>CM053789.1:186114817-186714817 GCA_028749045.1 Cupressus sempervirens | reverse complement strand
TGAGCTAATTTTGTAATAGTTAGTGTATTCCCAACTCTGTTAGAGGCATCAAAACCATGTAATTATTATAGTAATACACTTGCATCCTTTCCAATGGTCAAGGATTTTGACCATGAAAAACATGCATGCATGTTCAATGTCTCCCTATACTACAGTCACCACATATTCCACATAATATAGGTTTTACTAACCAAAAGAAAATGTGTAACACTGATGAAGAAAATTGATTGAATAATAAATTTCCTATTTTTTACTAGAAGGTTAGATATAATTAAAAAATAAGTAGAATTGAATTTTATTTTCCAATAGGAAAAATTAGAAGTAAGGACTACTTACATAAATTTAAAGCTCTAGAATTGAAGGTTCCAAGGATGACACTATGAAAAGGTATATCACTACCCAACAACATAAACCTTAAAAGAAGCCTAACTATATAGAAGTTTTGAGTTAACAAGGCCATACTTTATATCGAATGAAAAACTAAAGAGAATAACTTGCATGCAAAAAGAAACTGTAGAACACATATTACACACTCTAAGCCCATTTTTCCCTATAACAATTCTCCCCCCTAGTTGACAAATATGGGCATTTGTAGGTAAGGTTGTGAGGATAGATATCATTAATGCATTTAGGCCATATTATCAAAGTTCACAAGATATTATCAGTGGTTCACAAGATGTTATTATTGGGTGTTCAAATATATTGTGAAACATTTACCTAGTGTAGCAAGTCCATTCTCTAGCCAACACAATTAAAATTCTAATAGTCATCTACCAAAACTTTTGCACCTTCATTACTTTATAATGCTCACACAAGCCTAACAATATGCACTATGCTTACTTTGATATTGGCATGTTCTCTTGCCTTGTAATATCTACACAACCTCTATCAATCTGCAAATTTAAATCTAAAAACAATCATAGAGTGCCAATAAAGCACTCAATTGATTTTTGCGTAAAACATGTGCATCTTAAAAAAAACTAACAAAGAAAGAGAAACTATTAACAACAATTGATTTTGACTAGTTGTTTGAATAGAGATAAATCATTGTTTAAGGATGCTCCCTCAGCTATAGTTCTAGGCAAGAACTAATAATATGGATCATTTTCCTGTATTAAAGATAGTAAATGAAAGAGTTGTACAATACTACATATGAGTAAACCACCAAAAATCTAACCATAACTTCAATAAAAAAAGCATAACTATAGCTATCAACAAGCTAACCAGCTAGCCACAATCTTCTACTCATGACTAGATACATAAATAATACAAAAGTATAAACATCAAGAGTTTTGCTGATAAAAAAAAAAAAACTTTAGCTATTGCATCAACTTGTATCCCATGCACTAGTAATGTTATTGTTGATTTCAGCTTTGTCTAATTTAAATCTTCCCAGAGGGGGATCTATGTTAGGAGTAACACTAGAGGGTGCATCCCCCCTAGGATTATTAGTAATTTTAGGCATCTTATTGATTTCATCAACCTATTTCTTTGTGATGTTATTCTCCTTCATGAGTGGTTCTATGGCCTTAAGCTCCTCTAGTATAACATGTTCTTATAAGTATCAACAAAGCGTGTCAATTTTATGCCTGATTAGTATATGAGCATCATTCCTTCACAAATTAAATCATAAAATGGCTCTTTGGTATATCCAACACAACAGAAACATGTAGTATTGTATAAGACTGTGAGTTTATGATTAAACTCATTAAGGCTCCTTATACCTTAATATATATCCTTGTTCCTTTTACTACATAATAGCCAAATAATTTCACAAAGTAGGACGAACCAAAAATGATTAAGCTTGTCATCAAAGAAATTAATGAAACCAATAAATATTTCAAAACCGTGAGAGGCCAAGACAAGTGCTCCAACTAAGGGGGGACCCAAGAAGTATGGACTAGACATGAATAGAAAAAGGACACTCAAGGAATAGGTGAGAGAGGGACTCCATGGATGAACAAATAGAGTAGACAACAAGGGTAAGACCAATATATGACAATGAATCACCCACAACAGCCCTCTTAAATGAGACTTACCACACAAGATAACATTTTTTAGGTTCACCACTATTCTAGAACCTATTAAACACAAAGGACCATCTAGAGACAGTTCAATGACATCCCAAGCCTCATTAATCCACTGTATGATCATAGAATCATCTCAGAACATCAAGTATATTTTCTTTGAATTTATGCCAAAGAAGGAATTGTCATTCACCCATTTCATTTGTTCCCAAGCCTAACTATCTGACACAACCTTGCTAGGGAAGAAAGCCCCCGCTACCTTGCAAATCAAAGAATATGTTTTTTTTGTGAGCAAAAGGAATCCTGAAGATATCACATAGTTCATCCCACAAACCCAATCAGTTAGTAACATGAAGATCACCAAAAGTAGCAATGTCCAATGTATCCAAAATCTTTCCAAAAAAGGACTGAGTAAGAGCCAAAGGGTTGTTACTTTGGTGGCCATGTAGTATTTGGCTTGATTAGCTATGAGAAGTACATCTATAGTCTAACCAATTGTTAACATGAGAGTGTTCATTGTGTATGGCTTTGTGCAGGAGGAAATCATCAATACCACCATGAGATTGTGTGATGCAAACTTGAAAAAGAGGTGATAATTGACTGCAACATTGGCAATACGAAGAAGATATGTTTTGACATGTTGTATAGTGAACCTTATTTCTGCATACATCAAATTTCATTGCTCACTATGTTGATTTTGTTTAGTTACAAATGGACAAATTGTTTAGACTTCATTGTTTTGATCTATTGAGCTATACCCAATTGAATCCAAAGCCTTACTCATCTTCCTTACTAGGAACACTTATATTCTCTTTATACTACCTCAAAAATGACATAAATTTTATCCTATTTTACACTTTTATATGCTTGTATTTCTCTAAGACATGGGTTACAATGTTATATCTATATGAACAACTATCTTCCTAATCTCAAAATATGTAATTGACTAGTCACCAATAGGGTTTTTAAGAATAAATATGGAAGTGATTTAGAACACAATTGAAAATTGAGAATCTCCTAATCTCATTACCATTAGTTTGCTACACCTATAATCTGTAGACTCATTGTACCTAGCAGTACATCCAAGCATGTAATGTTCCTTTCTATGTTTAGGCATGTTATAACCAAAATTAAGCCCTATCTAATATAATTGTGGCCTAAACTGAATGGACTAAGTTCCCTTGAATCAAATCTATGTTATTTGATTATTCAAAGTAAGGAGAGTTATACAATCACCAACCCTATTAAGAAAACTTACTATTTATGATCCTTAGTGTCGATACTACCTCTAATACCATTTTAGTTTAAGAAGAGGAAGATTAGGTTGTAACCAAGTTTCTTAGATATCAATCAAAATAGTTTCTCTCAAAGATTAGAGATCCAAACCCTTATCCTATCTTTAGACTATGCTCTCAAGGTTTTAAAGGGATGTTGACCTCTACCCTATCTTGGGAATCAATCCATTGGCTAGATTTAGATAGTTATCTCCTTGGAAACATGTCAGTCCCTTCCTTTTTAGGTACTAAATGGTATCAAATTTGGACATGAACACTACTATTGGATTTGTGAGTAACACCGTGCTTAAAATATCAACACACAAATTATGACACTATTGTTGGAATTGTGAGTAACACCATGTTTAAAATATCAACACACAAATTATGACACTACTATTGGATTTGTGAGTAAAAATTCATCATGTTCATAAACCAATGAATAATTGTAATACACAAAAACATGAAACAACAAATTGTTTAAGCAAAAAATAGCAACTGTGAATGGTAGAAAGATAGCCAATTAGCTATCCTTTGAACATTGCACTTCAACAAAACTGGCAACTATTCCCAACCAAATCAGAACATAAACTATACCCAAAAATAATTTTCATATCAAATAACTTCACTCCCAGAAATACAAAAGTTTAAATTTACAAGAATACAAGCAATACCAAAATTGTAATCCATTCTGCATAGGAGGGTTTCAAAATGACAAAAGGGTAGGCTCAAAAGTTACAAATGGTATACATCTTGGGTGCTACAAACCAAAGGCATCATCTGCTCCATAAAGTGTCCAATACCTATCCTTCATATGGTAAACTATGACACAACTATAACAACATGTAAACCATATCAGGCCACCCCTTGCAAATACCTCCCAAGAAGTGTGAAGCCCATGTGATAAATCTATTTCCCATTCTCAAATCCACATCTTATGTTCTATATCCATTATCTAGAACACAAAATGCCCAAGATCAACTTCCAATCTGAAAACTAATACATTTCCTTCCCATTCAATAAGGCAATACACAAAGCCTACTGAGCAGGAACAAAAAGAGTAAAGCCCCATTGATCTTGATTCATATCATAACCTATAATCATGTGTAAAAATTTATCCCATCTTTGTACAAGCCCTCTAAATTACTAACTCCTTCCAACTCCTGGGGATCTCTGCTATCGACTCTAACAATGAAATAAATGACACCATTAAAGAAAACTTGAGTTTCCAAAGATTTGTATGGATTGTATTGATATTCATTAATAATGTGAAAAAGAGGTAAAGGCTGACCACTATACCATGAATTCAAATGAGAATCAAACCTCTTAATTGTGCAACTCATGTACCATGTTCAAACCCATTCTAACTGGGATCTACTAGTTAAATAAAGTGCAAATAAAAATAAAAGGAAGTTATAATAGAATCCAATAAACATCATTCATCAGAAGTGTTGATTCAAGAGTGTTATTAGGAGCAAGGCACAAGTATCTAGTCCTAGCATTGCAATTGAGTTATCTAGCATGCAAATCATTGTTTTTAGGTGCAACTAGAGTTGTGTTGTTCCCAATTAGTGCTATCAAGATTTTCTATTCATATACCATGGATGGTGTTAATAGGAGCACTTGGAAGGATTATGAATGGATACATTGGAATCATTAGATGTACTTTTTCTTATAATGCCTTGTAATCTTATCGTAACTTATGAATATTGTTATCATAATTTGAAGACATAAATGTATGAAAATAGAAATGACAATAATATTTTTTATTAGATGTTTACTAGATCATTCACGCTTTATTTTCTTGCCAGATGTAAGTATTGGAATTTACAAGTAGGAAGATATACTTCTGAGAGGGGGGGTGAATCAGAAGTAACTAAATTTAACCTTTTCAAAACCCTTTAGCTGAAAACATTCACATGCATCTAATTCATCTAATAAACATGAAAGTAAAGACATGCATAAAAAATAGATGACACAAGATTTGGTAACCCATAAACCCTCCAAAATGAGAAGGTAAAACTGGGCTAGGGATGACACCCACAAAGTATCACTGCAACAATATGTAATAGTTTAAGCTTACAAAGTTTGACCATTTCTAATGGTTTGCCCTGTAAAAGGATTTTCCTATTAAAGACTTTACACCCTATTAAAAGCAACATGTTTGAAGGATTTACAAACATTCACTTGGAATGTTACCTTGTTAAAGGATTCACAATCCTATTAAGGATCTACAATATGGTTGCTAAACCAAAATAGCTACTAAAGCAACCTATCAACATAGGATTTCCATTCTTATAATAGATTGGTTAGAAAGTATAGCAGAATAGCTTGACCTGATGACTTGCAATCTTCAACTGCTGATTTCAAATCCTCATTCTGGTTTTTTTGCTCTAATTCTTCCTTGATTTGATGTGTTTCTTCTCGAAGCTCTGATACTATGTTCTTGATCAACTAAATTCTACAATGTTGTTATGCTCTTTCTAAGTCTTTACACCCTTCTTCACTTCGCCATAATTCACCCATACACTTCTCACATGCTCTCTCTTTCTCATACTCATACATAATGGGATTTAGTCCTCCTTTTAAAAGCTTCAATGACTTTGTGTTAGGTATGAATCTATGATCTATATTCATTCTTCATTTCCTGCTCAATTCTTTCACTTTTCTTATTGGTTGCATGCCTTCTCCATTTCTCTAATTGGTTTCATGTTGACTACATAGGAAATACAAAAGATTCGATCTTATTTTCAAGATCATTTGAGATTCATCCTAAGTCAGCTTCAAAAATGGTTTACATCTAAGTTTGTGAAGACACAAACTCATATGCCAATTCTGTGTTACTTGGGACTTACTACTTTTTGATGCTCGGCACATATAGGAATTTTGTCTCACTTGGCTCCTATATTAATTCTATTTAGCTTGGCATCTATACTTTTCTCCGCACCTAAAGTGACTCAGCATCACTTATCACTCAGCACTTGAACTTCACTCGGCACCTGAAGTTCACTCAGCACCTATTGAATCTTTGAATTGGCATATACTATAGCTTCAAAAATGTATTATACTCAGCATCAACTTAAGAATTGGTTAAGTGCATTAACACTCAATTGTCAAAACCAATCTAAGACCAACAATCTCCCCCTTTGAAATGAGTGGCAAAAACACTTAACTAAACATTATAGATCTCATCTCTACGAATATAATATGTATTTTGTTTGGCACATATTCAAAACTTCAAAAACTTTTTCAAAATTTTGTAGATGATTATATGCCTAAAAAAAAAATGTAACTCCCCTTGAGCTGATGTGTTTGATACTCTTTGCCTTATTTTCTATGTGTCTAGTTTGTATCTATTCTATTTGTATTTCCCCTTTTTGTTTCTACTCCCCCTTTCATACATCTCCTTGTAGTTTATCCTTTTGGATGTATCTCTTTATTTCTCCTCAAACATTCAAAATTTTATATCTCCCCCATATCTACATAATGTATTACTCCCCCATTCTTATTATATGCATTATGTTTATATTTCCCCCTTTTTGGCACTTATGTCAAAGGATCTTAAGAATGAATGGAATATTAGCCAAAAATGTTTTTTTTACCTCCATTATCATCTTCAAAGAAGCATCCTAGATATCTAATGCTATTTGTAGTGCTTTGAGCTAGATGGTTGTCTCTACTACAAGATGTACTAGGCCATCTAAGGTAGAAAGATTAGGGTCTTTCTTTAAAACATTTTTTCCAGAGACCACTTCCTTATGTAGTACTTCCAAGTGTGGGGTAATAGCAAATTGAATTTGTATTAATTTGGTCTTAACATTACCCTCTTCTAATATCAATACAACTAACTCCTTTTGAGTTGAAGCATTGTTGCAAAATGCTTCTCACTTTGAGTTGGATCTTTATGTAGCTATGTGCTAGATATCTTAAGATTTCTCTCCAAGCTCACTATTCTCTAGCTAGTTTCTTATGTGAAATGTGATGAGTCACACAATTTAGAGTACAATGAGAATATGTTCTGAAATACTATTTTTACCTTTTCTATCTTCTTGGCTAGTTCCACTTGTGTTAGTGCTATCTCACTAGATATTTTCTCATTAACTTTCATTTAAAACTTCTTTTCAGATCATTCTAATAATTTGACATTAGTATCAAGGTCTTTGTTTTGTACTTGGTCCACTATGTTGGATAGTTGCTCCATAATGGGCTTTTTTTCATCAGGTATAGCTAAGCTAAATGCATCAAGGAATAAATCTTTGATTTCTACCAATGCTTGCTTTTGTCTATACTCATTTCTGAGTATCTTCTACTCCTTCCTTCTCTCTAGTGCCTCTTGCACTTCATTTATCTGTGCAAAGTTCATTGTCTTGGAGTCATAAATAGGTATGATTATTTCTTCATTGAGTGCAGGGTCTCCATAGTGAAGTATGCTTGCTACCTTGGTGGAGCTCAAGCCTAGTGCTAAGATTTGCAATGGTACTACATCAGTGCTCGACTGCTTTGTAGGAGTCCCTAAGGTAGGCAGATTGACCAATGTCTATATTGCCTCTTGCTCTCTTTCCTTAGGGTTTTTATCCTCTTCCTTATCTTCTCCACTTCTACATTGATCAATTAAAATGATTTGAGGAGGTGCACCTTGGCTTTGTGCAACAGGAACATCTTGTCCTATCATCTCCTTTGCTAACTCCTCGACAGTTGTTGTTACTTTTATTGTAGAATAAACCTTATTAGTTGTGTCTTGTGCTACTCACTATTTTGGTTTATTAGCTATAGCTATGGGAGGTTGTGAAGGTGGTTCTTTTGTTTTCATCTTCTCCTTAGTGATTTTTCCTATAGCTTTCTGCAACTCTTCCACACTCACCAAAATAGGATTTGTGCACAATTGTGATTGCAATGTGTAGATGCTTAAAATCATCCCTAAACACTATATTAATTAATTTTAATATTGCCCGTGACATTGTAATAAATTATTAATTAATTAATTATATTGCTCACATTCCTCTACTTGTTTAATTAAACTAATTAATTAAATGAGTTCATTATCCTAAGTATTTAAATTATTTAAATACTTCTAACATTAATGTGTTAAATTAATTTAATACATGATCCTCAAAATTTAACCCCCTTTTATATAAATTTTATTTATTTAAATCCTCACATCCCATTAATTCCTCTAAACCCATGATTAAATTAAATTTCATTTAATTTAGTCTTAAACCTAATCTAGAGCCTAGTCTACACCCATCATTTTCATCCTCTTAAGCCTCCTTCTTCTCTAATCTCACTTAATCATTCCTAATTATCTCCCTAATCCCCCTCATTAGCTTAAGAGTGTGCTCACACATGTGTGAGATGGCATGCCTACACACTCTTGTCTCCCACTTTTCTTCTCAAGTTTGCTCACACATGTGTGAGAAAACTTTGAATTCTTGATCATTTGTATGGCTTGCATGTCACCTTATGTGGCATCTACATGGATTCCACCTCACCAAGCCCTCTCTCAAGCCTATAAATAGAGGGCTTGTCTCAAGCATTTTCATCTCCCATTATTGCATTGTTACCATGCCATTTTGAGTTTTGAATTTTCATGCTTAGAGTTTGTATTATAGTTTGATTTTCATAGAGATTCCTAGGATCATACTAACAATTTGGTAGCTAATTTAGTTTTCTTCATGCATTGTTCATTTAGTTTTCTTCATGCATTTTCATTTCCATTTCATAACTTACATTCTTAGTTAGTTTCTTTTATTACATATCATCTTCATTATTGAATGCTTTCAAGAATGGCTTTCTCCATAGCTATTTCTTGAAGTGTTCTTCATCCCACATAGCTTAGGATCTTAGTGCATTTTCATTCATATTTGCATAATCATTCAAGAGATTCATACTTTTGTTGTGTTTGGGAGAGCACACCAAACATACCCCCCATCTTAATACACCAACAAGGCCTCTTATGGGTGCCTTTGTTGAGCTATAGAAGTGGCTGAAAGATTGGGTTTGTTAGCTGCTTAGGGTTGCAAAACTCAAGCAAGCATTAGTTAATGTTTGTTCTTTTCATTTTAATGAATCTTTGATGTAATTTCAATTTTTTTAGCTAATGTTTGTTTGTGAACCCATGCTCTTAACAAGTCACATTTTCTAGCACACATTTTGGCACGCTCGGTGGGACCCACATCCCTGATTTTCATCCAAAAATCTATCAAAAAATTTATAATCTATCGTTGAAAACTTCACTTTATCGTCTGTATTGAATGTAGTGTTGTTTGTGTTCTGTCATCTGCGCAAATTAGCGTCTATGTAGATTAGCATCTTCGCATTTTCCCTAATTTTTTACAAAAAAAATTATTTTGTCGTCTATGAATTTTGTTTGTCATCTCTGCTTTGTAGATTGTCATTTGCATTATGGGTACATTAAATTGTCGTCTGTGTTTTTTGTGACCTATTCTGTCATCTGTGCTTTTTTGACAACTAGCTACATTGTCGTCTACAATTTTTTGGTGACCTATTGTCATCTGTGATTTTTTAGTGACCATCTATTCTGTCATCTATGCTATTTTGTCATCTACGTAGTTTGTTGTCTGCACATTCTATCATCTCCACCTACATTATGTTGCCTGTATCAAATTTTGACTTTTGGTAGTTCCATACAAATTAGGTCATTTCAAGCATATTTATGTATAAAAAAATATCAAAAAAAGTTAAAATGAATATTTTCCATATTAAAGCCTTCATTTTGGTATTTTTCTTGTGAGGCTAATCAAGTTTTTTTTCCTTGCAGATCGAAGCATTTTAAACACCTAACCATATTTTCTTGCAAGTTTTTTTTAATGTTTTACTGCTCTTGAGAATTAAGCTTGAAAGACTTAAAACAAACAATAGTGATTTTCATCACTAAGGGAGTTTGTAGTGATTTTATCACTTAAACTTAAGGGTTAATGAACTTGCATATTTAATCACTTTCATTTAAATATATGATGCAAGTTAATAAGAAAACCCTAAACACACTCTTGAATGCCTAAAGAAAAACTTTTTTGAATGATCATACCTTTGTTGGAATGCATGTTTAAGGTAGCAAACATTTAGATTTGGTGCATAAAAAGAACTCACACTATCTTGACTGCATTAAGGGATAATAGACATATATGCCTAGGCTAGATCACATTTGGGTTTTGTGCTTAAAATGAAGTCACACATTCTTAAATGCCCTAAAGTAAATTGATTTTATTTTTAGCATCTTTCATTTTCAAAAATTTTTCTTATGCACAGGCTCGATTTACTTTCTTGTTGACGAATCCACACTTTCATTTATGTTGTTGATGATTTCAAGTTGGAAAGAACATTGTATGCTTTAAACAAATGTATCTTCAAGTAGATTACAAAACCTAAAGTTTCATTGGAAAAGAACATGTGTATTTTCAACCCTGAGGCCACTTACATATTCTCTCCCCTCACGCCTTTAGGTGATCTTGGGTGCACAAGAAATAAGTGGCCTTGTTTTTCTTTTTTTTAGGAGGTCTTCTTAGGGATTTCATCACCCCTTTAAATGACCTCAACTCTCGTGTTCTGGTGGAGTATAAATATCGGGAAGTGAATCGAAAGATACCTCTCTTGGAAGCATAATATTGTCACTCTTGGCTAAGCCCCAAAGAACTTTATACCTTTGGGAAGTGAAGGAGGAGATTTGGTTTACCGTCTCCCCTCGGCTATGTGGCAATATTTTCTTTAATCTACAGATTTGGACCTCACGTACCCTGTGTATATCGAAGACACTCTTTAGTTGATCCTTGTACATCCTAGTTGCAACCTTATAGGTTTTTTGGTGTGTTCTGTATGCTTGAATGTTCAAAAACCTCCCCATTCAAAGGGGACAAATATCATCTAAACTTGTCTTGTACATATTTCTTTGTTTGATTTTGCATTCCAAATTTGAAAAACCCAAAAACATTATAAAATGCAAAAATCCAAAAACATCATAAAACATTAAATTCAAAAAAATCATAAAAGTCTCAAAATTCAAAAAAAAAAAATCAAAACATTTTAAAAACAACAAAAAGAAGCTCATGTTTTCTCCATCACTTCTTCTATTCATCCATCCCATCATCATAATTCATCTCTTGTCTTAATCACATTCTTAATCATTCAAATCTTTCCTCAAAATCTTAATCATCTCTATTCATCCAAATCATTTCCTGATTTTCTTAATCATTCAATCAAATCCATAATCTTCATCCTAATCATGGTTCATAATCCACATCAAGATATAATTCTCTCATTCAATGATTCATCCTCATGATTCTTAATCTAATCCCTTGTCAAATTCATTCTTTTCTAATAAAGTCTTAATTCAATCTATTTACATATTCCTCCATAATCAATCTTTTCATTCAAGTTTTCTTCTAATTCAACTTTGCATCAGATTTTCTACTTTGGACATAGGAGCATTGTCATCACATTGGACTTTCATTCAAATCTCACATTCACTTGGTTAGGGTTTTTTATCAAATTCAAATCAAACCCTTATCCAATCAATATCATATCAAATCAAATTCAATCAACTCAATTGCAAGTCCAATCCAATTCAAATCAAATCAACGCAAAGTCCAAGCTTGCTCCTAGTCCCAGGTTTTTATTCCATTCATCATCAAATCTTTCATCTCTTCATCTAACACCCATGGATTTGAATTTGCTTAATCAAATGGTTGAAAATCTTCAAAGACAATATGGAGTTATGCCTCCTATTCAACCTGCATATCAAATCCATCCTCAACATTTCATATCCAACTCTCATTCATCTCATGTCCATTATTCTTCTACCTTTGACAAGGGAAATCCACCTCATTATCCTTCCAATACATATGCTTCTATTCATATCCCACACACTTCCTCAAACACAAATGTCCTTGCCATGGAAATGGAGCAATTAAAGAATTATGTCTTAGCAAGTCAACAAAAAGAGGCCACCTTCCATGTCATGTGTCCTCTTCCCCCATGTTTCAAAGATCCTAGTCCTCATGTCCCATCCAACCCCAACCCTCCATGTAATCCTCTACCCATAGTTACACCTTCACACACTCCTAATCCTCCAAAGACATCATCCCCACCTTGTAAGGGGTTTTTCACATCACTCTTGGCTAAATGTAAAATAAAAAATGAAGAGAGCCAATCACCCAATTCCATCTCAAGATCTTCCTCTAAAGCATGTCACTATGAATTCCTCTTTTACTCTAGATCTGATAATTTCTTCATCTCATTGTTCCCCTATCCCTCAAGATCCATTTATCCCTCCTAGTCCATCTCATGATTCCCTTCCTAACCAAGATCAAGACATTCCATGTACCACACACATTACCTATTTCGCTCCATCTCAAGAGTTAGCCTCCATAGCTCCTCCACTTCATATAGAAGTTCCTTCCACTCCATCCACTAGCTCTCCTCCATGTCAAGATAAAATTACCCCATTTCATGGTTCCATTCCCTTCACTCCATCTCATGATCCTATTCCATCTCATGATCCACTCATTCTGCTACATGATCTTCTTTCAAGTCAAGATCAAAGCACCCCTTTATTTTCTTTTTATGATCCCACTCCATCACAAAATCCTATTATCCCACACAATCCCCTTTATGATCCTAATCCTCCACATGATCCAATCACACCTATCCAATCGAGTCATGAATCCCATATGCATGGACTCACATCTTGTGCTGAAACTAATAAGTATCCCATTGAAGAAATAATGTCTCAAGATATTGGTATACCTTCCACTTCTTCCAACTCTGAACTTCCTCCATCCAAACCTAAAGCTTCCAATCCTCCATATTCTAAGTCCATTTTGGGACCTTATATCCATATTCCCATTCCTTCCTCACTTCTATCCATTCTAGGTCCTTATGTTCCACTGCCAAACCCTTCATCTCTTCGATCTATTTTGGGTCCTTACATATATTCATCCACCATATCAATGTCTTCCACCTCATCCCCTAATAAAGATCAACAAAGGCACACATCCTTGAATTCCTTCCCACTTTCACCATTCACAAGCTCTCCATCTCATTTACCTCCATGCACCCATACCATGGCCGATGGCAGCAAATTGGATGCAAAAGAAAGAGAGAATAAAGCCAAAAGTCCACAAAAATATAAGGATCAACATGTCCCTTCTAAAAAACATGTTCAAGAAAAGAAAAATCTGATCCAAAGCAAAATCAAAAGGCCACAAAGGCTGAAAATCAAAAATGCAAAAATTGTGTGGATCCCAAAGCTACTTAGTGTAGCGATGAATCTCAAAGAAAGATTCCAAATGTCATCCAATTCTGCTAATCCAAAGGCTTCCCTCATTCATAAAACATCCCAACTTCCATTTTCTAAATCCATTTTGGGTCCTTATGCCCCAAAATCCACCACCCTAAATTCATCATCTCCTTCATCCATTTTGGGTCCCTATATCCCAAAATCCAAACTCACATGTCCTCCAAAATTTCCTCCTTTCCATCACCTTTCAAGGTGTGTGCCAATGATGATCTTTCTGCCTCCTTCATCCACTCACTCACAATTCTTCCAACTTAGCCTCCATCAACCATTTCTTCCTCCCACCCACTCCACCCCCTTAATCCAATCTTTTTCATAAGCCATTTTCCTCCGTTCACTACCCTATCAACATCTATGAGAAAATAGTAAACATTCCTTGAAAATATTAAAAAAAAAGGGAAAAAATATCAAGGGATACCATCCATGAAAAATAGATTCTTGAGTCCTCCCTTCATTTTCCCTTCATGTATCCATTGTCTTCCAATTCCACTTATCCATCCATTCACTTTTCCTTCTTCCACTTACACTCTACACTGGGGGCAAGCTCCATCCATACCAAACTTCCATACATCTCTCCCATACTTTCGTCTACCATTCATCCTTTTTCCATCTTTGATCTTGACTTTCACTTTCCTTTTATCCATCCACATGCTCACTTTCTATATCCCTTGCACATTATCTATACATTATCCTACATAATCCCATAATCCTTCCATACATTTCATCTTGACATGTTCTCCATATCTTGCATCCCATAGTCCTTGTCATGTTCATGTTCATACATTTTCCATCCATAGACCTATATACTTCCATCCTTCTTTCATATGTCCTTGATCTTGGTTATCCCATCCATTCCCTTCCGTTTCATATCCCACATTTCATGTATACCCTTCATATCATTATCCCTTTTTCATGCCCTCATTATCCCATATTCATTCTGCTTGCATTCCCATGTTCATGATCAATACTAGAGGCACACTACCAAAATTTTCATACATGCTTTGGAAGAGCACATTTCTTCTCTTCCTCCATACGCTAAGCCTTCATGCCATTTTCCCATTTTCATGCATCCTTTCCCACCATATCTCCTTCCATTTTCATGCCTCCTTTCCCACCATATCTCCTTCCATTTTCATGCATCCTTTCCCACCATATTTCCTTCCATTTTCCTATCCTTGGAATGGGGCATTTGGACTCCTTTGAAACATGGTCCTTGGTTCCGCACTTTCTGATACCATATCATTTGGCCCCTCATATCCTTTCACTATTCCTTTCATCCACCTACTCAATTTTCTTTTCCTCCATTTACCATGCCTTGGTTCTCCCTTGTCATTGGTCCCAATCCATTCTATTCCACATTCATTTGATCAATTCATTTCTATCCATTCTATGCATTCGTTCATATCACATTCAGTTCTAATTCTTCCAACTCACTTCAATCAACTTCATTCATCCTCTATTTTAATCAATTTTCCCTTCTTCTAATCCATTCACATCAAATCAATTCTAATATCATTATTCTTCATCCTATCAACATCATTCTTCCAATCTCATCCATGTTCATTCCTCCAACTCCATAAAAAATCAAGAAAAAAAAAAAAAAAAGTCTCACTATGTAATCAATACTAATTCAGTCAATCTAATCTTGTAATCTGGTGCATCAATCCTTAATCAATTCATCAATTTGACCCAACCAGCTGATAATCCATTAACCATATTCAAACATCATTATCATGGGATGAATCCTTCCCAATCCTTGGATGTGTATTACACTTATCATTAGCTTTGCCATCCTTAACCACTCATTATCAATCAATCCATTAATGGGTTTTCAGCTTGACTAGGTGTAAAATGTTGGTTTGCTTTTAGTCTTTTGTGCATGATTGCTTGTTAATTGTATGCATTAGTATTTTTTTGCATTTATCATGGTCTTTGCATTCTATTGACCACAGGAATCATGGTCTTCCATATCATGGTTTCATAAGGCATATGGTTGTATTAGACCCTTTTTATCATGTACTTGACACATTGTCATCTTGGTTCCTCATACCTTGGTGCATAGTGTTGAGTACAATATCAAACTTAGGTTGTTCACACCATTGCGGCATAATTTTTCCACTCCCTTCCTTCTTCCTATCCATTTCGAGAGAACATCCATGTTCTCCTAACCTACATGTCCTCTCAAGGGGTCATACCCTTCCACCTTCATCATCCTTCCTTATCCTTCCATGATTGGGGCATCATGCTACTAGTCTTATCCTCCTAGCCACTATATTTTATTCTTCTTTGATATAAAATTACTAATGCTATATCAAAGAGGGGCAAAATGTAGACACCTAAATTTGTTCAAATCACGTGTCTTGACCAATTAAATAAATATTTATTATTTATTTAATTCCCTTACCTTTAATTAAATAAATTTTACATTTATTTAATTATGTTCATCCTTTCTTGATTTAAATTAAATAAGGTTTATTTAAATCCTAACTCATTCCCCTTGCATGCTAACCCATTCACTTTAATTAAGTACTTCATTTACTTAATTAATCTCTTTCCTAATCCCATTTGGAATTAAATATTACATTTAATCCTATTTGAGCACATGGCTCCTACTTTTAACCCTCACCTAACCTCACTATATTAACTAACCCACCTTTCTAAACCTACCCACTTCCTAATCATGCTTTCTTTGCATAATCATCCTAGCTAATCACCTTTTAATCCTAAGTGTGTGCTCACACATGTGTGAGGAATCCTCACACATGTGTGAGAGATGTTCACACTTTCCTCATCCCTCATGTCTTGCATGTCTCTTGTACACTTGTCCTCTTGCATGAGAGTCGAGGTGTCTCACACATGTGTGAGAAGCCATGCCTTCTCACACCCCTTGCACACTTTTCCTCTTGCATGAGAATCAAGTTGTCTCACACATGTGTGAGAAGCCATGCTTCTCACACCTCATTGATCATGTCACCATCAAAGGTTTCTCACACATGTGTGATCATATTGCCCCCTTTGAATGGTCTAAACCCTAATCCACTTGGACTCTACTTGGCCTCCACCTCATGGACACCTGATTGATCCTGAGAGATCCTAGCCCTTCATCTTGCATTCAGTTCCAACCGTCCATTGCATCTCATTTCCTATAAAAGGAGAGCTCTCTCCTCATTTTACAGAAGCACTATCTACCTCATTTGATGATTTCATGAGGTTTGCATATGTGCTATTTTGAATAGTTTATACTCTTTTAATTTCATGTTATGTTTATTTCCATGTTATCTTGCATATTTTTAGGTTTGCATGATCATGTAGGAATATGCATTAGTTGTTTAGTGTTTATTCCCTTAGTTACATTTTTATGCAATACACAATTTTGTTTGGTGAAGGATCTTTTTGAGATCTTCTACAGTTAATGGATTGATGTTCCAACCTAAAGTGTGAGGAACATCCCATACAATTATAGTTTCTACTGTGCTATATGTGGAGGACTTGGTAGTGGAAATTGAGTGTCTTGAACACTCTATTTTGGTTGTTGCTCCTTAGTTGTTGCCTCTTCACCTTGTTGTGTCTTCTCCACTATTACCTCTTCTTTCTCTTCTCTACTTCTTCCTCTTTTTCATTTTCATCTTCTTCTTCATCATTTCTCCCCTCAAATGGATCTTCCTACCCTTCCTTGACAATATTCAATCCATAAATTAATTTCCACATTTTTGTGGACTTTTACACAACATCTTCAATTTGATTTTGTAAAATTCTAAAGGCTCTATATTTAGGTCCAAATTTTCTCCCATGTTTCTTGTTAGCCTTGCCTATTTGACCTTTACTAAAGTTTGGCATTACATGAGCCACTGTTGACTCCCTTATTTCCTTTTCCATATTTAGGTTGTAATGCCACTTATTCTCAACAAATGAGCTTAGTTCCTTAGGCATAGAATTGTCTAATTCTAGTTGGGTAGTCTTGGGCTTAGCCATCATAGTGTAGATAGACTTTTCCACTATGTTTTGTTCTTCTCTACTTAGTCTATTAAAATCCATTTTCTTCAAACCAATTAAATCTACATTATCTCTAATGTTATTACAAACATTTTCCAATTTAGACTTGGTAGAATGTATTACCAATATGTATTGATCATTGTCAAATTCTGTCTCTTCATCCGACTTTGGGGGTGCAACATATTTTCTTCTCTTCTTTTGTTCTACAGGCCCTCCTTGCTTTGTGGAATTTTTATTCCTCTATTCCTTAGCCACTTGTGTTGTTGACCTTGTGTTTTCCCTTGTAGTTGACTTGGTTGCGCTCAGCTTTGTGTCTTTCTTCTTCCCCTTGGGTTGTGCAACTAGCTATTTATGTGCCTTTCTCTTCTTAGGCTCTGGCTTTGGTACTTCCTTCTCAGCACCTTTTTCTTCTTCTACATCCTGACACATTCCTTGGGTCAAAAAAAAGTGTTTCATGTCCTTGTTCTTCTTCATCATCCTCGGCTTCGTCATCTTCTTCTTCTCCTTCTGCAGTGCCCTCACCAAATTTTGCCTTGAGTTTCTTTACAATTTTATCCTTCTTCTTTAGCATGGAGATAGTCTTTAACTCCATATCCACCTTCGATCTAAAAACATCAAAAGTACCAAAATGTGGTCCACTTTTGTCTATTTCCTTTGCTAATAATGGAGTTATGGCTATAGATGCTTTGTCTATGTTCATTTCATAGCCTAGAGGTCTTAACCATCTAACTCTTGGTGTGGCTGCTTGTATATAAGTATAATCAATATCTACAAGAAAACATACATCATTTACATCCTTTTCTAACAATGAAACTGGTATCCTTAGCCTCTACTTCATGATTTTATCAAAGTTTTCAAACTAGCTAGTCATAAGGCTTTCAAAATTATCTCCCATTTTCTCTATATACTCATTGACTTGAGCTACTATTGACCTATTGATCTTCCAACTTACTTTCCCAAAGGACAAAAATTCATTCTGCATATAGAAAAATATGCAAATCAAAATTGCACCAAACTTGCACTGTGCTCCCTTGGTCCTCCTTATTGGTGCTAAATTTTCATTGATTTTTTGCAATTGTAGTTATGCAAGATCATAAGTATGATCCTTCTTTACTAGTTCGTAACCCACATCCATTGTAATGCATGGTACACTATTAAGTTTGTTGGATTTGTAAAATTTGTGTGCAATAACTCTAACAACAAAATCAACAAGAGGGTCTTGAATAGTGTCTATTGTCATTCCTCTCTTATTCCATTTGGCACCATTATTCTTTTCAATTGCTTCCTTAGAATCACTCCTGAGGGTCTTTAGCTGATCTAGGGTTGGGTACCCTATCACTCTATGTACAACCCTTTTGGTAATTTTTACTAGACTATCTTCCGACCATAAGCTTCCATTGTGTATCCTACTAAGCACTATCCTAATCCATTCAGTTTTTAAAACTATAGGAAATTCTAGGGTGCATGTCAAACCCGTCTTCTCAACAATTTGATATTCCTTTTACAATTCTCTATTTTCACACAATTTATCATATGCTTCCCTCATATCCATATCACCTATGGCTCCAATTTTTCAATTGTAACATCTTCTAACATCTTGGACCATAACTACCTTAGGGGGTATGACAGAAAGGGCTCTAGCTAGGTCATTTTTATATGCCACTTCTAGGATTGGCTGGAAATCTGGTTGTTTCACTTCATTAGACACTAGTTGAACATCAAATGGCTCTTTCTCCTAAGTTTTTTTAGAGCTAGAAGTCATTTGTGTGATCTAGGGCTTGAACACAAAGAAACTGTGAAACTGCGTAACTTAGCACAAATGTAAATACCTTGAATTCAATGAAATTTTGTTGAATTACTATTGGAATAGGCTCAAATGTTGGATTCTATATTTTGAGGTCATTCTACACTCTTCTTCATCTTTTCTCTTCATTCATGATGAAGAAAAAATGATTCAAAACATGATAATATACCCTATTTTCATTGCATTTAATGCTTAGTGCATTTATAGCTGTCCACTCGAATTCTTAAGCATTTTTGCATTACTCGGCTTCCATTGTCTCTTCATCACTTGGCATCCACAAAAGTATCCCACACTTGGCTTGAATTGAGATTTCTCTTCACTTGGCTTTCACTACCAACATGGATGCAACTAATCATTCGGCTCCTACTATCTTTGGTAATCAGCTCGGCATGTATTAAAATTTTACTCGACATCTAAGAGCAACTCGGCAATACTTACAAAATCTTGAAATTTTAGCTTTGCAGCTCTATTCATACTAATCTCTCCTTTTTAGTACTTGCTCATTTTAGGAACTAATGTATAATATAGCTTTGTATATCAATTCCATATGTCTTCTTGCGCTTAGTTTAAATGAATTGTGATCACTTGACCTTTTAGGTGAAGTGATCCCTTTATTTGATGTGCTACTCCCATCTTTCTTCTTCCATGTCTTATTCATTTCCCCTATGATGTGTTCAACATCCACCTTCTCTTTTCCTTTGTTGATATTTGAGTTGGGTGCCTTTAACCTTGTTGGGCAATTTATGCTAATATGACTAGCCTTTAAACAACTAAAGCATGTAGTTTGGTTGAGCCATCTTCTATAGTTTCCTCTAAAATGTGTTCTTATGCAATTTTCAAGAATGTGTCCATATTCTTAACAGTAATGAAAACTATACTTGGTGTTGTAGTCCCAATTGTAGTGATGTCAATGCATAGTTCCCATTGGCTAATTAGGTGTCCACATAGGCTTTGATCTACACTCAAAAGCTCTATGTCCATACTTATTGCAATTGTAGTAGTGACTTTCAAATCTTGGTGTTCAGATAGTCCTAGTCCTGCAGTCATGTGCTTGATGTCCTTGCTTTTTGTACTTATGATACTAACCTACATTCTTAGGTTTTTCTTGCTGATGGGTGTTCTTGCTCCTACATGCATTAGAGGTATGTCCCTTTTTACCACATAAATGACAAGTAGGTTTAGTGTTCTTACCTTTGTTACTTCTTTCTTCTACAGTCTTGGATGACTCTCCTTGTTTAGTGCTAGTGTATCCTAATCTTGAAATATCATTGCTAGCCCTTGGTGATTTTAGTAGCTGCTCAAAATACTTGATGTTCTTGTTTGGTTTTTTGAAGCTTTCAGCAATCTCCTTTTCTCTTTTCAATTCATTTTGTAGTTTTTCATTTTGGATCTTTAGTGTAGAGATCTCAATATCTTTGACATTTAATTCATGATATGCATTCATCATCTGGCTTAGGGTCTCTAGCTACATGTTTGAGATTCTTGCAAGCTCAATTGATTTTTCTTCTAGTCTATTGGTAAGATTCCTCTTATCTTCTTCAAGCATAGCCTTATCTTTAATGGCTCTTTTCTTCTATTCAATTACATCACAAAGCATCATGGCTTATGATTCTTGTTCAAGCTTGAGTGTTCTAATTTGTTCTACTTGAGCTCTATTTTTCTCCATTAGGTATTCTATTGCTACATCAAACTCTTTGGAATCTCCATTTGCAAACAATTTTGAGGTGTCAATCTCCTTTTATTGTGTATCATTCTCAGCTATAGCAATGTCTCTTCTTCTCTTTAGGGATTTTCTCAGTTCTTCCCTAGCTTCTTCCAAAGTGTTTAGAGCAAGTTATATATCAATTGCCTGATTCTCTATGATCTTCCCAAGTTTGTAGACTTCTATTTCCAGATCTTTTCTCCAAGCTACAAGTAAAGACATGCATGAAAAATAGATGACACAAAGATTTGGTAACCTAAAAACTCTCTAGAATGAGAAGGTAAAACTGGGGTGGGGATAACACCCAAAAAGTATCACTACAACAATATGTAGCTGTTTAAGTTTACAAAGTTTGATCACTTCCAATGGTCTTCCCTATGAAAGGAATGTCCTATTAAAAACTTTACACCCTGTTAAAAGGGACCTATTTAAAGGATTTACAAACATTCACTTGGAATGTTACCCTGTTAAAGAATTTTCAATCCTATTAAGGATCTACAATATGGATTCTAAACCAAAATAGCTACTAAGCTAACCTATCAACATAGGATTTCTATTCTTGCAATAAAATGGTTAGAAAGTATAGTAGAATGGCTTGACCTGATGACTTGCAATCTGTTCTACTCTGTCTGCTCTAATTCTTCCTTTATGTGATGTGTTTCTTCTCAAAACTCTAATACTCTATTCTTGATCAACTAAATTCTACAATGCTATTTTACTCTTTCTAATTCTTTACACCCTTCTGCACTTTGCAATAATTCACCCATACACTTCTCACATGCTCTCTCTTTCTCATACTCATGCATAATGGGATTTTGTCCTCCTTTTAAAGGATTTGCAGACTTAGCGTTAGGTATGAATCTATGATCCATATTCAATCTTCATTTCTCACTCAATTCTTTCACTTTTCTTATTGGTTGCATGCCTTCTCCATTTTTTTGATTGGCTACATGCTGATTACATAGGAAATTCAAAAGATTCGATCTTATCTTGAAGATCCTTTGAGATTCATCCTGAGTTGTCTTCAAAAATGGTTTACATCTAATTTTTTGAAGACACAAACTCATATGTTGATTATGTGTTACTCGACACTTACTACTTTCTGATGCTTAGCACATTTAGGAATTCTAACTCACTCGGCTCCTATAGTAATTGTATCTAGCTTGACATCTATACTTTGCTTGGCACCTGAAGTGACTTGGCATCACTTATCACTTGATACTTGAACTTCACTTGGCACCTAAAGTTCACTTGGAACCTATTGAATCTCTAACTCGGCATATACTATAGCTCAACATCTATATTATACTTGACATCAACTTAAAAATTGGTTAAGTTTGTTGACCAACAGTAAGAAATCTTTTTATATGCATTTTAGAAGATGTGACCTAAATCTCATAGTAAGAGCATCTAAACTCCACTTTTGTGTTCTCTCTATAATGAAGAAATATGTGGTCTCACATTAATAGACAAAACATCTAGGAGGTTATTGGAATATGAATAAGAATGTGAATGGTTTTCTATTATAGTAAAATAAGATATCTCACAAACATATTCTACTAAAACTCATATATATGATTGGTGTACATGAGAGTTAGGATCTCATGCATAAAACTCTATAAAGAAACCAATGTTTTAAGATTCCCTTAAAAAAATTAATTCATGGATGAAAAGAATTTTTTTTTGATAAATGCATAGCTAACTCGCTTAAAATCTATTTAATAATATTATATAAAATTTGTGTTCTAACAATCTACAACACAAATTGATAAAGTACGCACCACCCTTACCCACTCACAATCAATAATGCAACAATATGAAGATAATTTTATTATACTTGAAAATTCAATAGCAATTACAATAACATTTTTCCAAGATCTCTCAAGATCCAATCCAAACCCAAGCTAGTCCAGATCCACACTCTAGTAGAAACCTCTGAGATCTCAACTTGTGCTCGCAAGCCACCAAGCAACCTCCTTGTTTCTAAACCCCAATCACTAGCTCTTCTCCAACTTTATCCAAGATCCAAGTATAAACTGCCTCACATTCGACGCTCTGTTTACACACTTAGGAAAACTCACTCTTCACTTCCTCCTTCTCCTTCACACCTTGAAACCTTCCAAGCTTTCCAAGCTTCCACTCCTCAAGCTACTCCTTGAGCTTCCACTCCTCAAGCTACTCCTTGAGCTTCTACTCCTTGAGCTTCTCCTTCTCGAGCTTCTTCTTGAGCTTGATTTAGAAATGCTCATATGCCTTGCTTAAATAGGCACTTACCACCCCATGCATGACTTATCCACAACCTTCTAGAATTCCTCCACAACCTTCTACAACTTCCACAACCTTCTACAACTTCCAAAACTTTCTACAATATTCATGACTTTCTAGAATTCTACCCACTCACCTCGATAAATGGAATGACAACCATTTATTTTTTTATTTTTTTCTATTATGCCACCTATACACCTCGAAAATAGAAATCACCTTTTCCTTTCTTTTCTCATTTTTCCCTTTTTTTATTTTTTTATTATTTCTCCTCTAATTTTCGTCACTTTCTCTCTCCTCCACAATTTTTTTTTTTTTTTTTTCCAATTTTTTTCCATGCAAGATGCTCCTGCATCACAAATTTACCTATCTAACATAAATATTTGAGTCTTACCTATTATTAATAATTACATTTACCTACTTTCTTCATCTACCCTTGAAGCTATTTTGAGAGAGCACTTAGGCTTGCAGGATTTAATTGTAGTTTCTTAACACCATTGTGGAAGAAGGGAAAAAAGAGGAGACTGAATTTTATCTATGGTCCTATTTTCACAAGAATATCTTCTATCATTTTCTATAGTGGCAGTTCATAATGTAAAGCCTACAATATTGGAATCTTGTGAGTCAACTACAATATCTATTCAGATTTAAAAGAAACTATTTTCTTAAACAAGCATTTCAACCGCTTTTGTCAATTGATGAGTATTTTGAATATTTAACTATAGAAAATTCTTCTCTCACCTCAACATATCTAGAATGGTCCAGAAACTATTGGGATTTCTAAAGGATATATTTTTAGGATTAGTTTAAATCTAATTTTGCTTGATTTGATTATTAAAAGCTATGTTTTGGTATGCTTTTCATATGTGTTTTTCATTTGACCATGAAGAAGCTACACAACCAAATAATTTTTTCTTGCAAATTTCATTAAGCTATGTATGAAATGCTGATTTATATGAAAATATTTTCATTCCATCAATTTATGGTGATTAAATTATTCAAAAATAAAAATAATCGTTATTAAAAAAATTATTTTTTATCTTTATTATATCTTTCACCAGTACCAAAAGATAGGGTTTCTTACTTTTTTGCCATGGCCTTGAAGACTATAGAATCAACATGCTAAGAAGCAATCAAAAATAAATTAAAATGATTATAATAACATCAAATAGTACAATTTCTTAGAAGAAAAATAATGATCTTGCATTCTTGTTTCTACATCTTTTTTTAATTCACACCCAAAAAAATTGATTCATCTCATCAATGACACCATGCTCGAAAGAAAATCTTTGCACAAATAGTAAGTGTATGTGTACCTCTTTGTAACCACAAGAACTCTATGCAAAAATACCAAATACCATTAATCACACCCTAAGAACATTGTAACCCTTGTAAAGTTCTTCTTTGCATAACAAAAAAACCCCAAGTACACTTTATGCAAAGTCAAATAGGAAATTAAAAATTAAACAAGACTTTTTATATAACATATGACTATAAGCCCAACGAGTTCCCATTAGGCTAGTGAGTAGTGCATTCAATGAAGAAGTGTGATGGAATTTTCTTGATGAATTTTGAGCTACATTCTCTCAACTTTATTATGAAAGGGATAGAGGGAGTTTATCAAGCCCAGCTACCCGTATTGGTCTACAAGCCCTTGGATTCCACTATCTTGATGCCAAAATACAATGCGAACATATAAGAATAATAACACATTGGTCTGCAAGACCTTTATTCCTCTATCTTGGCACCCAAACATGGCATGAACATATAAGAATAATAACATACGAGTGTAAGCATACATTTTGTTCATTTTTTAATGACCTGAGTTGGTCAAAATTTTGACCAACTTAGGAAAACTTACAATATTTTTGACAAATGTAGGGATAAAAACCAAAAATTATATGAAATCATAGCGTTGGTCAAAAATTTTGGTAGAAAAAAAAGTGCAAATGTACTAGTGGTGGGACCTGACACATGGCAAGTGTTGATGTGGCACCAGTGCCACGTGGTAGGTGTCAAAAGAGCCAAATGGGTAGAAGGAGGTAGAGTGGCCAAAGGGGTGGTACAGAGGTGGTGGCAGTAGTCTCGACAGTGGTGCAGTAGTTTTAGTGGCAACATAGAGCTCAGCAGCCATAGAGCGAAGGAGGGTGGCAGAGGTGGAGCATTATAGTGGTTCATCAGAGCTGGTGTGGTGGTGGCCAGGAAATGCTACAATGGCACTAGAAAGGTGTGAACAACACCAAGAAGTCACTAGACAGGCATTTATGGTGCTGAAAAGGTGTAGTGGCACCAAAAATAGGTCCACAGACCAGAAAAAGGCTTGCAGCCATTTTTTTGATTTTTTTGATTTGTGTGCTATACTACCCAGGGAAGAGGAAAAATGTCCCAAGGGTCACTATGAACAAAAAATCATATTTAAATGGATTTTGACTATAATGGGCCTTTGAGTGCAATGGTGGCATCAGTTTTTTCTCAAAGTGCACCAGAAAAAGTGCCTCCTCTAGATTGAAGAAAAAAAATGATGAAAAGTTGGGTTTTTCATTTTTGAATCATGGCCTCAAGATCTCCAGACTAGGTAGTAATAGGAAAGCTCTGATACCATGTAGAATTTGAGAAAACCAACTTCACAGTTCACCAAGAACACCTGCATGCAAAATAACCTGATGCTGAAAAGAAACCAAAGAGGAAAAAGAAAAGCTTGGAAATCTCAGCAGAGTAAGAGAAAATTGTATTCCAAGATTATAAACAAGAATTACAAGGTTCAACCTTAAAGGTGAATGAAATCCTAAAAATGAAAAAAGCTAGGTTGCACATTATAATTAATATAAAATATTAATTATATGCACCTAAGAGATAGCTTAAGTAAACTAGAGTAATAGATAACTTATTTAATTAATTGAAAGTGATCTAATTAATAAGTGTAAATATATACTTACACTAAAAATCTTCTCTAATGTCTCTAGCAACATTTACTACATTATCCTAATGATTTATAACTTCCTTCAAAATGACATTAGGAACTTGCTTGGTTAGTTCTTCTAGGGAGTACTTCCACTTAGCCATTTTAGCCCCCAGGGCATCTTCAATTTTCTTCCACTCCTCCTTTGTCCTTGTTTCATATTTGTGAATTTAAAATCAGAAATACCTCCTCCATCTTATAATATTTTTAATCTTTTTTCAAAGGTGGGGGAAAACCTTTTGAAAGTTACTTCCTCTTCTTCTTCTTCATCTTGCAATTTTAACTTCTTCCTGGACTTTGCACATCTCCTTATGATTACTGCAAGAGAGAATATTGTAGGTATTGTTAGGATACCCTTCCCTTTCTTCTTGGGAGGCCCCTCCTCTTTAGATTCTTCTTCCTTTGAATGTTCCTTAGCTTCTCCCTCTTCATCAATGTCATCTCCTCTACCCTCTAGTAGTAGAAGACAAGAGTTGGACTTCTTGGTTTCCTTCAAGATTTTCTCAACTTTCTTTCTTCCTCTCTTCAAGGCTTGACAAAGCTTGATTTCTAATGAAATTCTAGCCTTCAATTCTTCATAGTTATTGAAGTATGATCACTTGGGGTCCAATGACTCATTTACAAGAGCCTCAATTATATCCCTTGTATCATTAATGTTAATCTTATATCCTAGAGGTTTCACCTATGCTATCTTGGGCCTTACTGCTTGTATATGTACCTTTTCATAGTCCACAAGGAATCATATGTCTTTCTCATAATCACCCACAAAGTATTTTGGAATCCTAAATCTTCTTTGCATTCTTCCCTTGAATGTATCAAAGTATGCATCCATGATGCTCTCAAAATTATCACCCATCTCGGCTATAAAATCATTAATCTGATACACTATAGGTGTTTTCTTTTTCTATGCCATAGTATCCTTAGAAGTAAAATACTTTTGAACATAAAAGAATAAATAGATCAGGAGAAAACCAAACTTACATGGACTTTTCTTTGAAGCTCGAATGCTTTCCATGTTTTTGTATAGTTGGTTCAACAACAACTTGACAAACTCAAAACATAAATTGTTCTTCACCACTCTGCAAGTTAGGTTAAAAAATTTAGAAGGAATGTTATTCAATATGCTCAAACTATAAATCTTATAGTAAATCACATGATTCAGTTCATCCCTCAGCCATCCCACTTAGCAAGAGTTTTCTTAGCTAGTTCCACTTGACCTAGGGTTTTAGTGGTCTTGGCCTTGCTGAGCATAGGTAAGTCTCTTATCCTGTGTATCATCTTATTCATGATAAAAATGGGTTGATCAAACCATAGATGCATGCCATGGACTCGACTGAGAATAAACCTAATCTACTTTCCATGAAATTCTATTAGCATGTGCAAGAAATGGGTCTAACCCTTTGCTTCCAAATGTTTATGATCTAGTTTTAAACTTCCATCCATACACAACTCTTCATATGCTTGGTTTATTACTAGGGTTCTAATTCCTAGATTGAACAATGATAGACTAACTAAATGTCATGAATTAGGAGTTCCTTAGGAGGGATTTGAGATTTTTCTCTAGCTAGGTCAACCTCCTCCACAATTATTGGACTCAACTTGAATGTTGGGCTTTACGATCAACACCTTAGATCAACATTTATGAACCTTTCATCACTTTTTTGTTGGAAGAATCCATTTCACTTGGTGATAGCAAGAAAGAAAAACTCCAACATCTTTTCTTTGAATTTCTCAGGGGATTAGGAATGCTCTACTCTATTTTCTCTAAAAATTGAGGTGAAAATAAAACCTTTGATTTCTCTGTTTTAACCAAATTGTGTCTTCTAGTTTTCATTAATGTGTCATGCAATAGTTATATTGGTGATAGGTTGTTCAACTCAGTAGGGTCTTCAACTCGACAAAGTCTTCAACTTAGTAGAGTCTTCAACTCAACAAAGTCTTTAGCTTAGAAAAGTCTTCAACTTGTCATTTTTATCCAATCTTGGTTAGGTCTTTGGTCAGGTCTAAGACATCAATTTGAATTATTATCCAACTTGGTAATCCCAATGCATTTGAAATGTTGATTTGCACCATTTTCTTTTCCATACTCACCACAATAGTGACATCTTCACTATGTGTTGTAATTCCAACCAAATAGAGTTTTGAATTTTTTTTTATGTTGGGTTCCTTTTCTTGGTCTTTCATTCTAAGGATTTGTGCCCTTGTTTGTTGCAATTAAAACACTATCCTTCAAACTTGGTTTTCTCATTGCATTCACTTGCTCTATGTCCTAGTTTGTTGCAGCTGTAACACTTTCTACTAAACTTTGATTTTCCATTGCTCCAACACTTGTTTGATGTATGCCTTATATTTTTGTGCAATGATTACAAGTAGGTATTTTATTCTTTTGAGCTCCTTTCTGAGATGATTCATCTTCTTTTGTGTATCCTAATCCAACTTTTCCTTTGTGTCTAAATTGATTTTTCTCATTTAATTGATTCATGATTTCTTGAGATTTCATCATCCTCTCATTGTTTTTTTTTTAAATGCTAAGATCATTCTGCAATCGTTCATTCTCTTTCCTCAAGTTGATAAGCTCTTGATTTGCATCATTGAGTTGATCAATAAAATAAGTTTGCTGAAGGGATAGCTGATAAATTTCATTTTCATTATCATCTATCTTTTCAATTAGTAATCTCTGTAGACACCTAAAAACCTTTAGAAAATAAAGTATTTTTATTTTCTGAAAAATTTTTGATGACATAATCATTTATTAATTAATTATTTATTTAATTAATTAATTTATTTTTATGCCATTAAATCCCTTTATCTTAATTAAAAATATTTAATTAAGGAATCCCTCCCAAAAATGTTTAAATCTTATTTAAACATTATTTCCTCATTTATTGATTATTTAATTAATAAATTGACCAAAAAACTCAAAATAAATAAAAAATTTATTTTTTGCCCAAAACTTGGCCAATTTCTTTAAGACCACTAACCTCTTCCAAAATCTTCTAATCCTTCTTTAATTTTGATTAAAGGCTAATCCCATCATTTCCTACCCCTAATCCCAACTCAAAATACTTAATTAAGATTAAATATTAATCCTCATGTTTATTAAAAAGGTTTTAATAAATATCTCCTCAACCCAAACCCTTGAAATAAATAAAACTTTATTTATTTCCTAAAAATCTAATTTATCCTCATCCTAAGAAGTTCTAGACTCTTCTAGAAAGTCTTCATCCTCATCCTAGGAAATTCTAGACTATTCTAGAAAGCCTTTATCCTCATCCAAAGTCTAGACTCTTCTAGAAGATGTCTTTAAACATAATCCTAATCCCCTCCTAACCTTGTCACATTCCCTAAACATGGGTTAAGACTTACTAACACAAGCCAAAGTTAACAAATATCTCCTCCTTCACCCACCCTCATTAAATGCCATCCACTTTCCTATCCCTAAGCTAATCCTAAACCATCCTAATCCATCTTCTAATCATTTGCACAATCCTAAGCAAGCTTAAAACCCTCCTAATCAAGCCCAAGTCGAAATTGCTCTCATCTCCTTCAAAATATCTCAACCATAAAACTTTATGAAGCCCACTAGGCCATAAATGACTCTTCCAAGCCCTTTTATTGCTCTTACAAGCCATTATGAGGGTCTTTATGAAGATTTTATCCCTTGAGCCTCTTTCGTTGACTCATCCTTCCCCTTTCCTCCATCCTCTCACCTCGTGACATGTGTCACTCCCTGATTGGCTATAAGGAAGCACAATCCATGTGCTCTCCTCTCATACAATCTGAGCCTTCCATAAGCTTTTTCCCATCCTTGCATCCTAGCCCTTGATCCCTCAAGCCCTTTGCCTACTTAAGGAATCCTCTCCCAAGCCATTTTAACACAATCCATGAAGTAAAGTCATAATGCCATTTTAAGAAGCCATTTTACATCAAAACCATACACTCACACCCAAATTCCAACTCCATTTGAAGCCCTTTTTGAAGCATAAAGCTTGAGCATACATCCTATCTATTTAGACAAAGCCACTCAAGAAGAGAGCTTCTTATTGAGAGAGTCCATTAATGGCTCATATTCTCAATTGAGAGCTCATTTTAGTCTATCTTGAAGTTTATGAATTTTTTTTGGTTTGTAGAAGCTTTATTTAAATTTGGTTTCTATTAGCATACTAACATTGCTCATATACAATCTCTTCTCTTCTTTTTCTTTGTCCATTTGTTCCATATTTTTACACATTTTGACTGATTAAATTTCTTTCTCTCTTTTCATATTTCTAACTTCTTCATGAAGAGTATGATTTTTCTCAAGTGGGTCTTTTATTGCTGCATCAACTTCATCTAAACTTATGTGTTAGAAAATGTCTTCAATTTTTTCTAAAATTTAAAGTTTGGCATTCAGTTTTGTTGCAAGATCTTTTCTTCTTTTCAAATATTGAGAGAGTTTCTCCTTCACTTTCTTGAATTGATTCATGTCCAATTGTAGATCCAATTTTTCATTGTCAATAGTTTTCTCTACTTTATACACTTTGCCTCTGATCTTTTCTCAAGCTGCTAAACTTATAATGTGAGAACCAATGCTCTGATACCAATTAAAGGAAATGTGGTATAGACTAGGTGATTGAGGGTGGGGTAGGGGGTGAATCGTGAACCAATATAACTTATGTTTTAATTTACCAATTAAACCATCACCATAGAATCTAATCTAATTGTATGCATGAAAAACTGAAAACAATAAAACATTCATAACACTTTACATAATATTTGGTAACCTAGAAATCTTCCAAATAGAAAGTAAACTAGGTTGGGGATGATACCCACAAGCTTTAGTACTATAGTATAAATTTAGTAGGTTAAATCTTACAATTGATCACTTTTGGTGATCTACCTTGTTAGGAGTAATAAGAACTATTAGATCCACCATTTTAAAGGATTTATAACATACAATGAAGTATCCACTCAATTAGGAGATTTAGAAAATACTATTAAGTATACCTTATTAGAGGATTTGACTAATGCACCTATTAGGATGAACTAGGGGTTGATCTCTTATTTGCAACTCAGTTTGTTGAATGAAATTCCTTTGAAATATAATGATCACCTTTTTGTGATAGATAAGACTCTAATTTTCCCTTATACTACTTGTATCCTTCTAATTCACACTCATGCTTCTTCTTTCTTGTTCTTCTTCAATGATATTAGATATGCTAAGATGTATTACATATATACCAATCCAATAAATTACCTTTTGGAGTCAGCTACAATACCAAATTCAATAATCTTCATTAAGTCATATTACTATTGTAACTTGGGTTCTAAAGACCACTTAGGTGATATTCTGACACTCAGAAACACTGTCAACTCAATAAACTCTAGCATTTGTTTGACACTAGTGCTCAGTATACATTGATCACTTTGGAGTAGCAAGAACTTAGTTAGCATTGGGTTGGTGAACACTAAAGAACTTGGTAAAATCAGTTGATAGTGAAGGAATTAGTCAACACTACCTTCATTTTGATTTGTTAATACTACTAGATTAGTAGGTACTAATAATCTTGGTTAACACTACAGAGCTTAGTTAACACTCAAATCTTCATCAATTACATTGATGGGATAGGTAGACTCTATGAAGCTCAATAGCAATTCATATCTGCTTCTAGCACTTGGTAGACTTTGCAAAGATTAGATTATAGTGCACACTACCTGTGATGCTTGGTAGATACTATGAAGCATGACTTACACTTCATTCTATCTCAGGTGCTTGGTAGACACTATGAAGCTTGGGAGACTCTTCTTTCTACATATGGAGCTCGGTAGCAATGTAAACAACTGACTAAGTGTTGTCACTAATTGAAAAATTATTTGAGCTTAATGTCAACAACTAAAACTATAGAAAGCTAGGATATACAAAAAATGTGTGTAGAAGCAGATCATCAAGTGCATGTTTTAATGCTTTCTACTAGAACTATTACAAATTTAGACATAGAATTAGAGATTGTAAGATGAGAACATTAAACACTTTAACTAAAAAAAGATATATAGGTCACTTCTACACTTGCGATACATTTGGATACAAAGCTAAACATTGTAGAAGTGGAATGTCCCTGACAAGAAAACTAAGAAACATAAAGTGTAAAAGTTGTGGAAAATATAGACACATGGCAAGAGAATGAAAGTATATAAATGAAAATCTAAGAATTCAATTGATTGATATAGCATGTTATGTTTGTCGTAATTATGATCATACAACACAAGTCTGTAGATATCAACAAAATATAAAGATGAACTCAATTATTATTAAAACACTGAAGAACAATGTTCGACAAGTGTGGATTTAAAAAGGAAAATGGGAGCATATTGGACAAAAAAATCTTAAATTAGATCAAGAAGGATCATCCTCAAACTAAGATAACATGAGTATTGATTAAGAATAGTTAATAGTGGTAAACTTCTATTGTGTCCTCAAAAAGGTAAGAAGTGTGATGGGTAATAAATAAAATACTATCTATAATGAAAAAGGAAAATTTTATTAGTTTAAAGACTACCAAAGCAAAGTTACTATTGTAATTGCATTATTTACATAATTAACAATTTTCTTACTTTTTGTATTGTAAGTACATGCAAAGGGTAAATCATTTTACATCATGCATCATGCTTTCTAAAAGTTACTATGTGCAAAAAGAACTCTAAAGTGACTAAGCATTAAAAGAAAAGAGATTGTATAGAGAGAATTGTGCCCTAACATTTTTAGTAAGAAATTATTTGTTTCAATATACCTTTAAATAAGAAAATTTTCAAAAAAATGGTAGGTATTGTCAAGACAAATTTTTCTATGAGAATTACCAAAAGACCAAAGCCGAAATGTGAAGTTTATCCATTAGATTCAAACATACAAGATAATTTTGGAGCTTTGTCATTTCTACCACCAAGAGTAATATTGGCTAAGGATATCAGTATTTTTAATCATAAGAAGATTGTGGTATTGGGTAATGCAAGAATTGAAGAAATATATAAGGTATTGTGTGTAGATGGAGAAATGAAAGACATCTACAAGAACTTAGAACCTTAAGGCCTTACACATATGGTGCACATGCCAAAAAAAAGTTGATGATTGGATTAGATTTGTACTCATTTGAGTACATGATAGATCACTTTGGTTAAATAGGGAAGAATGAGTATAGATCATGAAGGAAATTGTCAATAATGTTACACACCTAATGGCACAAGGAAATGAATGTCTACTAATAGTAAGTAATATGAATTATTTGAGGTAGACAATAGAGATCATATTAGAAAAAATAAAAATGATATTAAACAAGGTAAAACATATAGGAATAAGACATTGTGGGCTCATAATCAAATAAAGTATATCAATCAAGTCATCCCAACAATGTAGGAGGAACAACTATATGGACTACACACAAAATTTTCACACAGGGTAAAGCATATTATTTATTAGGTATGGTTGTCAATCAATTTAGTGTAAATATGGAATGATTGAAGGACCAATAACAAGACATAAAATATGGAACTCTACTTGTATTTGTTTATTTATATGTTAAGAAGTTGTCCCCTATATAGGAGTAGTAGACCTAAATTAGAATAGACCCATTATTTATACAATTAATGAGTATGTTGAGTAGCTAGGAGATGTGTTTATGAAAATTATATGGACCTACTTCAAATAATTTCAATTTAGACTGTAGGCACACTATCTAATCCTAAGTGCAGTAGTGGAAATGTATAAGAAATCTTTATATTTTTATTTTGACACTGATAATTGTAGGATTCAACTTGTGGATCTAAGAACTTATTATGTTTTTTATCTAGGTTATGAGATTTTAGAAGAGGATTTGGTCAGTCATGTTGACCATGTATTGTGTTTACCAAAGAATACCTTAAACACATGGTTTGGGAATTATGAAGAAGTTTTCAATAGAAAAGCTTTAGAGGCCCCATTAGTTTAGAAAGAAAAGAAGATGAAGAAGACATAAAAAATAATGCATGAGGAATCTAGCATCCTATTAGTGTAGGAGGTAACACAAGTGATGTTTCCACTTCAATTATCGATATAAATAAGAAATTAAAAAAAGGCACATATTTTTAGCCTACTAAAAAGGCTCTTGTGTTAGCATGAATGCTGATGAAACTACTTTGGGGGAGTATCCTAAGCATTGAAGAGTATTATCATGTTGCATCCATGAGTGTGTTTGTCATTGATGTCAACATAGTAGTAAGTCTATGAAGATTGCCATAGTAATAGATAGATATCTTAGTTGTATACACAAAGTTTTTATTTTCTAGTGATGCATGACTAAGAAAATGTTCTAAAATGTGTCTTGATATTAAGTTTCAATGCACAGATTATAAGTCGAAGATGTGTGAAAGATGTTCTTGATTTATAGAGAGTAGTGCAGAAACAAAGTTCTTGCGATGTAGTTTCTGATGTTTGTAGTATATATTTTATCTGAGATGTAATCAAGTGAAGAGCGGTTAGCTAGTGATAGAAGATAGTCTAATGGTGATGTCATTGAATGCACAAGACTTGAAGTCACATGTGTGATGTTTTCTATAGATTGTGAGCCAAAAATACTATTGTAATTATCATTAATTGGGAAAGCCTCAAGGCCACCTCAAGGAATTATTTTGAAGATAAGATATAAAGAAAAGATTTTTTCCTTGTTTTTAAGGAATGAAATGTGATTGAGTATGAAAAGTGATCAAGAAAGTGCAAAAAGGACCAGACTACTTGGTAAATACATGTCAGTGATCTAGGGGATTATTGGATGTGATTTTTGTGATCTGGTTACAAGATCTAAAGGAGCAAAAGTCTGGTTGATAGGATAGAGAAAGAGGAAGTAAGTACATTCCTATTCTATTACTCTACAAGGAATAATATAGAGATCATTTGGATAGTGGGTTCATTTCTCTTTCCCTGAAGCTATTTGGACAGTGGGTCCATCTTTCTTCAATAACTCATAACAAGGTTGGAATCTTCTAATAGGGACTGATATGTATTGAATGTATTTATAGAATCCTAACAAGGTCCATCCTCTAACAAGGAACTTTTATATTAGTACATCATCTTGTGGGTACCATCCCCACTAGGATTTTTCCTCTAATCAAGGGGTTCCCTAGTTAACATATCTAGTATTATTGTGCATGATTATCTTGTTGTGGTTTTTTATTATATTTCTCATATGGTTAATTTTTTTTAAGGTTGATAATTGTGATAATAATTGGATGACTAATTCACCCTCACCTTTCTTAGTTTTATTGGTGGACTATATATTCTAACAATTGGTATCAGAGAATCAAGTCCTCGAACGATAAGCTTGATAGCTTTTGGAGATCCATAGAGAATCTTTTCAGAAAGGATAGTCCTAGATTTTATGGGGCCAACTATGATAGGTCGGAGGAGAAGATGAAGACTCATCTACTAAGTATTGATCTAGGTTACTAGCTTTTTGGCAAATAATAATAAGACAATTATCAAAGAAGAGAAAATTGAAGTATGTAGTGAAGTAGAGAGAGATCTATTCATGTGCAACATGAGAGTTGTAGGTGGCCAAATTGATAGACTAGGTTTCCTATGGAATGACGATCCTATTTTGGGAATTCCTAGTAGCAATTTTCTAACTCAAAGGTCCCACCCAAATAGGATGTAAACCTTTGAAAGTTTGGCTCTATAGGACCAAGGTTAGTAGGCCTATACCTCACACCCTAGAGGTTTTAGAGAAGATAAATTGTGGGATCATGAGTGTTGATAAAAGAGAAATAAGGGGTAAAAGGTAGATAAAAGTTTTGTAAGTGTGTGTATATATGTATGTGTATGATTCATCTATCATTGTTACTTGGATATATGTCCTTTCTGCAATCAGCATGAAGACTCAAATAAATATCATCAGACTAGTTCCTTAACTAATGGATTCTTTTAAAAATTTATATTAATCATTCATAATGGTTATGTATCCCTCAGAGACAAAGAAATAAAACTCTTTAAGTATGAATTTCTTAAAAATCCTAGGAAAACATCAATGTCAAATCTTATTGATTTTAAGTCTCCTCAAGAGCCCAACAAGACAACAAAATAGATTAATAAATTAACACAACACTATTGTTCTTCAAATACTAAAATTCCTTACTGCATTCATTCAATTGGACTTATCAATTATAGAAAATTTTGAATATTTGATCAGAGGAAACAAAAACAATTGACTCCTCTACTATAAATAATATGATATATTATGTATGATATTCTATGATACTATATCTATTCTAAATCGAGCCCTTATAACCATTTGCATCAAATTGGTTATCTAGTGAAAAAGCATGTCCCTTAGTTTACAAAATTCATAACTAACAAGATCATTAACAATCAACAGAATGCACATTAAACAAGATTATAGAAAAAAAGGCTTATGCTTCTGATTCTAATGATGATGGTTCAATGAAATCATTGCACTGCTTGATGTGATCTACATATTTTTCATCCTCCATTAGATGTGCATCACTGATTACTTCTCGAGCTTTGACCTTGATCTAAAAATGTGTTCTATCTACATACTAGCTTTCTTCATCTCCAAGTCATCATTGCATGTGGTTTCTAGTGCTTCTCTCTACATCACATGGAACATATCCATCCATCTATCTTGGTTAATGATATTATCATTTTCTTCATGCCAAGATATAACTCCATGGTTGGTTACCAATTCCTCCATTAACCTGAAAGAAACTTTAAACTCCTATGAGTATACGACATGATCATTGATTAAATTTTTTGCGTCCTAAATGTCTTCATCTTCCTTGATGGCATCCTTTTCCTTGACCAATTTCTTATACACCCCATTATGTTTCAGCGCTAAAGATTAACAGACATTGTATATATCCCACACTTGGCCTAATTTGATAGGAAATTTCTTGAAAATATTTCTAATCACAATGCTAGAAACTTCTCTTCTAATCATTGAAACATCTTTTAACTTTGTATTTTCTTCTTGAAAAATGTTTAATTCAATATTTAGAGCATCAGCAGATGACTGTATCATTGGTTGCACTTGAGACTGACCAGTCTTCAACATGTTTTCATATAAAGCTTTCCAATTATCCCTCTCAAAAGTCACTTATTCGACACTTACTTGATTGAATAATGCTATATCCACCTGCATGTCTACAACCTTGTTGGGATCTACCACTCCTACCTTTAATGTCATCAAATGACCAAAATCATGATCAACATCAATAGTTTGTGGCCTTTTTCTGTGGGGCATAAAGCCCATAACAACATTGACATTTCATCTTCCATAAATCTTAAATGAATTATGACATTCTTGATTCTTTGCACATCTAATTTCATGTCTTGCTTGCTGGATTTAATCAAACTATCAAAGATGTATGATGCACTCAAATCCCAACCAAGAAGAACCATCTCTCTTGTTTCATTCAACAATTGCCTTCCTCTTTCTAGAGTCATATGCTCAAATTCCCTTTCGATATCCTCCTTTAAATTTGACATTAGTTCTTGGTCATTCTTAGGAGAGATATTTTGGATGCTTTGTCTCAGTAGCTTGCCTCTATATTTATACAAGATAGCCATAAAATCCTTTAATTTGATAAAGGTATCATCATTTACAAATCATCTTGTCTCTAAGAGTCTTTCATCTTTATCAACATTTACCCTATCAAGGATTTTCACATCATGCTCCAAGGGCTGAAGTACTGAATTTTCTATAGTTCTTGAAATTGGAAAAGGGGAGTCTAAAATCTTCTAAATGTCTTCTTTGAATTGTTATTTGGTCTTTTGCCTCTATTCCTCCATTTCCCTATTTTTTTCCTCAATCTTTTGTTGTACTTATCCCCATTCTAATTTCTTAAAAATCTCCTTATATTCATTTCCATGGTTAATATAATCACCCAATTTCTATGATTTCCTATAGGCATGAATATATCCTTTTGGATTATAATGAATCCAAGAATCCATGGTATACATGTGATATTAATTCTACCATTTTCATCTGATCTTGTCATATGACTTAGTTGCACAAATAATTAAGTCTCCAAAATATAAAGTTGTAGGAACGAAAGATTTCTTTCTTTGTTTTCCTCTAAAATGTTGTTTACTAGATTCAGACATCTGCCTAACAATCTCTAAATAAGAAATCCTATTTGGCACTGGTGTTGGTAACTTGTATGGCCTTCCTTAAAATCTAAATACTCTAATGAAGTTGAAATAATCATATGCGTACTAGTCTCCCCAATTGTTCTCTATCTTCTCTCCTAGCCCATTCTCTTTAGGTCTTAAAAATATTTTAATATTAGAGCTAATTGAAGGAAAAGAGTGGTGTCCAAATAGAGTGTATAAAGGTTAGACAAAGTGATCCTCAAATGTAAGGTAACAAGAAGCACTGAATCTATAATCCCATACTGATTTCCACATTTTAAGTAGCTTCATTTCCCCACTAGGCTCTCTCAAATTTAATTTCAAACCCTCACCCCACAATCCCCTCATTTGTCCAAAATATAAAACCATATGCATAAGAAATGAATAATGCTAAAAAGTAGGTTATTTGACATCATCAAAATTAACAAAAGTAGTGTGAATAATATCAACAACATACTCTACATAATCATAGGGTATGGGCTCCAACATTTGAACATCTAATTCTAACACCATGGGACCAATTTCCATTAAACTAGGTGCTTTAATCCCTCCTACTTGTCCACATGATTGGTATGTCATGTCTAAGTATGTCTTAAAAACTATGATATTGAATGGAGGTGCATATGTTGGTGTTAGAGGTTCCTTTTCTATTTTTTGCAATTTCAGTTTCCATTGCATATAAGAAACATTTGATCTTTCATATTCATTCTTAAATTCTACAAATGAAAACATCTTAGTTAGACCATCAGTGAGTCTAAAAGCTTCACTTAGGGATTTAATACATATCTCCATGAACATTTCCTCATTCCTATCATTTATGCATCTATCTTCAACATTATATTTACTCATAATGACTCTGAGTAACTCCACATTCAAAAACACATTTACCATTATCTATTTCCCCAAATTCATCTCCCAAGGATGACATATAGGTGCCTTATAATTTCTTCTTACATAATGACATAAAAAGAGCTCATAACCCCTAGTCCTAGTCCATACATCTCTAACCTCACTATATTTGTCTTCAACATTGTTTAGAGAGGTGAATTTACTTCTTCTTGACTTAGGACCTACAAAATCCATCTTCATAATGAGGTCTTCATTCAATTTCCTCAGTGGCACTTCATCATTTTCTTTCTGCTTCTTATCAGCTTTATCCTTCTTGACATTCTCTACTTTTCCTTTCTATGTAGAGCATGAACTCTCCATGATGCCTTCTAAAAATTTCTCTAGGTATAATTCTCTGTAAAACTAAATATGAATAGAAATTTCATAGGCTTTCTTCTAAGAATTCATGAACATATAGCTGTGCAGATTATTCTTTTATTACCAAACAAGCTACATTTGTGCATTTACTTTCCACACAAATTGAAATATAAAACCATTTTTTATCATTGTAGAAAATGGAGTTTTTGTTAGAATTCATTTCGTCCACTCATTTCCATACCTAATAAAACATATTCAAACATTTGATCACTAGATTTCAATGATATGAATTTATGGATTTCTAATCACTATAACCAAATCTCACAAATAGAAAACTTCTTTAAACCTCATACCCATTGCCATAGCAATGGAAATATTAGCATCACTTATCACTATATTAAAAACCTTGTAATTGTGATCTTTGATACACCTTCTTGCTATTAGGTATGATGATATTAAATCTTAGTCTTTGATCTTGACATGAAATATATTTATAACACATAGTGATATCTTGCAACTCAACACTAACCACTATATCTCCACTACAAAAAACATGACCAACAATCACATTTAACTTATCATCATATCTTACAGTGATGCTCATTCAATAATATAATCATCCATTTCTATATCCTATAGCAATCACCAAACATTATTGCTCATTGCCAAAGCCATCTTACCATACTTCGATCAATGATGGTCACTATAAGACATAGTGATGACTTTCCTTTATCACTAATCACTATATCTAAACACTTGCTATTTAGATTAGTGATAGCCACTATATGTTATAGTGATAACTTTTACCTCCTTGCTAATCTCTAAGACTAACCTCTTGTTGCTTTGATTAGCAATAATCACTACAAGTTTTAATGATCTCCAAGTTTCATCGCTAACCGCTATATCCATTTTGCACTCTCACCACTCAGTGATAGACTATGATCATTGCAACATATAGTGATACAAGAAGACTTATCATTCATCAACATACCAAAATTGGGTCTCTTACACTTGTTGATGAAGTGCATCACTATAGAGTATATTGATAATACATTTCTACAACTTATCACTATGTCAATAATGACCCTTCTCCACACAATGATGAACTCGATTGTTATATGCTCTAATGACATTATACTTGACTTCAAGCTGCCCAAAGTGAAATCACTATAAGATACCTTGATATATGATCCCTCATGATTGTAGCTATAGCGATAATCTTAAAAATGATAATATCTTCATGAATTCAAATAGGACCAAAACCTTGATTGATCAATGGATAGTGTCATATAATGAGTAAGCCCTAGAAGTGTAATTCTGCAATAGGTCCCTTTTATTTGAGTAATAAATAGCCTTTTTCTATCAAAACACAATGAGATGCAACAAGTGATTCCTTATTTTGATAAAAAAACTATCTAGTACATAAAAAAGGTAAGTAGAAAAAGAAAACAAAAAGTTGAAAACATATTTGCTAAATATTGAGTTTCACTAGTGGCTCGAATTGGGGACACGTAACACTTGTGGGTACAATGAAAATTCAGTTATCTTTGGAATAAGAAAATCAAAAAATTAGAAAAAATAACAAAACAAACAAAACAAAATTACAAAGGAAAAGAAAATTTTAGGAGTACACCTGATCTCAATTTTGAAAGAAGAAACTCTTTAAGTATTCACAACAAGTAGATAACTCCTAATCATATACATCAACATCTTGCAAATAATAAGAATCTTCTCCATTCTTACCATTGCTAACATATGGTCCAAGCCATAAAGCCTCAAATTTACCATGTTTTCCTTTGTCTTGGTCTTTTACATTCCACTTCAAAACCCAATATCCTTCCTAAAGTTCTTTGTATTATGTTCTTTTGTCATGTAACTTTTTTACTTTCAACTGCAGCCTCATATTTTGTTCATGAGTTGTTCTTCTATTTTCTTCAAGTTTAGCTAATGCATTTATTCTGTCACTTAAATGATCCAATTCTTCATTACTTTCTTGATTTAAGAGTTTATAAATAAGTAATAAGTTATGTAATGGCATTCTTTCTTGCTCTCCATATACTATTTCAAATGGATAAAAATAAGTAGATTTATTAACTATTATTTTATCTGCCCATATAGCTAAATTCAACTTGGAGTCTCATGTTTTCTTATTCTTATCTAGCATTCTCTTGACAATTTTAAGTCTATTCTTATTACTAGATTACATGTGTCTATTCCCTTGTCGATGCTAAGGGACAGAGTAAGATATAGTAATACCATAGGTTTCACAAAACTTAGTAAGCTCTTTTTCTCTAAAACACATAGCATTTTCAAGGGTAATCTTATGAGGTACTCCAAATCTATAAATGATATTCTCCATCAAAAATTTCATGACTACCTTATGAGTAGACTATCTTATTGGAATAGCTTCAACCCATTTCAAAAAGTAATCAGTAGCAACTAGGATCCATCTAAGTCCTCCACTTGATTTTTTTGTGATCTCACCTATGAAATCAATTCTGAACATTTGAATGGCTCTTTAGATTGCATAGGTCTCATTGGTAACACACCATTAAATTTCAATTTACCAAAAAATGTCTAGCATTCCTCACATCTTTTGACAAATTCACAACTATCCTTAAAAAATTATTGCCCCACTTTTCCACCCTATACAATTTTTTGCAAAGTGGAGAGTAAACTAATGTCATGTTCTGTCAAATCAGGTCACTAGGTCTTTCTTCTTAAGGTGCTGAGTTTCTCCATCGGGTTTTCATCTTTTCCTTTCTCCCATATCACATTTAGCCCGGGTGGGTATTTCTTGGTTGTCATGAGTCTTAGGGGTAGTTTAGAGCCATCCTCAATGGAGATTCTTGATTTGTTCTACATCTTTTGATTTCCATGCAGCTCATTTGATCTGGAGTTAAAGAAAATTGAATTGGAAAAAAATAAAGCTCCAGGTTCATCTCGGCGGGTTTTCGTACCTTGAAGGAAAATTTTCGCAAAGATTGGAAAATGCTATTTATAAGCTTCCTTGAAGAAAAGTGAATCATGTTAAGAAAAGATCATTCAAGTGATATCATGATCTCATAGCGAGAACCATTTTAAAGCTTGAAAAATGATCGAGATAAGCATCGACAGAAAACTAGAAAAGAGCTTCTCTATGGCAGACTTCGAAGTCAATAATCAATTTTTTGAAAAGGTATATGTAAAGGAATTGAGAAAGCCAATGGGCCCCACCCCTCACTTTCAAAGTTAGTTTTGCATTTTTTGAAGGCTTAAAATAAAGTGAATAAGGTGAAAGAAGTAAAACAATGAGTATTGGTGGAAAAAAAAGTTTCATCTTCTCCATTGCAAGTTTTCGCACCTAGAAGGTAAAACTTCGTAGAGATCCATAGCTGCTATTGGTAGGCTCAAACAAGGGTACATAAGCCACATAATGGTTAGATCATTCAAATATCATCGAGTTTGAATAGCAGAAATTACTTAGAGCTCATTAAGATGAGCGAGATAAGCATTGGTAGAAAATTCAGAAGTGGTTTCTCTTCTGGCGAATTTTGAACCAAGAGTTAAATTTTTTGCAAAGGCCTAGATGGAGAAATAGAGTTACTAAGTGGGCCCCATTTTTCGCCCACAAAGCCTCTTTTATATTTCCTGAAAGTTTTCATTAAAGTGCTTAGGGTTGAAAGGTAAAAGCTAAAGTTAAAGGGGAAAATCGTAAATTTGCTTCTCCATTGCAGGTTTTCTACCTTCGAAGGCCATTTTCCACACTTCAAAGGAAGTCATTCCTGCAAGCATGGTACGTATGTGATTTGGTTGCAGATTATTTTGGGTGAGTAAATAGAAGCAAATTAGTGGATTGATTAGGTTTTTGTAAGTAGAATTGACCTAAGTGCATTTAGCCCAAGGGAGTACTCTGTTCATGTTTTTTTGAAAGATGAATGAAACGAGAAGTAAATTGGTAATTAATGAGAGTTACCATTGAGCCAATGAAAAATAGTGAAAAGAAAAAGATAAATCTGTTAGAACCTTTACATCCACCAATCCAACGGATTTACCCTTAATTTCTCTTGTGTGGCACAATTTATGAAATTCAACAGGCGAATCTAGGGTTATTTTATAAAAAGGGAAGTAACAGATTTTAAAACTCCCGTTTCATTGTTATGCTGTTATACTAAATAGTGCTTGCAAGTAATTTTCGAGTTACAGAGTTTTATCCTTGTATCAACTACAATTGTTTGAACTGTTGCTATCATACATCAAAAAAAAAATGGCAACAAGATTTGCGGGCTTTGATGTATTCGACAGAATTAAGTCAGCGTGGTCGACTATCATAGATACTTCACTCTATTTCTATGATATGGAAGATTGAGAGCAAAGCCAATCCATCCCATAATAGAGAAACTTTGAGAAAGTGGATTAGTGGAACCAGCTGGGTTTCCTGTTGCAGTGCAAGCCCCGGAGTTGATTTTGGAATGCATCCATCATTACAACCCAGATACAAAGCAAATTCTATTGCCTGATCAAATGGTGTTGATTTTAATTGATTGCCAAGCTGTAGTGAGTTGCTTGTGGATTCTAGAATGAGAGGAGTTCTCTGATTTAAAGATGAGTGGAGCTATGTTCAAGTACTCTTTGAAGAAGATGGTTTGGAGGAGGGAGATCATCTAGTCTTGGTTTCAAAAGCCAAGGGGAGCTAAGAGTAAAGTCCCTAAAACTCTTTTTGACATGGACCTCAAACCATAAGTTGTTGACATTTTGGTTCTGTTGAATTGACTCAAAGGTGAGGTAGAAGCTTTTAATTTTGTAGAGCAATACTTCTATTTGGTGCAAGTTATTTGCTTAGACACATAGTATATTAACTGGGCATATGAGGTCAATGAGCATCTTTCTAGGGTTCTCAGTGCAACAAAGTTTTATAATTCATTTTATATGTCCTCTTTCTTGATATACATGTTGGCTTCTCTTCAATTGTGGCTGGGACTCCCTAGAATTGAGAGTTTTCCTGATAATGTAAAAAAGCTATGAGTTTTACCCATGCTTGCAATTAAAGAATAGTTATGTAGAATACATTTGAGTAAATGATGCATTCACCATGAGGATTTGTAGGGAGCTCCAAGGGTGTCTAGAATGAAGATTTAGTCCAGAAGCGATGGTGACCATTGGTCAATTTGGCAGTTATTTTATTTAGTTTTCATCATTTTCTTATTTAAGTCTTGCAGCGTTCGATGGATTCCCACTGAAGCTACCCAAGTACCCAGATGATATGATCATGCTCATGGAGATCGCGAGGCAAGCAGTACAAATGAACGTGTTGAGTGCCAGCCTAAAGAAGAAAGGGTATGAATTCCCTATAAAAGTTGGAGCATACAGTTGCGAAACCAAATCAGATGCAAAGAATATACTCAAAGCATTTGAGAGTAAATAAAAATTAGAAGAGTATGAAGTAGTAAGGCCCCTATTTGATCCTAACAGATATGCCAGAGATGTGCTTCAAGTTGGAAGTGTAATCAAACATGTAACAACCATGGAGGATTATTGGGTAGATTGTAAAGATGAACTAGAGAGTCGAGATCATGCCTTTGCCAAATTTACAATTGATCAGGTATAGAAATATGGTATAAATTTAGATGTGGAGGGACTGGAGGATGATGGTCAAAATATGTATAGCAATACATATTTGACTAAGTTGAGGAATACTCCCATAAGTTTCAAACCATATTTTGACATAGTAGAAGATTTTGATGTCATGATGGAAAGAATAATCAAACGGACTAGGAAGTGGGTTGAATGGATAGCTAAGAAAGGCCAGAGTAGGAGTAAAACTACTCAAGCTTCCACATCCACAACTACCATTGCTTCCTCTCAGAGTGCCATTCCTAGTGCTACTGCCACAGCTACTCAAGCTATAGTTCAATCTGTAGGCAGAGGTGATCAACCCCCAGAGAGGAATGTTCCAATATTTGAAACTCAAGCCGAAGCTGAAAAAGAAATAGAGGGATAGAAAGATGGATCTCCCGCTCCAGTATCACCTCCACATGCTTCTCTTCTCAAGCTTCTCCAACTCCATCTCTTCATGCTACCCCTATCTCATCCCCCCATCGTAGCCCTACTCCATCCGTAAGTGCTCCTGTTCTTAAGCCTACTGGTTCTCCTATTTAGATAGTAGAAATTGGAGATGATAAAAGTAGTAGTAGTGAATCCACTAAGTCTGATGAAGCTGCCCAGAAAGCTCAAGAAGAAGAGAAAGCTCCAAGTTCATCTTGGCTCCTTTCTTAAGATCCAAAGACCCCCTTTTCTATAGCTATAGCAACAATGACTCTAGTAAAGAAGAAAATGTTCAGCATTGAATCACTCAGAATAGCCTCCAAAGTGATTAATACAGAGTCTTGGCTTGAGGATACTTTGGAGAAGAAGAGGAAAAGAAAAGATGAAAATTTTCCTTCAAAGGATGTTGTTTCTCAAGCAGTTCACTCGAGATCTACCTTAGTAAAAACTAAAAAGTAGAAGACCTTGTCAATATTGGGACAAGACCCAGAAATAGGGCACCTAACTATGGAGGTAGCAAAACCAAGCAAGGCAGGGAGAATTGAAGATATGAGGTCAGAAGATTTCACTCTGCACTCAATTGACCTTGGGGAAGCTAGACATGATACAAAAGTAGGCCTGTGGAAATTGAGTAATGAGGTGATAGAAGAGCAACTGGAGGATCTCAAGTCATCAAAGGTTAGAATGAAAGCAAAAATAGAGGAGTTGAAAAGATTCATCCGACAATTAGTTGTTCCATTGGCAACTATCACTGGTGTGCCTACCACTGAAAATCCTTCAGCAGAAGAGGTACAAGCCTTCATATCATAGCTCCAGAAAGATAGACATTTTGGTCAGATTGGAAAAGAATGGATTGAGAAGCTCAGTACAGATGGAGCTATTTTGATTGATCAAATTGGGAATGTTATCCTTCGGTTAGAAATTGAGAAGGATAATATCACTTCCAATCACAACACTTTGGCTACAGAAAAGGCAAGGTGTGATGAATGCATTTCTCTCCTAAACATGATCATCCAAATAAAGGAAAAAGAGGCAATTAAAGCAAAGATTTTGAAGAAGGGAACTGAGCCTTTGTTTGAATGGCTTCAAAACATGCAATTCAAGCAAGAGATGATTCAAGAGGCAGAGGAAGGACTTAGAGAAACAAAGGAAAAGGTGAAGAAAATCCAAGACAAAGCATTTGAGCTCATGCAAGGATTACACACTGACTCACAAAGTAGTGGGCAAGGAAAGGCTCTCATTGAGATAGAATTAATGAAGAATAATTTCTCCACATACTTGAGTAACCTATCTGGGATGACTTCAATCAGTCAAAATAGAGTGGTAGAGTTGCAGGCACTGAGTGGATGCATGCATGTGGCAGCTGGAGAGTTAACAAGTCAACTGGTTGTAGTAAAGGAGTTAGCTCAGGAGTATTCAAAGTGGCTCTTAAGATTCACCAATGTACATGTGCCTAGTCATGAGGAGATGATTCCAATTATAGTGGCTGCTAGAACATATAGGGAAAAAATTGAAAAGGGAAAGAAGTCTAAATGACTTATTCAATACTCCGTTTTTTGTTTTCTGATGTAAATGTTGCAAATTTTTGTAAATTTTGAAATCCAACAAACTGGCATCTTGCCATTTTTCATTTTCATGAGAAGATGAACTGATTAAAATTCCCATTATAACGGTCATCTCTCAAAACCTATATGTATGAAATTCAATGATTAATCAAAGGTCAAAAAATTTTGGTGTGAAGTACTATCTGTTGCAGAGACAATTGACTGGCACTTCATTTCAATCACTTTCCATTCTAGTAGGTACTATAATTTATTAGTATTTCCTTTCTGCATTACAGAGAACTAAGAAAGAATAGAGTTTCATTTCCCCTATTTTTTGGAATTCAAATGGATGTAATAAGTATTGTTATATTTCATTTGATGAAAGGATTCTGTTAGTTTTCCTAATTCATCAGTTGTAGTTTAGGTTTAGATTTCAACTTATTTTAGTCTTGCATAGATGGATTTATGAATTCATAAGAAGTGTGGATACATAAATCTATTTTGATATTGAGAAAAAAATTATTGCCTAAATTAAGTTCTAGTTAGGCTAAATTTGGCTTGCCTCTCCTGCTCTCGGGTTAAGAGCATACCGCGATTTAGATAAGTAGAAACAAACATAATTCATTGAAGATTATTCATATAGGAAGCTATACCTACCAATTCAGAGAAAAGATGGTAACCATAAAATGGCTTTTCAAGTATTGTGAATAGATATTGTTCATAATTTGGGCATTAAGAATCATAATTTCATGAAAGATAAAAGAACAAATCTGTTTACCAACATATTTTTGGTGACTCTGCTGGGGAAGATGAATAGTCGCTTGATCAAAAAGCCTATGTCATGAGGAAAAATGATACTGCCTCATGAAAACATAATCCCAGTGCTCCAACCTAACCTTGGTTTTCAAGATGACCAAGAGGATATAATTTCATCCCTTAACATGTTTGTTTGGAGGCACAGAAGGAACATTAAACATTATCAAAATGTTAGACATATTTTAGAGGAAGAAGAAAGAAGAGCTGAAGCTTTTGAAAGAGCTATTCAAAGAAGAGATATTCAAAGAGCAAAAAGACAATTAAGATAGTAAGCTTAGAGTTAAATCAAACCTAGCATCCTAGAGCATTTTAGGTTCCTCAGAAGTACCAAGAAACAGGGTGGGCAAGATTCCACTTTTGACAAATTAATAGAGCTCGATTTTCCTATCTTAGAAGTTCCAAAGTGGAAAGGTGAAGGTAAAAGTCAGAGTAGACCCCCTTCTCCTATTAGAAGCCAAGGCGCTAGCACTTCGCATTCCACTTGTCAGGTATTAGCACTTTATGGAGTTACTGCACCTCCAGTTGTTAACTTTCTGCCATATACTGCTAGAACAATTATGGCTGCTCCATGGGCCACGACAACAGGGCCGCTAGCACTAAATGTTTATCATCCCCTTCCAGCTTGTTCAAGGAAGAACTTCCCTAAATTCTCAGGTGATGGGAAAGTCACAATAGATGAACATGTTAAAGCATTCTTTGTGGCTCCTCATATATTGGGGGTGGGACATGAAGATATCACAGTAAGATTGTTTGTAGAGACCCTTACAGATAATGTAGTAGACTAGTTTTATCATTTAGCTGATGGTTCAATAACAGATTGGGACACGGTGAGAACTAATTTTGAAGCTAGATTCAAGACTGGAGAAGATGAGCATGCCTTGCTAGCACAGTTGACTTCAATTAAGAAGCAACCAACTATGAGCATGAGGGATTTCATTGCCAACTTCAATAAAATTAATAAAAAAACTCCTACTGCTGATAGACCCACACCCAACAATTTAAAAACTTACTTTATTAGTGCTATGCCTCTAGACATCAATTATGATCTGAGAAGAGTGCACCCTACTGATCTAGTTGACACATAGAAGAAAGCTATTGAATGTGAAGATGACCTAATTTCTGCGAGAAAATGGAAACGAGAACTTCAAACTAAAGGGAGTTCTGGTAATACCACATCATCAGAAGAAATGATTCAGAAGTTGTCTAATGATCTAGTAGCAATGAAAAAGAAATTACCTAGATTCAATAATTCTTATCAATGGAATTACCAAAACTCACTAGGAAGAAACAATGAAAGTAGATTTTCGTAGCTTACAGGTTCACAACCTATGTTGCAAATCAAAGCAGCACCAAAAAGGGAAATATTGCATCTTCCATTTAACCATAGATCATGACAGTGAGAATTTTTTAGAGACTGTCCATATGATGCAATTACTATCTACTAATGAATTAAATATTGCAGCTTCATGTTCAAAACCTAATTCTTGTTCAAATGGTGACTCTGGAAAATTTATTTTTAGAATATGAATTAGATTCTGAATCAAAGGGTGAATGTTATGCAACTATTCATGGAACCTCATACAAAGTACTTACCTGTGGACAAAGAATGAAGAATCAAACCTCTAGTCATACTCACAGAGATGACTCTAGTCCTTCTACGAGTAAGATACATACTAATCAAGGAACATCCACTTCACAAATAGGTAAGGACAATACATCTTTTGATTTCATTCAATTTTGTGAAGAGTCAAAGGTTCAAATTTCCACTATTGATTATTTAAAGTCACATCCTTCTGAACTAAAGAGATTAGTGGATAAATTTAAAGGAGGTACCTCAGACTTGAATCTAATTTCACTATTGAAATTGAAGATGAAACCTTAACATCTAGCTTGTTTAATCAAGAAGATTCTACTATTTTAGTAACCTCCCCTAGATAGAAGCCTGAACCTTTTTATATCTCATTGAATATTAATGGATGTAAACTCAGCAATTGCATAATAGATTTAGGTGCATCAAATAATGTTATGCTATATTACGTAGCTAAAGCCTTGGGGTTGAATCTTACTAAAGTGCATGCGAGATGTTATTCTATGGATGCCAAACAAGTCCCTTTGCTTGGACAAATTAAAGATGCACAAGTAGCTCTGGCCTCATATCCAGAAAAGAAACTCCTATTAACCATCCTGGTAGCTGATATTCCTGCAAGTTATGGACTCCTCTTAAGTAGAAGTTTTTGCTAAGACTTAGGAGGAGAAATTAAGCTAGATTGGTCCCAAGCTGTGATAACTATTAGTAATAAGAAGGTCAAGTTAGAACCTAAAGAAAAAGCAAAATTCACAGTCTTGAAATCAGATGATCCCAAAGCTCAAATTTTATATCAAGAATTCGGTAATTATATGTTATTTATTGAAGATGATTTAGGTAAAAAAATGAACGAGAATCAGGTCGAGGAGGTTCCTGATGAAAACAAAGAGGTTTCTGACATATGGACACTTGAATTTGATAGGAGTTGTGCTTCCTTAGGTTCTGAAGCTAGCATAGTGTTGATATCCCTAGAAGGAGAAGCTGAGCCCTTAGCTTTCAAATTAGAGTTTAGTAACACAAACAATACAGTAGAATATGAAACTTCAATATTGGGGATAGTTACTACAAAAGAAATAGGGATAAAAGTCTTAAGGGCCCAAGGTCATGTTGGACAGGGATGAGGTTGATTTTCAAAGAGATTTGGACTTGCGAACACTCCTACACCGATTAATAAATGGGCAGTGGTGGGTCCAATCCTTTTGGTCATGCCGAGAGGTCCATAGATGACTAATGTGGGTTTGAGTGTTCCTGATGATATAGTCAGGACTCAGATATATTCTAGCATTGCCACAGTTTCCACACAGTTATAGGAGATATCTTTAGATAGATGTGGAAAATATATGTTACGATCTTGTGGTTTGATTTCGATAGGTGCATCCTCTAGCGCAAGAGTTGATGATCTATATGAGATGGTAGATATACCATCACCACTAGAGGTTTCGGCAATATCAGATGTGGATGCATTACACTGTATGGAATCTTATTTAGCATATGATTTTCTTGGATCATATTAGGCATTATCAATGGTCATAGGGATTCTTCTTCATGACATTGGTGGACACATCAACCATATTTTGTCATGCACAGTAGGACCACAACTCTCATAGAGACATGAGGATATCCCTACACATTCTACAGCACCTACTCCTATAGAGGGCCATATAGCACCTATCCTCACAATATCTATCCCCACCCCTACCTAGGATCCTATAGCACCTACTCCTACTCCTGCTCTTGCACAACCTAGCCTTAGAGCACCTGCACTCTGTGATTTAGAGATTACTTTATCACTACATGACTTAGATATCAGTCAAATTGGTAGAGCACTACATGATGCTACAGTAAAAATTGTAAATTTAAATATGCCTATATTTATTTTTTACTATAATTTACACATACATATTCTTGAGTGATTCAATTTAACTTGTGTACATGTATATGTGTGTTCTATAGGGTCTTAGTGATAGTCTATTGCATTTTGGAGATCCCTTGATAGATCCTCCACAACATGAGTCACAGGTATGTTATATATTTTTTATTATATATTTGATGGATATATATTGTACATGTATGATATTTAATGCATGCACATATCATACATGTACATATACACATGAATATGTATAATTTTATAATTTTACTAATTTCTTTCATTTGACACAGGGTTTAGATCCAGATCATAGAGCCTTTTGGGGTCAAGGATCAGGAGGGAGATGTGGTTGATGTTAGTTTACACATGTCTATTTCATTGATGTTTCTAAGATATTTTTATATATATACATGTCATTTCAGATACTTTTATATGGATATGTATGTTATTTAAGATACATGTCTTATTTCAAATACTTTTATATGGATGTACATGTTATTTTAGATACATTTGAGGCATGTGGGATTTTAGAGATATTTGATGTGATATTTTGGAGACAGTTTATATGGTATTTTGGATACATTTTACATGGGTATGTATACATTATTTCATAGATGTGTTATTTTACATAGATTTACATATTATGTTCATGTTGAATGTATGTATGTTTTCAATATTTAATCAATAAATTTAATACATATTTAAGAACATAACTTGAGTACTAGAACTTAATGTCTTATGTACATGTTAAATTGATTTTTTAATATTTTAATCTTTTATGTTTATGTATGTGTTATTCATGTTTTCGTATATGTTATTCATCTTAATACCTTATCCATGTTTTCAATATTCATGTATATTTTATTTCATAGATGTATGTAAATATGTATATATTATTGTTTTTAATGCCTTACTCTTAGTATAATTAACTATATTTAATGACATGTCTTAAGGGTAACATATACATGTACATGTAACATATAAAGAGTATAACATAGAATATAACATATACATGTAAGAACATATAAAGAGGATGACCTAAGGAATCCATGTTACAACATTTAATTAATAAATTAATACATATAAGAACATAAAGATTATATGTACATAAATACATAACATTAACAATCATATTTAAGAAAACATAAACAATGAATATAAATACAAAAAAATACTAAAGGGGTTGTCTTAAGGAGAGGTCCTAAAAGGTGGTACTAAGGGGAGATCCTAAGAGGTTGTCTTAAATGAAATATCCATGTCTAATTTAAATAAAAATTAAAAAAATGTCTAATTCGCATATCCAAGATAAATGATCCAATGTATACAAATTTATAAAACAAATATCCTGTCAACATTAAATGTGAAAGTATAAGAACTATATAGACATAGTTGAACTAGAGCTCCACAATAAGTACATAGGTAAACTAGAGCTCCACAAACAATGTATTGTTAGGATCCTCTCTAGTTTTTATTATCTCTAGAAGTTTTTCATGTTCTTCAATAGATAGTTTCCACTTTTGATTTCCACAATGTCCTCTTCTTTGTATTGTGTTAGATTGTAACTTGGTTGCTATAACATGGTTACTGTAATGTAAAACCTTCCTCCAGGATTTTATTCAATAAATTCAATACCACTATCAGTTACCCTTGTTTGTTAATAATATGTTCCTTCAATAACAACTGATCCAATTGGATATGACTATTGATTAGCATCTATAGTTCCTTCTAGCAACTTGTGTTTTTCTTTTGTCCATCTTAAAAGATAATAGTCCACATTTTTGACATTATCTGGTAAGGCATTAATTGCAAAAATATCTCTTGCATGCATATAAAAATATAGATAAATATAAATTAATTTTAAAATGAATATACATGTATATTAATTTATATGTATGTATGTATGTATGTATGCACACAAACCTATCATAACTAAATTAGAAATGGGCTCATAATTAGCTAAATATACAGGATCATGAATGTCAATGTCAATGTCAACATCTTCAAAAGGAGGCTTTCTAACTATCTCCTTCAAATCCCAATGTGAAACATACCCATTCATAATAATTTTCACATGCACTCACTTGATTGTCCTTAATGAAATTATGACAAAAACATGTTATCTCTCTTACTTTAATTAGTGGAAGTTTATGGTTTCCTGTAGTCATCACTTGATGTAAACTTCTAATACCAAGAATCATTCGACAATTGTAAGGATTAGATCGATCTATATCACCTTTCACTTCGCAAAAGTAATGCTTATTGTATTCAATATCTCGAGTAGAAAAATGAACTTTACACCATTCAATAATTTGATTTGCACTCTCTATCCTATTCCCTGTATGTACATACAATATGCATATATATAAAATTTAAAATATATCCTACTAGTATTAAACATGCACATTAAATGCATATATTTACCTGCAAGTTCATGTTGTTGAAGCACATGCTTTATACATGGTCCTACTCCATCATGCTCCCCTTTTCCATGTCCAATCTCAAAGAAATTCCAAAAAAAAACCTAACATTGGTTCTAGCATGTTGCACTGCTAACCAATTAAATGCTTTTGCAAATTTGAATTGTCATATGAACATGAAACATGATAAATATCTACAATTATTTGTGTACATGTATCAAATTTAAATAGGCATGTACAAATAAACATAAGTTAAAATTAAGTTAAATAAATGTGTAAGTTCATATATACTAACCTGCACATCCATCAGACCAAATCCAGTGCTCTAAAGCATTTATTCCACGATTTTTGAGATCTTTAGAGAACATTGCAATACAATGAGCCACATAACTCCTATCATAAACTCTATCATCACTAATATATAAATGAACCTCTTTGATGATGATGCATTCATTTTCATCCAACCTTTCTATTTGATCCACCTCAAATTGTGCATGGCTATAGGTCACTTCCACAAATATTGCAACTTGTTCAAAATGATAATATTTCCCTTGAAGCTCTATTTGAGGTGCAAATGTATAATTCTCAAAAAATTCTACAACTAAAAGTATAAAACTAGGTGAAAAAAAAAATTGGAATCACAAAACTATTTAGCTTGCCATCATGCACCATGACAATGTTGGATATGTAGACATATCAATGGACGAAACTTTGTCATAAACTCATCATAACACAATTCACTCTCCTTCAATACATTTTTTTTGGATTCATCTTCTATCTTATTTTTGTATGTCTCATATTCATATTTCATCCATGAAACTGGTGTGGATTCATTAATATTCTCAATTTGCATTTCAAAAGAATTGTGTAAATCTCCACAATCTTCACACTGATTTTTGATGCATTGCACTTTAAATTCATTTGAATCTTCTAATTTATCACATAATATGGACTTCACAAATTGTGTTGTACTACTAGGGATGACCAAATTAGGATCAAGTACTTCCATAACCTTTTTATATGATTGCAAGTGTAGTCCAAATTCAACATGATTTTAACAACAACAAGTTTCACACATCTTATTTATGTGTTAAAAGAACGCAAACTCTCAAACATTCTCTGACGTATTTTGACATTTGAAAATTCTTTCTTGAATATTTTAAATAATTTAATTTGAGTTATATCTATGAAATGTTTTGGATGTTCAATTTTGGCCCCTATCTCTTGATCTTTTATTTGTATAGTATCATGTCTGTTGGAAGAAACACAAAAATGTGTGGTCCAAAATTCAATAACTTATCTTTTTGCATCTTCAAAAAAAAATTCTTTTCAAGGAACTCTACAAATATTCACCCATTTATTCTCGATGTTATCATCTAGTATATTTCTCCTCTTAATGTATCTCTAGATAGTTCTTCTAGATATATGTAGTAAATTAGAAATTGCACATACCTATTTTCTGTGTGTCAATTTTCTACTAGATATAGTATTCATCAATACTCTACGTGCATTACTCAAATCACCTCCTCGAGTTGTGTTGTCAATTTTGTTATAAGCATTTTGTAATTTTTCAACTATTATTTTATTAATATTATGCGCATGGCTTTTCCTATTATCAACACCCAACAACTCCAAAACAAGTCTCATATATTTTCTACTAAATAACTTGGCAAATAATTGTGCCTATGCAAATATACTTTTATCCTTGAAATATTTATCTCACATGTTCTGACAATGTTTTCTAATATTTTTATCATTTATCGTATCTTTAGATGGAATTTGGTTAAAAAGTAGTTCCTCATCCAAATCCATCAAATTTTTTATGCCTTCTAATTTGTTTCTATTAGTAGAACTACCAATTTCTTCTTCTTCATTAATTTCATTTTCTTCATGAATCTCATCATGTTTAGGAATTTTGGTAGGTTGGTTTTGGGTTACGTTTTGTATGACCTTTCATTTTGTCATCTCTTATTCTATCATATTTCCTTCATCTTTTCCTTTTACTGCCCATTGAATACTTTAATCTATAGAAAGAAAAATAAGTAGACGGGAAAAATCACCTTCAAAATGTTCGATCCTTTACAATTCTAATTAATCTGTGAAATAGTTGCTGAAAATGGCTTCAAAAATTTGTTGTCTTCTAAAAATGCTCTTCTAATTTTCATTATTTTGTATATTTATTCAGAAAAAAGAAAAAACAAACTTTATTTTATATGAAACAACCACATTAATCACATGCAGTTTAATTGGCCAACAAGGGTTTTGATTGAAATCAGTTTGACTGAAAGGGTTATAGCCATAACTCCCTATGTGGCATCCTAGGTGGTAGCCACACAAGCAAAAATAAGAACTTATGTAAACATCTCACTTTGAAGGCCTTTTTGACCTACTAATTTCAAGTTTTTATAAAAACTAAAATATTCTTTTGTAGGTCTCAGAGTCAGGATTATGATCATATAAATTTTTTAGTATTTTGATTTAGGATAATATGTTATAATTTGAAAATATTACAAGTAGGTATTTTAAGATTTAGGAAGATGTCTATTCAAATATAGGAAAAAATAGTAAATCATGTTCACAAATTATTATTTTTTAATGTTGCACTAGAGGAGACAGTCTTCTTCAAGAATATGTAATTTTAAAAAAAAAATATGTAGATTTGATGGAAAAAGATTGACAAGAGAAAAAAAATTGTCAATTTCTGATAACTTTGACTTTGACCAGTTATAACTTGAAATATATTAGCCGAATTTCAATTTTTATTTTTTGGTTCACTATATATACATGTCAATTCTAACATATTCTAAAATTAGACCAAAATATGAAAAATTTCATATATTTGTTCGATGAGGAAAAAACTCTATATTTTCAGCATTTTTAAAAAATTATAAAATAGACTTTAAAAATTCAAAAATAAATAAAAATTTCACTCAAATTTTTTTTAAAAAAATTATAGACATAAACTTCATCCAATTTTACCCATCTCAATAGTTTACATCATTTTAAAATTCTAAACAAAAATGCCACTTTTATGTCATTAAAGTTTAAGAGTTTCAATTTTGATATCACTTTTCCTTTATAAAAAGTGACACATGTTTGTGCTTTTACCCTTTTGCAGCAACTCACACACTTGTCTATTAAGTTCTTCATTCTCTATAGGTGTCAATCTATATGTTTCTTTGTTTGGAAAACTAGCTCCAAGAATCAGATCCATACAATGACTTTTACGTTTACTTCTTACTAGAGGTAAACCATTAGGTATATCCTCAACAACAATATCTTTATATTCATTCAAAAATTTTGCCATGTCTTCTGGTACTCAGCTACCACTATCTATTATCAATCTATCATTCCCAACTTTTGCTACTCAGTCATTACTACCAACACTCAGTCCTCTAGGAACTATAGAAAAACAAACTTGATTCTTCTTTACATCCTTTTCAAATTGCTTTCCATTAACCAAGCAAACTTTTATTGTAGTACAACTAACCTCATTTGGACTTTCAATCAAGGGCAACAATATTTTCTTCTTCCCATTTACCCAAAGAGTATATTAATTCAATCTTCCATCATGCGCAACATACCTATCATATTTCCAAGGTCTATCCAACAAAATATGACAAAAATCCATGGGCATAGCATCACACAAAACTTCATCAAAGTAATGTCCAATTTTGAACTTCAAAATACATTGCTCACTTATCAATATCTTATTCTCATCTTTGATCCATGAAACATGATAAGGTTTGGGGTGTTTTAACCTCTACAACTACAACTTTGTAACCAACTCTTCTAATTCTATATTTGTAAAACTTCCACTATCAATGATTACCTTGTAGCATTTTCCATCCATCTTACACTGGTCTTCAAAAGAGTTCTTCTAAGGACAGGTTCCTCATCCTCCTTGAATCACAACATTTCTATTATGTTGTCCACTTTCAGATGATTTGCATTCAAAAGATATATGTCATTCTTTACCACATCTAAAACAATTAACACAAAAACCACCTCTAGGAAAAGAATTACCTCTTCCTTGGTAAGATCCAATACCTCCTTGGTATGAACTACCACCTTTCCACTCGATCTTGTCTTTATCATCATTCTTCCATTTAGATTTTCCTTTATCATAAACAGAACTGTTAGATCAACCACCTTCTCCATAAGATCTACCTCTGCCTCTATGGAATCTACCACCTCTACCTCTTTGAATTTTTTCATTCTTCTTTGTCAAGATCTCCTCAACTTTCAAGGTATATTGATATGCTTCTTCTTGATGTAGGAGCATCTTGGGTTGCACTTCTATCCTACACGTTTTTAGTTTTTATTCTATTGTTGAAACTAGGTTCTACTGAACCTGTGGTTTCTAGTTTCTGGGTGCTTTTTCCAGACCATGTAACTAATTTTACTATATGAATGAAGAAATTTTCACTTTAATGATTCAATAGGACCTAGATTACTATCTATGTTATAGAGCACAAGTCCTAACTCCTTATAGTTTGGGAGATAAGGAAATTCTCCTAGAACATCAATTTCTAGCAATTCTACGTGATAGTTTCATGTGCCTAAATTTCAAAATGGATATGCATTTTTCATTAATGAATCAGACCTTGTGCACTTAAGGGATTGTAGAGAGCCTAGATAACTACCCACAGTTTGAAGTGCAAGTTCTAACTCAATTGGAGCTAGGAGATATTGTGATTTTTTTCGGACATCAATTTCAAGATAGTTAATTGTTGATGTTGGCCAACTTGTGTATTTAATTTTGGTTTATTTTCATTTAATATTTTCTAAGAGCTGACGTGTGGCTTCTCCATGTTCTAGAATGATCTATAAGCCATTTTGGCTAGTATAAATATAGTATTTAGGCTAGAAACTAGGCAGATTAGGAGTTGGAGAAAAGATTGTAGAGCAGAACTGGAAAGTGTGAATTTGTTGTTGGATCTTTGGATCTAAATGTATTTGTATTTGGCCATAACCTAGAAGGCCTTATAGCTGGGAATGTGTGAAGATATTTTGATGAATCAATATAATTATTTTTGTCTTCTTCCTCCATTGATTGTTGTTCTTTCTGTTTGCTTCCATTGTGTTAACTCTTGCAGGGTGGTTCAGAGAGCTGGTTGTGCCATTGGCCCCAGTTTTCCCTATCCATCCTTGCATCAGGTGGTATAAGAGCTTGAGGTTCATCCTTGTAGAGATTGGATCATGTAGAACCCTAATTTAGATTTGGTTGTAGGGTGTCAGATCTGCAGATTTGACCTATAACTTGTAGAGGGTTATGATCTTGTATGAACCTAATTTGTAAAGATGGTTTGTGGTAGAGAAAATAATGTTGATAATGCTATATTGGATCAATTGAGACAAATTGTAGCCAGATTAAATGCTATGGAGATAGCTCAAAGGAGAGGATCACATCTTGATAATGTAAGTGATGATGAAATAGCACCACCAAACCATAATCCAAAACTTGAAGAAGATGAAGATGAGGAAAGATTATTGCGAGTGTTTTCTAGGGAAAATTCAAAGCCTATTGTAGAAATTGTTTCTTATGATGGAAAATTGGATACCAATGTTGTGTTAGATTGCATCTTAGATATGGAGAAGTTCTTTGAGTATGAAAACACTCTTGATAATAGAAAGGTAAAGATTGCAGGTACTAGGCTGAAAGGTCATGCTTCACTATGGTGAGAGCATTTGTAAACTGATAGACAAAGGAGAGGAAAGGAGAAGATAAAAACTTGGCCAAAGATCATGAACAAGGTAAAGAATAAATTTCTTCCTACTAATTACCAATTTAGCTTGTTGAGAAAGATGAAAAATTTGAAACAAAAGGACATAACTATGAAAGAGTATACTAAGGAATTCTATAGATTAGACATCAGATCTAGACATGTGGATGATAATGTTGAGAAAAGTGCAAGGTACATAAATGGATTGAGATCTAGAATTCAAGATGAAATAAGTTTTGTGAAGTTGGAAAGTGTGGAAGAAGCATATCAATATGCCTTGAAAGCTGAGGAGATATTAGCAAAGAAGCATGAACAATGACAAAGAGGTAGAGGTGATAGATTCCAAAGAGACAGAGGTAGATCTTGTAGTGAAGGTGGTAGATCGTATAATTTTGTGCAAGATAAAGGCAAATTAAAATGGAAAAATGATGAAAAAGACAAGACCGAGTGGCAAGGTGGTAGCTTATACCAATTGATGAGACAAATTAATGTCTCAAATTTGATATAGTCTGAACTTACTCTTTCAACCATGAGAAAAACATTTGCAAATACTTATTTTAAATGGTTTATGTTGGATGTAGCCAGAACCTATTAAATATATGGATAGTGAATATGATGTAATTTTCTTAATATTATATTATAAAGTGCAGTATTTCATATATAAAGTGCATTAAAGAAGGAGTAATGAAGATTGGTCATGGCATAAGAAGCAAGATTTTGGCTAATAAGGCGTGTCTGCTAAAGGAGTTATTTCAGAGAACTAAGTTGATTACATTATCTATAGGCCATTATTTTGTTATTCAATCAATGTTCTAAAGTCATGGATGACATCCTGCCCTTTTTCTACTAATGATGTTTTCTTATGAGTTTTATGTGATGTTTTTGTAATAAGTTATAATCCTCTATATATATAGAAAGTTAGAGTTAGTGAGGGGATTTGAAGATTCTAAAGTTGTTTTCTCTATTCCTTACAAATTGTTTAGCCATGTAACAAAAGCAAAATTCTAATGAGAAAGTGGTTTTGGATTAACTGTAGTGTTCTTAGTTAGTTGAAGCCAACCAAAGGGGGCCACTTGGGAGGTAGAATAGATTTAGGTAGAGTAGATTTGTTTCTTATAATTTCTTATTTAAGATAGATTTACTGTATTAGTCTTGCAACATATTTATTGTGAAAGTTCCTACAACACTTGTCAAAAATTGTCATAGTGAACATTTGAATTGTTAACTGGTTTAGAATTCCCTTTTCTGTAGTTTCTATAGTTCTCTATTGATAATCCAAGTATGCTTATTGTTCTATATTAGTAGTATAGTTTCCTTTCATGCATTTTACTTTCCAATAGCATAGGTGTTGAGACTCTTTAAGGAATTTGGTGCACATAGCATGCTAACCCATTTCAAGTCCTATGGCCCTAGGTTGACAATTCAAATGTATTTTCATAGTAGAACATATAGTTCTCAAGATGGATAGAGTACCCCTTGTTAGAGGAATAGTAGTGTGATTATATTGATCTATTATGGAAACCTACATTTTTAGCACCATTTTTGGAGATGGTGTCAAACTAGGAACCTTTATGAGTCCTATGTTTCTAGATTAGTATGTTAGTTAGAAACCACAAGATTAAGTGCTTGATCCACAAGTAACCAATTCAATTATGTTCATTGAAGCGGAAGAACACGAGATGAATATGGAAGATTTTTGCCATGGGAGCCTATTAATTTGAATGAAGACATTGAAGAATAAGCTGAGTTGCCTTTTTTAGATGCAAGCCCTATTTTTCCTACAAAATCATCCTCAAGGGTAGAACCTTTGGATGCAAGTGGCCTTCAAACTTTTGCTGAAATTTTGGCTAGTTTTCTTGATAGTATTGCTCCAAATCCACCAGTTGTTAACAATCCAATGCCCAATATCCCTTTTCAATAACAACCTCATAATCAAATACCTCTAGTAATGACACAACCTACTTTTCCATTTCCTCTCCCAAGCTTTGTAATCAATGATAATCTCAAAAATATACCTCTAAATGCTCTTCCAAAGTTTTATGGCCTCGCAACTGAAGATCTTGATACTTTCTTGTTTGAGTTTGACATACTCTATTGTAGCTTTGACTACAACACTGATGCCCATAAGCTCAAATTATTTCCAGCAACACTAAAAGAGTCAACTTTACGATGGTTCATGGGTTTAGTAGCCAATGCAATCCGTACTTGGGATGAAATGCAAACTCTATTTTTGGATAAGTACAAAGAGTATTGCAAAGAAAATGATTCAAGAGGAGATGATATTTTGAAAATATCACAAAAGGAAGAAGAAACGTTGGAAGACTATGTTTCATCTTTCTTGTATACACAATAGAAGAACCCTCAACATGTGTTGTCTGAGGATTCACAAAAGCTAGTCTTTTTGAGAGGTGCGAATGATAGTTGTCTAGAAGCATTAGACTTGATGGCTAGAGGACATGTGTATCAATCTTCTTGGGATGAACTCAAGAAAATTTGTCTTAATTACTCAAGATTAACCATGAAGAAAGGAAAAGGACACCGGACTACAACTATTAAAGGAATCAATCAGGGTATTTCAAAGCTCGAGATATCTAATCTAATCTTAGATTTCAAGAAAGACATTATAAATGATGTCACCACATATCTTGACACAATGACTACAAAGAAGAAACATGCAAAATCTAAAGTACAACTAGCTGAGTACTGCCCCCATTTTCTAGAAGCAAAAGAAAGATTGCTAATGTAAACTAGTCACTAGCATGGAAAGCCAACATCTTCCAACTGATTATATCAAAATAGATGTAGAGAATGAGCAAGTATCCTTTGTTGCCAATGCTAGCGATGGGCCCAATGTCAAGGTATGCCTCAGGACCCTTTGTAAAATTCAAATATATATGGTAATCAATGGCAAAAACATAATATCCAAAGTTCTCCACAATATAGTCAACCTTATTGGAATAATGCTTGGCAAAATAATCCACAATAGCCCCAATGGTCTTAGAATTCCCAACCTTTTTGGCCAAACCAATAGAATAATCAATGGAAAAACTACCAAAACCAATGGAAACCACCCCAAGGGAATTGGCAGTCTACAAATCAATAGAGAGGACCTCAACAGTGGCCTAACCAAGATACTAGTACTCCACAATTACCACCCCTAGTCCAACAGCCTACACTAATGCCACCACCTGTGAGTCCTAGACCTCAAAAATGCACACAGTTACCTATACAACCTCATCCAAATCCAAATAACTAGCAGTCACAACAACCCATGTACTCTGTTGATGCTCAGTAATATTATACTTATGCTCTGAATGTTGCAAATATACATTTGAGATCTAGTAAAACCATACCAGCACCTGAATTGCCTCTTATAATTGAAATACCAGATACTCCTACAACATCAAAACCACTAGTTTCTAAAGAGGTTGACCCAGCTAATGTTAGTATTTTAGCTCAAGCCCAGCAAGTGGTTGAACCTCCTTTTCTAGAGTAACTCGTACAAAGTAAACTTGTCCAAATAGAAGAACGGTCTTTTGATATTGTTGATTAGCTAAAGAATATGCATGTCAAAATATCCCTATTTCAAACTATTAAAGATGTTCCCATCTATAGAAAATCCATTAGAGAAGCCTACCTAAAGAAACTTGGGAGGAAGAAAAAGGACCTAACTACAGTCCATGCTATAGGTCAATTGGCTAACATTATGTTACAAAAATTGATCACTCCTAAATATTCTGATCTAGGCAGTCTAGTTGTGAATGTGATTATAAAATTTTAGTCTGTTAAAAATTCTTTAATTGATCTTGGTGCTACTATAAACATCATGACCAAGGATACTATAAAGAAGTTGAAAATAGATGGATTAAGGGCTACTCCAATAATTAAACAACTTGTAGATAGTTCTACTATCACTCCTGATGGGATGATAAACAACATAGTTGTAACCCTAAACTCTCTAGAGTACCTTGTAGATTTCATGATTCTATCTCCCAAAGTCAATTTATCTAGTTACCCTATCATCTAGGATGATTGTGGTTAGCTACAGCTGATGTAAATATAAGTTTTAGGTCAGAGAATATGATCATATCTAATGGTCAAGCAACAAAGAAATTTTATTTATATCCTCTAGCTCAACCACAACCAAATTTAAGCACATCTGTCTGGCCAGATTTAGGGGATGAAGAGAAAGAGTTAAACTCTATAGCACAGCTTATGATGTTACATAGACAGTTTTTTCTAAAGCTACAGGAAGAGGATTCATTAATTTAGAGTATCCTTACTAACACTTGTGTGGTAGAAAAAGATATATCTAATAGTTTCATGTTAGAGTCAACCACATATGAGGAACGTAATGAGAATGATATTCTACTCAAAGAACCAGACATTATTCATCAACTCTTACCATGTAAATTAGATATAAATTCAATCTTTGAAGCTACTATAATTGAGTCTACCACTACTATTGAGCTATCAAAAGATCATAATCTTCATGTATATCCTAAATTATCTTCCACACAAATGGACTTGTTAACAGAGTTGCTTCAAAAACATGAAAAGGCTTTTGCATGGGACTATGGGGATATGAAACGATTGAGTCCTACATTATGTACCCATCAAATCTACATCAATGAAGGCTATCTGCCACTCTATCAACCCCAAAGAAGGCTTAATCTAGCCCTTAGAGAAATAGTTAAAATTGAATTACAAAAATTGCTTGATGTTGGTTTTATTTATACTATATCTGATAGTAGATGGGTGTCACCCCTAGTAATAGTGCTTAAAAAGGGAGGAAAATGGAAAACTTGTGTAGATTACAGAGAATTGTACAAAGCAACCAAAAAGGATCATTTTCCTTTACCATTCATATATCAAGTTTTGGACACTCTGGCTAGAAAGATGTATTTCTCTTTTCTAGATGAGTATAGTGGTTATAATCAAATAAGTATTGCTCTTGAAGACCAAGACAAAACCACATTTTCATGCCCATGGGGTACTTTTTCATATTATGTTTTGTCATTTGGCCTGTGTAGTGCTCTTGCAACATTCCAATGAGTTGTCATCAACATTTTTACTGATACATCACATGATTGTATGGAAATATATATAGATGATTTCACAACATTTAGAGTCACCTTTGAAAAAGCCATGATGAATCTTGAAAAAGTTCTTATCTGATGTAAAGAGCATAATTTTGCACTTAATAGTAAAAAAAAAATTATGCTCATGCAAGAAGGAGTGGTACTTTTCCATTTCATATTAGCTATAGGAATACAAGTGGACCCAGCTAAGATAGAGGTAATTGTAACACTACCTATACTTACAAAACTAAAAGATGTAAGATCATTTTTAGGTCATGCTAGATATTATAGACATTTCATAAAAGATTTTAGAAAAATAGCTAGCCCCTTGTATACATTATTGACTAAGGAAGCTAAATTTATTTGGACCCTCGAATGCAATGAAGCCTTCCTACAACTAAAGAAATTTCTCACCACAGCACCAGTTTTACAAGGACCAGATTGGTCAATTCCATTTCATATTCATACTAATGCATTAGACTATGTTGTAGGAGTTGTATTAGGACAAAAACCTACTAATATTGAGAATGTCATCTACTATATTAGTAAAAGCCTTCATGGACCTGAGCTAAATTACATATTAATAGAAAAAGAACTTTTAGCCTTAGTGTATGCATTGAACAAATTTAGACACTATGTGACTAGATATACTATTTTTGTTCATACTAATCACTCAATTATAAGGTATTTAATGAACAAACTAGTTGTCACTAGTAGATTGGCAAGATGGCTCTTGTTGTTACAAGAATTTGATATTACCATTATTTATAAGCCAGGCAAATCCAACATAGTTGCAGATTATTTGTCTAGATTAACCATTACTGATGAAGATCCAATTCTAATTGAAGACACTTTTCTAGATGATTACTTGTTCCATATAACAAGTCATACACCATGGTATGTAGACATTTCAAATTATCTTACTACAAATAGACTACCCCCACACTTCTTTTATAAAGAAAAGAGAAAGTTAGTAGAGAAATGTTTTCATTACTCTTAGATAGATAGAAATCTCTTCTATGTAGGGCTAGATCAAGTCATGAGGAGGTGTGTTAAGGAAGATGAGACATATGATATACTACATGCTTTTCATGATGAATCATGTGGAGGCCATTTTGCATGAAAAAGAATAGCACTGAAGATACATACAATAGGGTACTATTGGCCAACCCCACATAAGAATGTAATGACATATACATCTAATTGTGACAAATGCCAAAGGATGGACTGACCAACCAAAATTGATGAAATGCCACTCACTCCAGAAGTTGTCATCACCCCTTTTTAAAAATGGTGCATGGACTTCATAGGTCCAATTGACCCACCATCAAGTGGCAAGTCCTACATCTTAGTATGTATAGATTATGTAGCTAAATGGGTGGAAGCTAGAGCAATGAAAATGCCACAGATGAGAAAGTAGCTAAGTTTCTATATGAAGAAATATTTACTAGTTATGGAGTGCCAAGAGAAATTGTCACAGATCAAGGACCTCAGTTTACATCAAATTTTATCACCAAAATTATGGAGTACATCATAAGGCATTGTAAATCCATTCCTAATCACCCTCAAGCAAATGGGAAAGCAAAGGTTACCAATAGAAAACTTGGAGCCATTATGCCCAAACCAGTACACATACATATGAAGGATTGGACAAGTATATTAACTAAAGTTGTGTGGGCATACCAGACAACATGCAAGACAACCACTAGATTTACTCCATTTGACCTTGTCTATGGTAAAGCAGTAATTTCACTCATTGAACTTGAGCACAAGACATTGTGCACTGCTTTAGAATTGAACATCAATCTTCCTATAGCACAACAAGAGTGACTCCTCCATTTAAATTCATTGGATGAACTATGAAAGATCATAACCCTCTGCAAGTTATAGGTCAAATCTGCAGATCTACAATCCTACAACCAAATCATGAGCAAGCATGAGAACCTTTCTTGATCTCACAATTAACATTGTGTCATGTTATCATAGATAAGATTTTGAGCCTCCCTGATCATATGATATCCTTGTGTCATATGATCTTATAAAATTTTATTCTATTCACATTTTGGTCTTCTTTGATGTTGTGATGAAGGGTTCATTGTGGCATCGGGAGTAGAGAATTAGTACAATCACAATCTTATGCTAAAGTGTTTATCATCAAATTGTAAGGTGGAAATGGGAGGTCTGTGCTCCCATGGTGCTTGTCACATAATCATAGGGTTTGGTCTTAAGGGTTAAGATGCTATGACAAAGGTTTGTCATGTGATCATATAAAGGATCAAGGCATTATTGTGATGGCATGACACTCTATCATCATAGGATCAGAAGGGTTATAAAGGCAAATAGGTCATGAGTTGTCAGGACAGATGTCAAGTTTTTGATTGGGTGGAGCTAGCATACGTATGCCAGATGTGTTTATTGTCAGCATTTGTGGGACCAAATTTTTTTAAGTTGGACAGAGGCTTGCGATCTTTGATCTTATGATAGGTCTTTCATTGTGAGGTCTTAGGGCTTTGAAAAAGGTTTTTTTGATGTTATGACTATGGTTTGTCATAAGATCTCATAGAAGGAATGATAAACTATCAATGTTACGATGTAATGGCTTCAAGATGACTATAACATCATATAAGAAAACATGTTTTGTTGCAATTTTATGAAAAGGAAAGCTTAACTATGATCGTTTGATCATAGGGCAAGAAAAAGTGACTTATGATGCTCTGAAACCACTTTTTGTGAGATCAAAGAACAAGATGGAGTCAACTGTCAATGCCACGACAATGGTGGGTGTCATTAGATCATAAAGGGTCTTTCCAACTTTTCTAATTGGCCAATATGAAATTTAAGGGATGACATAATATTGGAGAACCATTAAGACATTGTTGCAATGTTACGAAAGGTCTTTTTAGCAACCTTGTCATAATATCGTAGAATCTAATCTTGACAGAAAACACAATGACGAGAAAAGAACTATGGGTTTCTCAAACAATTAGATTTGAATGCAGTATGAAAAGTACATAGTTGGAAATTAATGGTGACACTCCATGAAGTTGACAGAAAGGATTGAGATCATTTTTCAAGAATGTTGAAAACAATGCAACATAGAAATTAGTCTTCACATATCAACTTATAAGATCTTCTTTTCTCATTATCACAGTTCACCATTTGTAAAGAGAGAGAATTTGAGCTTTTCTGTGCTTTCTATGAATTCTAAATTGTTGTTTCTAGAGCTTGTAAGAGATGGAACATTTTTAATTTTGGGTAATTCAGTTGCAAATTTTCAAAATGTGAGACCAAGAAGTGGAAGAAATTCGAGCCTCGAAAATGACAATCTTAGAGACCTCAACCTTGAAGGGAGTTAAAACCAAATAGAAGAAGCCTAGCCAATTCTCAAAAGAGTGGATAAAGTTGTTCCCAGGATCTACTAATGAAAATTCAATAGATGATCATGCCTTCTTTGACCCATATGCTAGGTACAAAGATGCCAAGTGCCCTAATGGCACTGGTTCTGAGCTCTTCTACTTTTTATATTGCAATAGGAAGAAGAAATTTCTTGTTTGCAACCCATGGAAGAAGAACCTTGCCAAGTTAATTTTCCCAGAGGTCTTTGTGGATATAGATTTAATGAAGGCCATGTTCTAGTGTTACAACCCAGCCACCAAGTCTTTTCATAAAAAGTATGGAACTGTTCTTTGCATTTTGGATTGAGAATCCTTTATTGAAGCCTTTGGACTAATTGGACCAATGTGTCAACCTATAGATTTGAAAGACTTGTAGAGAAGATTTGAGGCAAACCCCAATGCTTTCATAGGAGCCTCAGTACTGTAACACATTCTTGGGGATTTGAAGAAGGTGGGTGATTACCTGAAGAAAATTCAGAAAAAGATGCCCCTAGACAAATTTAAAAGCTATTTTTTCAAGACTATATATGGTGTCCACAAAGTAGTTGGAAAAGATGGATCTAATGAGGTCTAGGGAGAAGAGTATATTATTTCCAGGGTTGTGCAGGACTCCTACCATGCCTATGAATATGACTATATTAGTCATATATTAGATATAATGAAGGAGAACATTACCAAGGCATAGGCTAGTAACATGAGAGAGTTCACTTTCCCCTACTACTCCCTATTGATGCATCTGATCCTCTACAAGAATGTGAGATATATTAGTCCTGACTTCATCAATCAAAATTCTAATTTGAATGGAGATTTTCTAGTGTAGCTGTGGACATGGGTATGGGATAACACTTATCACTTTTCTAATTCTATGCCCTTTTTCAATAATTTTAGTGTTGTTATTATGAAAATGTTAGACCCAGGGTACTTTAGAGCCCCTAAAATATTGAAAGGTATTTTAAGACTAGCCCTATTACTTGAGGAAAAAAGGCTAGATCATAATTGGGGTGATATTTTTCTATTTCCTACCTTTTCTCTAATGAGATTCTATGGTTGCCCCCAGCCACCCCATATCTTACCAAAGTTCATTCCTCCTAGATTAAGAATAATTGAATTTAATTGGCAATTGTTCATGATTAATAGAGAGTATCTAGGCCCTAAAGTGCATAGGGAAACTTTTTGTGTAGATGTTTTAAAATTGGTGGATTTACCATTGGTAAAGAGGCCCTAGATTCTATTTATTCTTTCCTACACCATTATAATTTATGCACAGGCTCTTATAGAATGTATGACTCTAAGGGATGGATGAGGGGAACATTGAAAGAAATAAGAAACTATGTATTGCCCAATTCCAAGGAGTTTCCCCACGAAGACATCATCCCAAACATAGTGGCAGAAGGGGAGGCAGTTAACAAGCTTGCAAAGCTTGATGATGTTCTCATGGTGGAGAGGGAATTGAAGAGAATTGACCCCCAATTTCTAGATTTTTACATGGATATCCCTTACCCCTATAGAATCAAAAAGATGGTCAAGGTCCATGTAGAGATAATGACCAAGATGGCAGAAGGACCAATGTTGGAAGAGGAAAGAGTGTGCCCTAATAGCCCAGAGCCTAATGTCACTCTTCAGGTAGGAGAAGATGATGTGCCTCAAGCATCATGGATGGAAAAAGGACATAAGAGGTAGAAGATTGTACAAATCCCTCCCCATGTTAGGAAAAGGACTTTGTAAATTTTTCTAGGGACTAGTCATTATTTTACTGACATGAGATAGAATTACCTCCAAACTAGGGCTACTATAGTAGAGAACACTTTGAGAGACCTAGAGTTGGTAGTATCAAGACTGGATGACAGGATCATCCAAGCTTAGCAATTCTTGGAGGATGAAAAATTCATCAAATCCAATGAATTCAAGAGCTTTTTATATAAAATTAAACAGAGTGAGCTTTTCCTCAAAATGAAACTTGATGAATCAGATGAACAAAGGATGGAGTTGATTGAGAAACTACAGACCTATGATCCTGAAAGTGAAGTAATGACTTTAGAGAGGCCAGGGATCTTGTCTAGTGAAGTGGTATGTTGCTAGTGACTGGTTGGGAGTTGGAGCAAGCTTTCATTCTAGATCAAATTAGAAGATAGGAAAATGCCATCTCCTATGAGGCAGTTGATGCTAAGGGATTGAAGAGAGGGGCTGGTTTCAACATTGATACCAAGTCCTTAGTAGTCTGGAGCATGGCCCCTACTTCTAGCAAACCTAAATTGATGGATGTGTAGAGCATAGAATAGGGCAACATGATAATATGGACTCTAAAGGGCACCTCTGACACAGAGATCTCCAAGGCATTAAAACATTTTTCATTTATGAATGAAGCCAAGGTAGAGGAAATGGAGACAAGGTTGGTCCAATCCATACATGATGACATTGATGTCAAGAAGCTCTATGAAAATGAGCTCAGAATCAGTCATGTTTACAAGGAAAGAATTATTGAGCTTAAAGCTAAAGTCTAGGCACTTGAGGATGAAATTGCATTCCTTAGCGAGCAGCTAGCATAGGTAGAATAAAGACTGGTTCTAGCTAAGGGAGAAGAAGGACAAGGGACTTTAGTGCCAATCAGGGATACTATTGAGGCTTTGGTTCAGACTAAATATATAGAGGAAGATGAGTCCTCACAGCCAAGGAGAATGAGCATTGACACTCAATCAGTCTAGTAGGAAGGAGATGTAATGATATAGATCCTTAGAAGTATGATGAGCCACAAGGTTGATGTCCTAAAGAACCTATCATAATAGGCTCATAAATTTTTTGTTGCTTTACAAAGTGCTAAGAAATTTTGCAATGAAGCACTCTCATGGTTAACACCCACTTTTGGCTTATGGGGGCCCTACATTCAAATTTTGGATAGATTAATTGTATTGATAGCTAAAAAGACAGACTTGCCAGATAAAATTTTCATTGTAAAGGAGAGCCTAGAGATGGTAAAAGAATTAAGTAGCTTCTTTACTAGAAAATTGCAAGTTATACAAGGTAAATTAAAAAATTTTCCTGATGGAGTAGAACCTTGAATACCATCAATACTTAGTGCCACCAATATAGTAAGGGACTAGCAGGAGTGTTCAACTTCTTTTGATGACATTTTGACTCAGGATACTACTGTAGCAGTTTTTAAAGATATCTCTAATTCCCATTTCCATAATTTGGTTGGTTCTTTTTTCAAGGTAGAAAGAAATTTGAATAAGTTTATTGTTGAATCCAAAGCAATTATGGATGCCAACTGGACCAAGATTTACAAGAGATGAAGAATACCGACTGGCCCACCAAAAGAGAGATTTATGTTTGGGAAGCAGTGGGTGAAATAAAGGCTCTACGGGTAGGAGGTAGCTAAGATTTTTTGCATGTGAGGTAGATAAAGTACAAGGAGAAGAAAAGATCAAAGATTCAACATTAATGTTTTTCTACTTCATCAGCTACTTATCTTTTTAATCGATATTTTGGAAGAATGATCTATGTATTTACTGTGTACATCTTCCAAAAAGTTTTGTATTCGATTAAAATTTTGACATGTGTCCTCGTCTTATCTGTAGCTTATTGCAATCCTTCATATGGGTTCCCAGGATGAGAAGTAGAGATCGGTTGTTTGTAGAATATTCATATATGTCATATTATTATTTTGTAGTCTATCTAGAGTGTTATGTAGTTACTTGAATGAGTTTTTTAATATGCTTATCTCAACACAAAAAGGAAAACATTTTGGAAAAGTGGTTTTGTCCCTATGTTATTTTCTGAGTTTTATTAGCAATATTGAAATAAAAATAGAAGGATTTATCCTTAATTATCATTATCTTTGAAGTTTTGTCTCTTTTTCATATATCTATAGCTTTGATATGGAATAGATAAGTTTTTCTATTCAGTTTAATGCAATCTAAATGGTTGTATATCTCTTATTGACTGCTGCTAATGTAAAGAATTGGGTCATTGCTTTCTATAATTGATAAGGTTTAAGGTTTATGAAAAGCATGAGAATCAAAATGAAACTAAAAGTTTAATGTTAACTCTCTTAATCACAAGTTGATTAAAAAGGTCTAAATTCCTAATCATTGACTCTATAGCCTAATGGATAAGGCATTGGCCCATTATAAAGTTTGAAGGCATACTAGAACATTCATATAATTACAAGACATTTACACAACAACAATATCAATTTCCCTTTTTATGTATTGAAGAGATAAAAGTGTGGGTCATAACTTGTTTTCTATTTCTTTCTTTGGTTGTGGTTAGCAACCATATTCAACAAGTTTATTAGCAAATTGTAGAAGAATATTGACTATTTCTACTATAAGGGACAATCTAGTATAGAAAGGATATCAAATCAATGAGATAAATCCCTTAAGTTTTCCCGCCTTGGCTAAGCAGAGCCAAAAGTGAAGTGAGTCCTTATGACTCTATTAATTGGCCCAAAATAGAGATTTAGTCTTGTTGAGTACATGATTTAGCTCATCCTTAGGCTTGTCCTTGTCTTTGTTTCTTGGTATCAAGTTTAAATCCCCCTGATATGTTCTTTACAAGAAAGAACACCAACAGACTCTACCCAAGACCTTTACTTATACTAGAGTAAAAGCACAATCCTGTGTCACCTTTTATAAAGAAATAGGGTATTAGAATGTGATAGTTCAACATTAATGACAAAAAAATTGTTATTTTTGTTTAAAATATGAAGATGATGTAAACTGATGAAATGTGTAGAATTGGATGAATTTTATGCCTATAATTTTTATAATTTTTTTGAGTAAGAATTTATTCATTTTATTTTATTTTGAAGTCCCTTTTTTAACTGTTAAAAATATAGGGTGTAGTTCCCATCAAACAAGTATATGCAAATCAACTTTTTTTGTTCTGATTTGAAAATATCTTATACATGACATGTATAGCTAGTAAACAAAAAAACAAATAATTATTTTTGACTCAAGTTTAACCTTATTAGAATCCAACAATTTTTTCCTCCCGTCAAAACTTTCCTATCAAATCTATACCTTCTTGAAAAGAAATTACATATTCATGAAGAGGATTCTCTCCTTTAGATATAAATTTATTTTTTTTTATTTTTTTGATATGATTTACTATTTCTTTTTCATTTTTTGAGGCAGCATCTTCTGAAATGTTGAAATATCAACTTATAATATTTTGAGATTATAACATATTATAACTAATCAAAACACTTAAAATTTATATAATGATGATATTGAATCTGAGATCTATAAAAGGATATTTTTAGTTTTTGAAAAAAAATTGAATTTTGATAGAGAAATGAGATTTGACCAAAACAGGTTTTGGTATCACAAATGGTGAAACCGATCTGTCCTTTTACCCACTAATCTAAGCCAAAAGTTGGCCTAGAATGGTAAAAACCAAAATTAAATACTTGAAGAGCCACAAGTCTACCTGCATCAGCAATTAAATGTCTAGAAATCGATGTCCAAGAAAAATCATGATATCTCCTAGCTCTGATTGAATTAGAACTCACATTTTGAACTATGGGCAATAATTTAGGTCTTCTACAACCCCTTAAGGTGTAAAGGCTGATTCACCAAGGATAAGTTTGCATCCTCTCATTTATTGTGTGAAATTAGTAACATGGTCTAAAGTAGGCACCAAGAAACCAAAAAACACAATTTTAGCAGCAAGGTAAAAATTGAAAATATGTAGGATAGTAGTGCAACCTAGGATGCTCCTACATCAATTTGAGATAAATCCCTAAAAAAATTCATCTATCCAAAGAATGATTAAATTGCCTTTAGATTTTTTAGAACTTGTATCTTATCTATGATAGCAACTCTCTCTAGACAAATCCTTACCCCCTCCTTGGACACAATATTACCAAGAAACTTCCCCTCTATAAAAAAAATGACACTTTATAGGATTCAAAGATGCTGCATATTCTAAAGCTCTTTTGAAACTCTTTTGTAAATGTTTGCAATGATCTTCTACTTTTTTAGAGAAGGTTGTGAGATCATCCTGGTAAACTATAATGATAAAATGAGTCAATCCATCAAATGCCACATCCATATCTCTTCAAAAGGCACCTCTAACATTTGTTAAGGAATTCTTGCATACACATAGGTTCCCCATGGTTTAGTAAATATTGTCTTTAATTGTTCTTCCTCTTTCACCATGACCTAATTATAACTTGATAAATCATCCATCATGGATAACAATTCATTCAATGTGACCTCTTGCAACAATGCTTCCATATTAGGGAAAGAATAATTATCTTTGAGAGGTGAGATATTTAAATTTCAAAAATCCATACACAATTTGATATCCCCATCCTTCTTTCTTACTTTAACTATATTGGAAACCCATGTTGAGTGGCTAATAGGTTTAATTATTTTAGCACCCCTTATATTGATTAGTTCTTCCTTTATTTTGTGTACTAGAGTAGGATTTATAGGTCTTTGTAGCTAAGTAGGAATTAAATTTTTAGTTTCAACAATAGTATCTAGCACTTTGGTTTCTCTTGGAGCCACTGGTAACAAAACTATTGGTTGTTTCCTACAACATAGGAAAATAGTTTAGTTTCCTATTTGTGACATTATTTCAGAGTACTAGGTTAGAATTTTATTTCATTTATTAGCTTAGTATTTTTGAAAATGTAATATAGACTAAGTGACTGAGAGGGGGGATGAACTAGGAACCAATAAAAATTATACTTTATTTTACCAATTAAAATTCATCATGAAATCTTATCTACTTGCATGCATAAAATTTTGAAAGAAATAAACATTCTCAACACTTGACATGATATTTGGTAGCCCAGAAAGCTTCCAAATAGAAAGTAAAAATATGGTGGGGATGATACCCATGAGCTTTATTACTCTAGCATAAAGTTAGCCTACTAAATCTTACAATTGATCACTTCTGGTGATATGCCTCATTGGGAGCAATAAGGACGGTTAGGTCCAGCTTGTGAAAGGATTTACAACGTACAATAAAGTATGCACTAGCTTAAGAGATTTGGAATGAGATTGTTAAGTCTACCTTGTTAAAGAATTTGACTGATGCACCTGTTAGGATGAATTAGTGGGTGATCTCTGATCTACAACTTAGTTTATTGAAAGAGACTCCTTTCAATAAGAATGATCACCTACTTGTGATAGGTAAGTCTATGCTTTTCCTTATACTACTTGCAGTCTTCTTTAATTTGCACTCATCTACGTCGACTTGATTCCATTACTTACTTTTGGATATGATACAATGTATTACATATATACCAATCCACTTAATAATCTTTTGGAGTTGGGTACAATACCTAATTCAAACAATCTTCACAAAGTTAGCTCACTTCTTGGAACTTGAGTTCTGAAGACTACTTAGCTGATGTTTTGATACTTAGCAACACTATCAACACTCAGCAAGCTTTGGCACTTAGTTGATATAGATGTTCAGTCCATACTAATTACTTGGGGTAATATTAACTCACTCAGCACTAGATGACATAGTGAAAACTAAAGAACTCAATAGACTTGGTTGACACTATGATGCTTAGTCAACACTATGTCTTTGTAAGAATTTGGTATAGCTATGATACTAAATAAGAATTTTCCTTAGGGAAAAACCATACAAGATCAAGGAACTCAAGCACAAGTGCAATAGTAGACTAGCAAGGTATGGTCAGACTAATAATATCCAAAATTGATTTATTATCATTAAGTGTTCTATCATATCTAGTACACTAGGAGTGTCTATATATAAAGTCCTCTAGAAAGCTTCTAGAATGCCTAGGAATCAGCATATTGATAATTCTTACAACCAAGCATATGTCCACGAGAAGTGGATTATCCTCCATTAAGCATAGGAATAAGTGCAATGATGAGAGGATAAGCTTGCAAAGGTGTAACACATAAAATTATGTTGTAGACACCATGTTCTTAAATGAGAGTGTGAATAACTCTATTGTCTACATGAAAACTTTATTAATTATGCAAACTCTAATGTTGTAGACACCATGTGTTGAACTGGAGTTTCTTACTCTTATGTTGTCAACGTGACAATTCATAAGAGTATACAAACTCTGAGGTGTCAAACTAATAAATGATAAAATAATGCATTGACATAAGTAAACTTTAGTAAGTGTAAATAGTGAATAATTATTTACATCAACACCCCCTCTTAAGTGGAACTTAGGGGAACACACTTAAGCTTACAAAAGCTAGGATGGAAATGCATGATGGGTCCTAGCTACTAGGTCATGTTAGGTACCCATGTACACAAAACAATGCAATCTCTCATAAAGCGGAGAAGAAGGGAAAATGTCATGCAAAAAACTCTCCCCCAAAAAGAGAGATGAAAAGATAGGATTCATGGATGGATGGAGCAATCAAGACCCCCCGCCTCCCCCCCATTATGACATACATCAAGTATATACAAAAGAGAAGTAGAACGAAAAAACCCCATAAGATGAAAAAGTCCTCACCCCCCCCCCCCCAATAAAAAAGAAGAAGAATGAGACAAGGGAGTCCCCCTCTAGATGTAGAGTGTCGATCAGAGATAGCTGCTCTAATGTAGAAGCTGATCCAATGTTTTTGAATAATGTTCCTCCCCTTTGGAAGAAACAATGGTAGAGGTACAGGTGAGATTTTTTCCCTACGTGTAGAAAGAATCTCAAAGATGAATGGTGTTTATGGAACCTGCTCAACTGTCCTTGTGTCAATGCTAATGGTCACCCCTTCCAACACTACTAAAAAGAATGACTATAGATCTAGGAAGGATAGATATAGAACACACCTCAAAGAAAAAATTGTTGCCTCAAATGACAAAGAGACCTCCTCCAACTGTTGTACATAAGGATCCACAATCACATCAACCTGTGAAGACTAATCATGTAGAGAATGGAAAAAAGGGTTAGAGTGAGCCCTTGCAACAACTGGAGAAGGATCTTCTTCAATAAAGAGAAGATATAGATCATTAGTGATGTCTCCCAAATATTCTATGTGTAACTCAATAAACAAACCTAAAATATATGTCAAGAAGTCATTCACTAATGCTGGAATTGGAAGACAAGGTGTACCCTATTGTACTAGACCTATCATTATGGCAATGGATGAAGTATTCACCTCAACAAAGAGAAGTTGAATATCATCGATGATGTCTCCCACATATTCAATGTGAGACTCAATGAACAACCTTGCAATGTTTGGAAGGAAGCCATCCCATGAAGCTAAAGTAGGAAGACATGGTGTGTCTTGCTACATTAAATTAGAAGCATATGTGGCTAGAACTAGATTAGTAGTAGCAAGAAGAGCATTAGGAAGTGTGATCTCATCTAGAGAGGATGCAACTATAGCTAGAGGTAAAATATCTTTTGGGAATAAACGAATGTGTGGTTCTCCATACATCTCCCAAAGATAGATCCAAACATCATATAAATTAGTTGACTTTATGTCATCAATTGAATCCATAACCTCCATATCCATATGTAGAAAGAGGGTATGACAAATGATGGAACCAGTGTCACCATTGTATGAAAATCCTTTTGCATATGACAATGCATTATGCTGACTAAGATAAGTGAGAACCAATTGACTCTACTATTTATAGTTTTGCATTGCCAAGGTAATTAAATCTTCCTCATCCACGATGTAATAATACATGTACCCCCAAAATAAAAAAATAAAAATCAAACCCCCTAATGTATGATTTGGTGCTTTATATGTAGTCTGTGTAGAAGAGGCCACCTATCAAAATGTACAAAGTGGACTTCTAATTTTGATGCTTACAATTGCCTTTTAAGGCTGAAATTTAACACTAAGTGATATAGCTTAGATGTACAACAATTTTGAAAGTAATCAAAGTGATATAATGCAAAAAAGGCCCTAAGTCTAAAAGTGATATTTTGTCCATACAACCCTATAATTTGATTGCAGATCTGAAAAGTAGACAAAAAATGAAGCACTATTAAAAAAAATAGAACCTAGAAATGTGTCCAGATGAACCCATATGGAGCATTTCAAATTTCAAAATGTAGGATTGAATAGGTACAATCACCAAAAAATGAAAATTTTGACAAATCTATGTACCAAAACTAGAAAAAAAAAAGAACTACTAAAATTTTTATGAAATTCTACCTAAAACTTTTTAAAAAATTGCACTGAATTTGGAGTCTAGATGATTGAGTTATGGCCTCCCAAAGTTGGAATGTCGAATCAAAACTGAATCTGAGGAGGGTCTAGGCAAAAAATTGTGAGATTAAATTTGTTGGTCAAACAGTCATCAAAGCATTTCAAATTTTCCTAAAAATAAAAATTAAATGGCCATCAAATTTAATGTCATGAAATGCTGACATCAGCAAAAATGGCTGTATAGGTGACATGGTAGATGATGTTAGTGTATGGACAAGTCCACATGGCATACAGTCATTAACATGGAACACTATAGAATCTAATGACTATATGGTACGATCGAGTGAGGTGTTTCCAACATGGCCTATATAGTAGGTGTTGACATGGAAGGGTTGTGTGGCTGTAGATAGGAAGTGTACAACATGATGGTCTACTATCCACATGGACAGATAGGTGTCTTTGAGTAGTGTGTCTACTTGTCACTCCATATAGTAGATGACTATTGGTCCTCAACTAATGTGGCCAATTGGACTGGGCTAACTATAGATCTACAGTAGCTGCAACATGTGTCTTGGTATGTAGGGCTCTAGAAGAAAAGGCTGCCAGAGAAATTTTTAGTGTGAGAAGTTAAATGTTGGAAAGGATGTGAGAGATTACCACAGACACTAGAGTTGAATGCTAGAAGGGATATTAATCCCACATTTATAGAGTGTAGAGTTTCTTAAATATTTTTAAACACTTTGCTGCAAAAGTAAAATAAACAAGATGTCAATTATATTGTGGTGGCCAGACTTTGGCTTGTGCATTCATCAGTAAATGATGTTGTATGCTCACCAGTGTTGGAAGGAATTTAATCAACTACCAAAAAATGTGTGAGCCAAACTTTAAATTGCCGAATAAAAAGAAATATTCCTTGTAAATATTGTTGGCATTATGTTGGATTTTGTCATAAGTGACAACACTTATTCAATTTTGAATGCTTACCCAGCTCATCACTCAGTCCATAATTTATACTAAGCATTTAGTGGTTACCTTGTAAGTTTAGCAATTAAGTAGTTCATACCGAGCATTCCTAAGGGTACCAAGTGAATATGCAGTTCAACAGTGTTTAACAAATAGATAATGGTCACCAAGCTTCACATTATCTACTGAGTCATTATTTTGTGTGATATGCAGCTCATTTCTACTAAGTGATGGATATGTAGTGTTTACCAAGTGACAGCAAGGTTAAAAAAGGTTTCAGTATTCATCGAGTAACACTATATCTATTAAATCTCCAATGGTTATCAAGTTCCAAGATACATCTTGTGATTAGTATGGACCAATCTTCTACATCTACCAAGTGAATGATGATGCCAAGTAATGCAATGGATGTCAAGTATTAGAAGGTCACCAAGTTAGCTTGAAGAGCCTGAGTTTTTTACTATTTGGCCAACTCAATAATATTTTTTTACTTGTATTTTAGACAACCTTGCAATTGTAATTATTGGAATGGTATATATGTAATGTATTGTATCATTTGAAAATACTATTATTTTTCATGAATGTCAAGGAATGGATATGTAATGTTAGAGAAGAGTAAATGTGAATCAGCAGCAAAAAAAAGTATTCAACAAGGTCATTAAGGAGGAGCAAAGACATATCAGTCACAAGAGATGATCTATACTTCAAGATCTATTCAGCAATTAAATTGTAAGTTAGATCTACTATTTCATCATAATAGGTGAATCAATTTTCTAAATCCTTTAATAGGGTAGACTTAATAGTCTTTGTATAAATCTCCTAATAGAGTCCATACTTCATTGTATGTTTGTAAAACCTCTAACAAGGTGCACCTAGCAATCCAAAATTGCTCCTAACAGCGCAAATCATTAGAAGTGATCAATGTAAGCCTTAACAGGCCAACTTTATACTGTAGTAGTGAAGTTCTGTGGGTATCATCCCCACCCTAGTTTTACTTTCTATTTGGAAGGTTTCTGGGTCACCAAATGCTATGTTCATGTGTTATGAATGTTTATATTTTCTCATACATGCAGTAGATTAGATGAATGATTTATATGGTTAAGTGTTGAATTGATTTAAAGTTTTTTGAGGTTACTAATTCACCCCTCCCCTCTCAATAACCTAGCTAGTCTTCAGTATTTCCAAAAATTGGTATCAAAGCACTATGGTTCTCAAGATAAAGTTTGACAGGTTCAGGAAAGATCAAGGACAATGAAGATATTTAGACTTGACAATGCTATTGAGAATGAGAAGCTAGATCTTGAAATGGCCATAGCTCAACTTAAGGAAGCAAAGGAGCATCTTTCCCAATCCTAAAAAAGAAGGAAGGAAATTGCAAGACAAATGAATGACCATCAATATGTTGAAGAAAAGATTGAAGATTTTTTCTCATCAAGTAGTTTAGATGAAGAAAATGAGGCAATCAAAGAACTCCTAGCAAATAATGGCTCTCTATAAGAAGAGGTAACAAAATTGAAAAGAGAACAAGAAGTTTAGTGAATAAGAATGTGTGAAATCTTTGAACAAAAGAATAATGCAAGTGAAGACTTGGAGGCAAGGACAAATGCAAATCAAAATCAATCCCTTCAGCAAAAAATTCTTATTAATCAGCTCTCCAATGTTATGAAGAAATCATTAATCTAATATTTGAAAATGAAAACTTAAGGAATGATCTAATCACTAAAAGATGGATCAATGAAAGATTTAAAGCTGATCTAATCTCTAAAAAGAAACTCAATGAAAGGATGATGAAATCTCAAGTAGACATGGATCAATTGAATCAACAAAGAAGAAGGTGAATCTTCAAAACAAGGTGCCCAAAGGAATCAAAGACCTACTTGCAATCACTATGGAAAATTAGGTCATACATCAAAAAAATGTTGGAGCAATGGAAAGGAAAAATTCAATGGAAAATGCTACAATTGTAGTAAATAGGGACATAAAGCTAATGAATGCAAGGAGAAACCAAAATTTGAAGGTAAATGTCACAAATACAAGAAACAAGGTCACAAGGCATTTGAATGTAGATCCAAACCATTCAATCCAGCTAAAAAAATTATCAAGGCAATATTTGGTTGGGATTACAACACTTGGTGCAGATGTCACTATTGTGGAGAATATGGACACATTGGCATAGACTACACAAGGCATCACTTAAGAAAGAGAGATTCAATATTAAGATGTTACACATGCACTGAAATTGGTCATATAGCTAAAAACTACATGAACATAGGAAGAGTGGAAGATGAAAAGAAAGCTAAAGCTGATAACATCAGGAAATAGATGAGATAGTAGTGGATTCCTAAATCTACTGAGTAGAATAGTTCAAATGATGGCAATGTCACTCAAGAAGTGGGTGACTCCACCATTTCTAATTAGATTCTTCTAAGGAGGAACTAGAACTATATCTTTAAGCTATATCTTGAGTAGTTCCAAATGGAAGAAAGAAAAAGATCCAAATAAGTATTTTAGATACAAAAGGATCACTTAAGCTCAGTTCATACTTAGCAAGGTTGGTCACAGACTCAACTGAGCTAGGTCAGGAGCAATGTAAGTTTGTTTGATCACCGAGTCACATGTTTCTACCGAGCTAGTGAGTGAATGACAGTCTATAATGCACTATGTCAGTATGGTACCTAGCATTAATGGTGAATTTTCATCAAAAATGGCATAATTCAACTCCATTTTTCACTGCATCTTCAGTATTCAAAGAAGAAAGAGATTTTTAGGTGCACACAAGTATTTCCAAATGATTTCAAGAAAATTTGCAGCTAAGAAATTTTTCCAAAAATTTCCATCACTTACCGAGCAACAATGGCATCTAGAAGCACAAGTAGTAGCAAGGTGAAAAGGGATTTAGAGATGTTGGTCAAGGGTGTAGAGTGGAAAGCACCAAGTTTCAAACTTGTTCTAGCAATGGTAGAGGCACTTGACCCTAATGGTGTGCAATCCCAAATACCACCAAAGGTATTGTTAATTAATGATATTCGCACTCATTTTAAGTGTTCAATTCAGGAGATAGGAACCCTAGAAATGGATAATGCTTTAGAGAAAATGTGTGTTGATGGCTCATTGAAACCTGAGCACAAGCATATTGAAACAAAAGGGTTGACAAATATCACACACTTGCCAAGAAGTTTTTAGATAAAATGGATTATGTATATTCTTAGTCATGTACACAATGGTCAATTATGGTTAGAGCAGCTTGTATTGATAACCAAAAAGATGATTCACAAGATTACTGGCCTTCCCATACTAAGCAAAGAAAAGTCTACCAAAACCCTAGCTGAGTGGAATGGTAGAGGTTTGAAAATTAGCATCATTTCTGATGTGGAGTTGAGGTTTAGTATACATGTAATGACCCATAAGATCTATAGTTTTATTCATTTAAATAGCATGCCATGTGAGGTAGTGGACTTAGCGTTTAAAGTTGTAAAGGAAAACATGGAATTTGACCTATTAGAGCTACTATTGAAACAATTAAACAAGAATATGGATAGCATCTGAATATCAAAGAACAACCCTAGCAAATTTGGTTGTTTTTTGACATGCCTTTTCTTTTATGTACAAAATTTTATTCCATCCAAAGGTTCTATTGTGCAGAGAAAGGATGTTCCCATTTTGTAGCAAATAAATGAGTTTATTGCAAAAATGGGTGTAAATTCTGATAGCATAATGGATAATTATTTTGAAGAATTCAAAGAAACAATGAACAACATGTTCAAGATTCCTCCTAAACTTGTTGAGGATTATAAAGATGATGTGTCTTTCATGGTAGACTGTGATAGAGTATAGATTCAAGTAGTCAAGCCCTGAGTTGCATGGGTGAAACCTCTCACTTATGAGGTTAATATTGATGAAACTAGGGACATCATTGAAGCATTGGTAAATAAGCTTGCAAATCCCAAGCAACCAGTTTTTGACACATATGATGAGGCAAAATCTAGAATTGAATTGGAAATCAAGCTACCTCAAGCAATTAGCAAAGGCAAGAGGAAAATTGCTAAAATGAAAACTGTCATTGGTCCCTTAATGCTTACCAAGGGAAAAGGAGAGGATGAAGAAGAAGAAGAAGAAGAAGAAGAGCAAGAAGCTAGAAAGAAGGTTGAGCTAGCAAAGAAGAAGGGTAGGGTAATTATTACAAAGCCACCAAAGGCCTCCACAATTTTTTTCACTTGGAGAGGCATAGGCAAAGGAAAAGTTGAAGTTGTGCTCAACAAGCCCCAACTTACCTTCCAGGAAAGGCTAACAAATGGAAGAAGGAGTTGGCATCACAAACTCTGAGGCTTTAAATTTTGAAACTATAACTAAAGCTAAAAAGATGCAGATTGAGGAACTAGTACTCACCAAAATGGGAAAGTGGAAGTATTCCCTAGACTAGATTGCTCCTCAAATCTCAAAGGAATTATTGGTTAGATTGCATCCAAGGTTGGAATCAATTGCACAAACAGCCAAGGATATCTATGAACATCTTTAAGGAAACTATTGCTAAATCTTACTAATGTAGAAGTAAAGGCAGCCATGAAGAAAAATAAAGGTAAAATGATGATCAAATTCCACACATGTTTGATTTTAATCATAGATATTGAGCATGTTGTAAGAGATGCAAAACTTATGTGGAAGAATATCTATCATCTGCATAAGCCTATTAATGATCTAGTTGAGATCAAGGATGATGATGGTGATGGTGATGATGAAGAAGATGATAGCACTCCATGTGCTACTATTGATGTTGAAGACTATCAAGAACTAAGGGTTGATGATGAAGAGAAAGAGGAAGAAGCTAAAGATGAAGACAAGGAAGAAGAAAATGAAGAAGATGACCCAATGAAAATTGTAGTAGAAATCATTGCTTCCCTTCCTCACTCTTCACCTAAGTCAGCAACATCATCAGGGTTGGAATCAGCTTTAGTACGATTGATTCAAAAATATCATCTACTCTCACCACCTCACAACTCTAGGTATTTTCAATAGAAGTATCAATTACTTCATAACCTGAGACATCTACCTTAGTACTATGCATAGCTGCCAGTTCTACAATTGTATCAACTTCTAATGCAGCTTGTTCAATAAGTTTGCTAGTTTGTTCTACAATTTTATCTACTATAGATTTAACTGCACCAATTTTTGTTCCAGTTAGTTCTTCAATTGTAAATATTCCAGCTTGTACATTACCTATTGGTAAGTCATTTTTGTGAGGCACATCAATTTTGGATACAGTTGGTACTTTTTTCAGTTTTCCTTTAGATGGACCCATTCAAGCCTTTTCTGCTAGTCCAGCTACTTCAACTATTGTTTCCATTTCTAAATCCAAGGAAGTAAGCACAGAAGTAAAACCAAACACTCCTCTAACACTTCTGCTTACTTGCAAGGCAATTGATGAAGATATAGACTTGGATAAAGAAATTTTTATACCTAAGATGAATTTGGACACTACCACAGCCAATGAAATGAGATTGGTCAGTTAGCTTTTAGAGAAAAAGGAAAGGTAGAAGCAGCTAAGAGAAGAAAGAGATAGAGAATTTACTATAATTGAAAATGCCAAAAATATAATTATAAAGGCTATAGGTGTTGATGTTGATCCATCTCAACACATTTTGTTACAATTAGAAGAGGTTGTAAATAAGTTCAACGAGGACACTTCTGGCCAAGAGAAGCTCACTGAGAAGGCAGAGGATAAATTTGACAATAAGGTGCTTGAGCACATTGCCCAACACATTGCAATAAATCAAGTAGAGTTATCCTCAATTTTGAGCAACCTTGAACAATCTTTCACTAATGTAACATCACTTTTTGGAAAGCTTTGTGATGTTACTGAGTATACCAAGGGTATTAAGGAGAAATTGAATAAAATTGATGTGGACATGAAGGCTAGTTCTCAAAGGTTATAGCTTGACCCTAATTCAAGCTCAGCACATCACATGAAGGTGAAATTTTTGTCAGAAATGTAGGCAAAGCTACTCAAAGAGGAAGCCAGGATCAGGTCTACACTAATTGATATCTAGAATATGATCCTTCTAGTTATGGACCCAATCCAAAAACATATTGCATATTCAAAAACATTGGTCCAAGATAACAATTTTTTAGTAGCAGATCATATGATCAAACTTTCTGTAGAAGTTCAAGTGGCCCTCTCCACCTGCACAATTTTGCAAGATAATTGGGATAAGACATTGGCTCTTATTCTCAAAGTACACTCCAAATTTCTCACATTTTGATGTCTCTATTTCAATATATTGTATATACCCTTTGGCATTAGTGTCAAAAAGAGGGAGTATGAGATGAACAAGGGAGAGAACAAGGAGAGTAAATATAATTGTGGAGAAATCAAAAGAGAAAATGAATTGATATATGTATAGATAAAAGCTATGTATATATTATGCCATATGTATGGGGGAGATATGTAAGATATGTATATACAACATTTACAAATATCAATTTTGAAAAATCAAAAATCAATATGTAAGTGTATATAGCTTTTGGCACATAATTGTTTTTGTCACTAATGCCAAAGGGGGAGATTTTTGGCATTATGTTGTATTTTTTCATTAGTGACAACGCTTATTCAATTCTGAATGCTTACTGAGCTCATCACTCAGTCCATATTTTATACCGAGAATTCAATGGTTACCTTGTAAGTTTAGCAGTTAAGTAGTTCACACCAAGCATTCTTGAGGCTACTGAGTGAATATGAAGTTCAATAGTGTTTACCGAATAGATAATGGTCACCAAGCTTCACAGTATCTACCCAGTCATCAATTTGCATGATATGCAACTAGTTTCTATCAAGTGATAGATATGTAGTGTTTACCGAGTGACATCAAGGTAAACAAAGGTTTCAGTATTCACTAAGTAACACTATATCTATCGAGTCTCCAATGGTTACTAATTTCCAAGCTACGTCGTGTGATTAGTATGGACCAAGATTCTACTTCTACCAAGTGCATGATGATGTTAAGTAATGTAGTGGATGCTGAGTATCAAAAAGTCACCAAGTTAGCTTGAAGAGCCCAAGTTTTTTAACTGTTTGGCCAATTCAATAATATTTGTTTACTTGTTTTTTAGCCAACCTTGCAATTGTAATTATTGTAATGATATATATGTAATGTATTGTATCATTTGAAAATTCTATTATTGTCATGAATGTCAAGGAATGGATATGTAATGTTAGAGAAGAGTAGATGCAAATCAGCAGTAGAACAAAGTATTCAACAAGGTCATTAAGGAGCAGCAAAGACATATTAGTCACAAGAGGTGATATGTACTTCAAGATCTATTCAGCAATTAAGTTGTAAGTTAGATCTATTGTTTCATCCTAACAAGTGAATCAATTTTCTAAATCCTTTAATAGGGTAGACTTAATAGTCTTTGGATAAATATCTTAACAGAGTGCATACTTCATTGTATGTTTGTAAAACTTCTAACAAGGTGGACCTAGTAGTCCAAAATTGCACTTAATAGGGTAGATCATCAAAAGTGGTCAATGTAAGCCTTAATAGGCCAACTTTATACAGCATTAGTGAATTTTTGTGGGTATCATCCCCACCCTAGTTTTACTTTCTATTTGAAAGGTTTCTAAGTCACCAAATACTATGTTCATGTGTTATGAATGTTTATATTTTCTCATGTATGCAGTAGATTAGATGAATGAATGATGAATGATTTGTATGGTTAAGTGCTGAATTGATTTAAAGTTTTTTGAGGTTACTAATTCACCCCACCCCTCTCAATAACCTAGCTAGTCTTGAGTATTTCCAACAAATATTTCCTACAGGGGTTGAGGTTTCACTACCCAGTTCCTACCAAAAAAAATCTCTATAGGCCAAATAGGCAAAAAAAATTTAAAAAATTACAAAAAAATGCAGTCAAATTTGTAGAGAAAAATAAAATATTGATCTAAACTAAATTTGCAGATCTAAAAAATGATTATACCAGAATTGAAAATTGGGCCTTCGGGTGCTAGTTTACAAAAAAAAATTTGCCTCAAATTTGGCTATGGCCTAGGGTAGGTGATTTTATAGTCAAATTTCACTAAATCAATTTTCTAGATGCAATGACAAGGTTTGTTTTGGCTCTAGATGCTCCCAATGATTGTGATACTTCATATCTAAGTTGAGGTCCTCCAAGAGGTAAAGCAAGAAAATAGTCTAGAATGGCTATGTGAAGAGAAATTCCCTCAACTCTTATACCATGTAAGAATTTTGTATAACTATGATACCAAATAAGAATTTTCCTTAGGGAAAAATCACACAAGATCAAGGAACTCAAGCACAAGCACAACAATAGACCAACAGGGTATGATTAGAATAACAATATCCAAAATTGATTTATTGTCATTCAATGTTATGTCATATCTAGTACACTAGGAGTGCCTATATATAAAGGCCTTTGGAATGCTTATAGAATGCCTAGGAATCAACATACTAATAAGTCTTACAACCAAGCACATTTTCAGCAGAAGTGGATTATCCTCCATTAAGCACAGGAGTAAGTGCGATGATGAGAGGATAAGCCTACAAAGGTGTAGAATGTAAAATTATGTTGTAAACACCATGTGCTTAAATGAGAGTGTGAATAACTATGTTGTCTACATGAAAACTCAGTTAATTATGCAAACTCTAGTGTTGTAGACACCATGTGCTGAATTAGAGTTGCTCACTCCTATGTTGTCAACATGAAAATTCATAAGAGTACACAAACTCCTAGTTGTCAAACTAATAAATAATAAAATAATCCATTGACCTAAGTAAACTTAAGTAAGTGTAAATAGTGAATAATTATTTACACCAACAGTTTTACATCACATCTACTAAAAGACTCGTTAGACTCTGCTATGCATAGTTAAAAATACACTTTTCTATTGTAGCTTAGTAGACATTATAATGCTCAGAAAAAACTAAAATCTATCTCAAATACTCAATAGATACTATGAAGCTTAGGTATGAACTATAATCTACTTGTTTGACTCAGGACCAACCAAAACACTTAGGTTGCACTACTAACAGTATGATAAGCTCGATCACAACTATAGAGCTTGGTAGTAGTATAACCAATTAATTAATTGTTAAGTCACTAATAGACAATATATTTGACTTTAATTTCAACAATCTCCCCCTTTGTAATTAGTAACAAAAACACATATCACACATAACAATCTACATGTGAGTCAAAACTAGCCCTATCAATAAATTGTGACTTCAGCCTAGTTTTCACTGGTGTCTGTTGATGTAGCTTGGTAACCTCTTACTCTAATTTCCTTATTTTTAAAATTTTTTTTTGTAAACATATTTTCTACTTCATATGTACATCACTTATATATTTTACATGGGTTTCCTTCCTTATTACAACTCCCCCATACATATATCTGATGCATATAACATATCTCTAGAATATGATAATACAACTCCCCATTTTTGACACAAATGCCAAAAATAGTCAAAAAATATTTACAAGGTGATACAAACATGTGAAATAAAATTATTGTGAATCTTCAAAATGATTGGCATGGTCTTATCCCAATTGTCTTGTAATACATTAAAACTATGCAATGCAATTTGCACCTCAGTTCATGGCTCCATCATATGGTCAGCTATAGTAATATTATAGTCATGGATCAATGTCTTTGCATGTTCTATGTGTCTTTGCATTGCATCCATGTTGGGAAGGATCATTCCTTGTATCTCTGCTACAGTTTCCCTTATCTTGGATTCTTCCCTTAACAATTCATCCTAGAGGGCTATTAGATATTTGATCTTTGTGAAATGTACAAAGTTACAACTAGAATCGAGTGACAATTTATGTGCACTTCCCTTTATATCAATATCTATATTAGCTATCTTATATTTTATTTCCTTTATAAAGTTAAATACATCACTTAGCTTTACAAACAATGAAACAATATTATTTACAGATGTTTCAAATGTAGCAAGAATAGTACACAATTCTATTGGTCAATGGCTATATTCAGTGCTACCTTTTCAAAAACTTTGTTCTCAAATTTTCTTTCTGCCCTTTGTAGAAGTTTGTCTTGCCCATTGATTTCCTCATTGTATTTGTGAACAATTTCAACCAATTGATCTAAAATAGGTTATTTCTCATCAACCTCAATATTCAAAGTGTCCACAAATATGATCTTAATGTCTTAAAGTACTTGATTTTTATTTTTATTCTCTTCTCTAAGATCTTATTTCTAGGCCCTCTTTTTCCAAAGTTCACCCAAGGTATCCATCTATTCAAGAGTCTAATTGGAAAATCCCAATCTGGTATCATTGTGTCCTCCTCTAGATAAATCTCTTCCTTAGAGGCTTCTACCTCTTTACCCCTTTCTTTTGAATTGAAGGAATAATTTCTTGACCTCAACTATCATTGCACTTTCCATGGTGGTAACAATACTAGAAATAATAGAAATAGCAAAAGAAATGGAAAGATTAGTAATAAATTTGGAAGAAATAACACTAACAGCAAGAATTATTACAATACCTTGTTGAGACTCTGGTAGGCATGATGCTAGATAGATATGACTCTACCTCTTGGAAGATGAAGTGATGGAAACTTCACTCATCATTTAACTTGGTAGAATAGCTCTAATGGTTAGTTGAGTGCTTGTTGAAGTAGTTTTTGTCTCAACTAAATTGTTAGTAGCCTTCTATGAGCTACATGGCACTAAGACACTACTCGAAGAGTTGGGAAGAGAGGTCATTACCTCTGATGTTATCTTCTCAAGATCTAAGTCTTCAATTCTTTGTATCTTAGGAAGATCACCTCCTATATCTCCCTTATCATCTTCTCCTTCAACATCATCTCCTTCCATATTTTCAATATCATCAATTTCTTCATCATCTTTCTCTACACCTTCTTTGTCATTAATTTGCACTACCTGATCACTAAGCTTATGCATATCCCATAAAAAAAATTCCATGCTATGGTATTGGATGTCACAGCTAACTCAATGTCTTTAGACAAGATCATAAATGCATTGAATTTGGAAATTATCTTTATTTCATTCCCCTTCAATGATTTCTTCACTTCCTTATCAAAGAGACTTGGCATAAGTTGTTCAAAAGCATATAACTGAATCTAGATAATGGATAAAAACCCTTAAATCTTCTATGTTTATGAAAACATTCATGGACATGAAATAGCTAATAACAAGACATGTGAATCTAATAAACCAAGTGAAGGTAACTCTTTTCAACTCTTAAACATAAAGGGAAAAGATATTTAGTTAAAGATTTCATTTGGCATAACTTGGGTATGAAACAAAAAAAGCATGTTATCTCTAAGTTGATCAATCCCTTATCTGTTGGGCATAAACTAAGTCAGAACATACACATGGATAGCTGAAACACTTAGATATCTAATCTATCTATCTACATTGTAAATACACATTTTCTTTTATAAGAACTCTCATACTTATTGAATGTCCTCCTAGTGAAACTTGGAACCCTGTCAATGTAAATAAGCATTTACATGGCTCTTTGTTCCAATAGAAAATCTATCCAAACATACAACCTTAAGGTATTGCAAAAGGGTCTATCGTTAAACACAAAACATTGCAGACAACAGAGGAAGGAGATCAAAATCAAAATGAAACTAAGAAAATGAAGCTTTTGTATTAATCTCATTGAAGCCAATACATCATATGTATGCAAAAACTCAGAGAATATACAATGAATGACTATATCTTATGGATACTTAAAAAGAAACTACATGTTGTTCATAATAGAGAAAATACTAAAAATAATGGTCTCATAGTTATGGAAGAAATTTCAAAAATGCTAGAACCAATAGAGTGGTCATACAAAAATTTAAAATGTCCAGAATCATAACCCTTACAAAGAGAAAAGAAGAAGAATATATAGAGGAGAAGAAGCTTAGATCAAGATCTGATAATCATAAGTGTCCTTCTAAAAACTCCTCTTTCTGTTATTGTTGAAACTAATCTTATCTCTCTTCCATGAATCAAATCTAATTAATGGTTGTTGATTGTTGTTGCAAAAATATCTAGTATATCTCCTTAAAGTACTCATAAAAACATCCTCTAAAGAAAAATATGATATCTAATAAGATGTGGAGAGCTTTTACAATCTGATCTTGCTTTTTCTTCTAGTGTTCATGACATGAAACTTTTCAATTACTTCCTACTGATAAAACCCTATCTTCTGCATTTGTCTAAATCATTCAAGTCTTCCTTTATGATTTCCAGTGCATCAAATCTCATGAAAATATGATATGAATCTGACTTTATTCCTTCTAAAAATATCAAATGTGCATAATAACTAAGGATGCCCATAAATCATAACATTACCTATAGCTTCTACCAATTGAGATCTATGCAAAATATGACCTCAAAAATGAAAATTTTGGCTTCTCCTAGCTCCAGTGGTATATTATACTCCATGTTTTGGATAAAAATGATGCATCTAGATTCAAATTGAAAAACTAGGATCCGGGCCATGAATAGAGTAATTAAATTAAAAAATTAAAAGTACTATATAATTTAATTATATAATAAGTCCCCTTCATTTAAATCTTTCAAACATTCAAATTTTGGATGTGTTCAATTTGAAATATCTCTAGACTTTTATTTTTTTATTTCTTTCAATCCATTTCCACCTCTAATGGATGCCAAGTGTCATCTCTTAGTCGGTTGAAGTGCCACCCAAGTGGACCCACCTCAACATATGCAACATTTGAAATTTATTTGAGATTTTTTCTCTCCTAATAACATGATGTTACAATGTTATGAGAAATTGTAGCATCTCGAAGTCATTTTTCTCAGCTCTTGATTGTATAATCAAGGATTTATCATAACATATCCACTTGGAATTTTGCATTCCTTGACCATATGATAATAAGCCTAAAATTTAACCCATTGTAACATCTCCACATTTTAATTACCACCTCCCAATCCTATGATCCACCATAACATTGTAACTCTTATTTCTTTTCCTTGTGATTATATGGGAATCATAACATCAAAGCTCCATTTGTTTTATCTTGGGATCTCCTATAGTCATCATAGTATCGTGAGCCTTTCCTCAATCTCCTTGAATCTTGAAGTCATATTCCTCAACCTCCTTTGATCATATGATGGACTCCCAAGTTGCGCCACATGGCATGTTCTCTATCAAAAATTGAATGGTCAAAACTTTGTTTAACTTTCCCTCCAGCTAACCCTACATGGTGAGCCTCTCCACACAAGAGCCTTACCTTCATAGCGGGTATCTTTTGGACACCTACAAAGAATGCGTTGGTATATAAATAAATTTTAAAAGGCTTTGACACAAGTAATGTGGGATATAAGCATTTCCACCTTGAAAAAATTTTTCTTCCCCAATAGACATCTTTGAAAATGGGTGCACACAGTGAGAAAATATCAACATGCTTCTGCATTTGGCCCCATCCATTAAAAGTGCCAAATCCTATTTGAAATAGAGGTTCTTCTATCAAGGAGTAGAATCATCTCATTGATATGTAAGGGGAATTGTGGTGTGAGCCACAACACAGGCCTTAGACTCTTTGGTAAACCACTTTCTCTAATCAGATAAACAACACACCTCTTCCCATTCAAGGCAACATGCAAGACAAGCCATGAGTCATTGAGGAGATGGAAAGCATGATCAACATCCCATGACCTACACGAATACTCCCCACCCTATAGTATTTTACTCCTTTTCACTTTTTCTGAAGCTCTTCTAATGGGGTCAAGCCAAATAACAGAATAGACACAATAGGAAAGGGAAAACTTTATTAACTTTGTAAATAAGCTAATACATTTAGTACAGAGGAAATAGACTTCAAAACATGCCCTAAGGGCTTACAACAGTAATAATTTGGAGATAATTTCTCCTTTTAGTACATCCTCTCAAACTCCACTCCGAACATCCTTTTACAATGCCGAAAATGTTCTTAAATAGACCCCGAAGGGTTAAGGATTAGGAATGCATTCCAAAAAGTGCTAATTGGCATCCACCAACCAAATAGAAGGCTCTAGAAGTCACATTAGAAGTTGGCACAAAATTAGAAGAATCCAAAAATGGTAATCGAACTTCCGAGAGGCATAACTTTTGAACCGTAGCTCCGATTGACGAACCGTTTACGTTTTTGGAAAGCTCTCAAAGTGCTCTATAGCCTTATGGAAAATTTTTGATTGACACCCATTTTTTAGCCCTGTTATATGTCATTTAATTCCCCTAACCTAACTTTGAAGCATTCTTAGGATGGCTCCAAAAACTTAAAAACTCTGATCACTTTCAAACCGTGGGGCCTTTTGGCCTGATTCTTTTTCTGGAATGGTCTAAATTACAATGAAAATCATCTGACCAATTTACACCTTCTAGTTCACCAAAATGATGGCTCAATTACATACTCCTATTTTTCTAGCATTTACACGTATCCCAAGGTGATTAAAAACTCTAACCCAGAACACTAATAGTGGAACTGTGAGAGTTGGAACCTTTATTTGACCCAAATGGGTATCCAAAAATGAAAACACATGAAATAGAAACTAATTCTAAGTATTTTTTTTTGAATGACACAGGATTGCCCTTATACCTTTGGATGCTCCTGCATCATCTTCTTCCTCATCTTTTCTATGGGTACTATGCCATCTCTTGGACTGTTGTAGTGCTCCTACCAACCTTGCTCTTCCCTATGTGTCATAAGCATTATTCTTCCATTGTTAATTTTGGATCCTCCCTTTGGGAATTAAAACCATTTACATATACGTAACTCACCTATCATGGAATGCCCTATTGTGTCATGGATTTTTGCCTTGGTACCCCAACTCCAACATGAATTGTTGTTCCATATTTTTGTGGTCTTCACTCCTCTATTGGTGTTGGTTGCCTTATTTTTAACATTGTGGGGGTTTTGCTCTAAGCTTATGGTTTTTCTTGCCCTTTTAATCTTTTTAAAAAAATGTCACTCCCACCTTTCACATTTGTGTGGGTTTTATAATTGTAGCCTTTTCTCCAATTTGAACCAGGTGCAATATTTGTTAGAAATAGAAAATGTATGAGTCACCATTGCAAATTGACCCTTGATCATCTTGCAAGTGAAGGCATGCACCTCTTGAAGTTGTTGCCATTGTCATATGAGGAAAAGTCCCTTGGTACTATGGTAATGGGGAAAACTCTTGGGAACTACAATAATAGCATGTAATCCCTCATCAGTCACCATTCCCACATTTGACTCCTCGAATGCCTCTACAAAGTTTGAGATTGATAACTTATAGTGAAGGGCATGTGTCAACAATTAATTCTAAATCAGAGTTTGTAATTCCTCCTCCTGCTCCTAGAATCAACAAATTTGGGTATCCTAGGAGGAAATAAAGAAAAATTTATGTACTGAGAACTCTTAATATAGTATAAGTGGGTCCTTTGATTTTGCTCGATTGCCTGCATACCTAAGAACAAGTTTTCATGTCTCTCCTATCCATTACCATCTTTAGTATGAGCCTAACCATTTATCTTGTGATCAAACATCATAGGTAAATCATAATAAATTTATCACTTCAAACTAAATGAATAAAAATCCTTCATTCAATGATCCTTGTGTATGCAATCTTGAATACTCACTAAATCTCATATCAATGACATCTATAGACTAGCTTACTATACTAATACATATGCACATTTCACATTTTCCTACTAATCTGACAAAATTGGTCTGGCCCCAAAGTGGGTCTAGTTAAAAGAAAATTTAATCTAGAATAACTAATATCCCAAATTGACCCTCTTAGATTTTGGCAGTGACTGGATTCAAATTCAAGCATTGAAGCATCATTTAAAACTCATTTACCCTTTTTTCACAAACTATAATTTTCTTACAAAAAGGCCTATAGGTTGGCTTTAAAAATTGGCCAAAACACCTGAATGAGACCTAAAAATTGACATGTTGATACTTTTTTCCACACTCTTGCACCCTGTTAGATCTCATCTCATGATGACTTCAGGGTCAAAAGATATTGACCGTCAAAGTTTCCTAGTTAAAACTACCTGCTGCTGCAGTGTCAGAGAAGAGAAATGCTATAGGAGGCAGCATTGTTGAAAATGTAATAGGAAATTTAATGTTATGTTTTAAATGCTTTTAGTTTTTGAAGTTTTTAATAACATACTACATGTCGTGGCATACCTAACAGTTCGATAAGCTCTCCAAATATAGCCACCTAGGACCAGGTGTGTGGATCTTAAATTAGAATAGTTTTTAGTTCTTAGGTGGAGTGTTTAATGATTTTCAGAATCCAATAATAGGTAGTAGGTAGTTTTTTGGAATATTCCTGATTTAGACTATCTAATATTGGTAGGAAAAGAACATTTCAGATTCTTATCCTTTTTTTTGGATAGAAGACGTTCTTCTTTTCTAAATAAGAAGAAAACATTTCACATCCTTTAATAGGAAAAAGAAAGTCAGTTTTAAGGGTGAGCCAGTCGGCTATGTAAGAAAGAAATCAAATTTGGAGATATGGAATAATTTTTTTGTGCAAGTTTCAGTGGTCCGAGTTTTGTACGGATTTTCCTTATCTTCTCACTGGAAACAAGTTGATAGTTTGCAAAAGATTAAAAAAATTTAGTTTTGGGTCGAATTTGGTATGTTTGCAGAAAATTAGTCTCAGTGTGTGGGTAATATCTCCCAAATGCATTGTTGGATTTTCATGAGCTTTGGATATGTTATTATAGGCCTAACTATGCCCATCTTCACTAGAGCGATTGAAGATTTTTGATCTGGTTCAAGAGTTATTCATGTCTGAGTGCAGGCCTATCTAGAGACAACAAGAAGCAATGTTTTGCAGAAAAATGTACTCTGATGCGGGGTCAATATCTCAAGTTTGAACCGTTGGATTTATCTCAAATTTTTATATGTAATTTGAAACCTAGTTACACAAAATATCAACGGTTTGATTGAGTAAATCTTTTCTGGTTCGAAAGTTATTCATGTCTGAGTGCGGGTCTATCTGAAGGTAGCAAGAAGATATTTTGGGGAATTTTATTTTCAAAGTTTTGTTGATTGAATTAGATTTTAGTGTGTGTTCCTGAAGGTTGTAGATGCCCCTTGAAGCAACTCAGTTGAGTGACTGATTCCTCCTAAGTTTTCCAAGGTGTGGCTCTGCATCATTTTTGGTATCAGAGCCCAGCAAAAGGTTTGGGAAAAAGTAGTTGTGTATATGTTTGTGTGATTGTGAAAGATTGAGAGAAATAGTCTGAGAAGAAGTCCAGAAGACTAGATAAGAAGAAAATAACCTAGCTGAGGAATGATGGGACAAGAAGAAGCAGCTTTATTGTATCTTTTTAGAAGGTATCGGCAGAGAAAGGATTCTAAACAGAAGCAGATAGAGGAAAAGAAGAAAAGAGAGAAAGAAGAAAGGAGAAAACAAAGAGAAGAGCTAAGAAAGATAGAAGAGGAGATAAACAATTTGAGAAGGAGACTTGAGGAGAATGACACTAAGTTGAAAGAGAATAAAGCTAAGTTGAAAGAAATGCAGCAAGAACACAAAGTGCAGCAACAAGAAGTGCAACAAGTATCTCTTGACGAGAGCAGTAACAAGAAAAGCCCTATTGGATTTGAATGTAAACAATATGTGGTTGGAATAGTAACATGTCCTTTGAAAATAGAGAAGAGTACAATGTTGGAAGGTACTCCTACAGAAAAGATTTTGGAGGCAACTGATGAAGCCTTAAATATGCATAATGAAGAAAAATGTCAAGAGGAATGGCATGAAGATGAAGCTAAGGAATGTGTAACAGCAAGTTCTAAAGAAGAATGTGATTTATGGGAAAAATTTGCAACCATTGTGGGAGAATGGAAAAGGCATGGCAGTAGTACGGAAACTCAGCTTGAAGAAGAAAGGAAAGAGTGCAATACTGTTATTGTTCTTGAGAAAAGTTGTAATAAGAAAGAAATATTTGAAAGTGAGATTACTACAGAAGATCAAGATGATGATAAATGTTTAATAAAGGAAGAAGAGATAAATATGATTCTTAAGATTCAAGATGTGAAACTGGTTGATAGTCAAGAAGCAGATAAGTTTATGGTTACTATTGATGAAGATGGATATGATGCACAATACATGGTGTATAAGGAAGCTCATATTCAAAAAGAGAACTCAAATGATCTTAATGCTGATGATATGTTTTCTTCTAATAATTTTTATGCAGGGATGCAGATTTCATGTATAGTGAATCATGCTAGAGAATTTTCTGTGATATTTACAACATTAAAGAATCAAAGCTACAATGTGGAGAAGTTGGATATTATCTTTTTTTTTCTTGTAGATATTCTCATCCTAGTTCAAAGAAATTGGAAAGTTTGAAAGAAGAATGAGACTCATTTCTACAACACATCATCTCAAGAGGACTTGAGATTCATTCTACAGGGGAGTATGCTGCAGTGACAGAGAAGAGAAACGCTATAGGAGGCAACATTGTTGAAAATGTAATAGGAAATTTAATGTTATGTTTTAAATGCTTTTAGTTTTTTAAGTTTGAAATAAGGTCCTACATGTGGTGGCATACCTAGAGTAGCAGTTCGATAAGCTCTCCAGATATAGCCACCTAGGACCAGGTGTGTGGATCTTAAATTAGAATAGTTTTTAATTCTTAGGTGGAGTGTTTAATGATTTTTAGAATCCAATAATAGGTAGTAGGTAGTTTTTTGGAATATTCCTGATTTAGACTGTCTAATATTGGTAGGAAAAGAATGTTTCAGATTCTTATCCTTTTTTTTGGATAGGAGACATTCTTCTTTTCTAAATAAGAAGAAAACGTTTCACATCCTTTAATAGGAAAAAGAAAGTCAGTTTTAAGGGTGAGCCAGTCGGCTATGTAAGAAAGAAATCAAATTTGGAGATATGGAATAATTTTTTTGTGCAAGTTTCAGTGGTCCAAGTTTTGTACGAATTTTCCTTATCTTCTCACTAGAAACAAGTTGATAGTTTGCAGAAGATTAAAAAGTTTTAGTTTTGGGTCGAATTTGGTATGTTTGCAAAAAATTAGTCTCAGTTCGTGGGTAATATCTCCCAAATGCACTATTTTATTTTCATGAGCTTTGGATATGTTATTATAGGCCTAATTATGCCCATCTTCACGAGAGCGATTGAAGATTTTTGATCTGGTTCAAGAGTTATTCATGTCTGAGTGCAAGCCTATCTAGAGATAAAAAGAAGCAATGTTTTGCTGAAAAATGTACTCTAATGCGGGATCAATATCTCAAGTTTGAACCATTGGATTTCTCTCAAATTTATATATGTTTTTTGAAACCTAGTTATGCAAAATATCAATGGTTGGATTGAGTAAATCTTTTTTGGTTTGAAAGTTATTCATGTCTGAGTGTGGCTCTATCCGAAGGTAGCAAGAAGATATTTTGGGAAATTTTATTTTCAAAGTTTTCTTGATTGAATTAGATTTTAGTGTGTGTTCCTGAAGGTTGTAGATGCCCCTTGAAGCAACTCAGTTGAGTGACTGATTCCTCCTGAGTTTTCCAAGGTGTGGCTCTGCATCACCTGCAAGCAAATATTTTACAAAATAGGAAAGTGCATTTGGTTTGGGCTTTGAAAACAAGTCAAATGGATAATTGGAGCATGAAAATAGGGATATTAGTTTATTTTCATGAGGGGAATATAATTATATTATTTGGGTTGATGATGAATAATAGGACACATTTGGCAAGCGTCTGACTTTAGGTACTCGGAATTGCAGAACAATGAACTTCAGTAGCAATGTGGTTTTTGCAAACGGAATGGACCTAGGAAAGTATGTAGATGGAATCATCAAGAATTTAAAATAGGAAGTCTTAAATTATTTTTAGAGTAGAAAATATTGGTACAAATTATTTAATCTCATCTATTATGGATTCATAGTTATGACATGCCAAACAGGGGTACCGATCAATCTATCTTTCATGACATCAGTAAAAAGTTATAAATTACATTTGGAATCACATTTGAAAAGTAATCAAATGGATTTTTCATAAGCTTAAATCTAGAACATATAAAGTGTTTAACCTCTAGAATGAAATTTGAAAAGAAACTTCTAAATATGAGCAATTGGGTCTTAGTTATAATCAGTCAAACAGGGGCTCCTAGAATTCAAGGCAATTTGCATCATCATGATAGAGATAAGTAACCAAGTTTGAAGGATTCAAAACCTAGTCAAAACATATCAAAATGACTTCAAAATTGAAATGTAGGTTCTCTTATATTCATACTAAACACTCCCAAAGTGGAGAGTCATGAAACTATTGACATATTAGTCAAGTTTTTTATTAGTGACATACACTTATTCAGATTGTAAATAGCTACTGAGCTTATTGTATAGTTAATAGTGTTTACCAAGCATTTCAGTTTTTTTCAAGTTCTATAGTTGCTATTTAGTCCTTTGAAAAAATTCCAAAGTTTACCAAGAAGTTATAGTTATAGTCAAGATCAGCAGTGTAAACCATGCATCTCAGGTATGCTGAGTTTAGCAGTGGAAACCAGTTGTTCAGTGCTTACTAAGTTTGCAGTTTATGTAATGAAAGTCAAGTGTTAACGAGCTACTTAGTGTTAACTGAGTGACTTAGTTTATACCAAGTTTAAGAAGATAGTGTTTACCTAGTAATACAATGTTAACCAAGAGACTTAGTTTATGTGATGAGTTTCACAATATCTACCGAGTCACCAGTGTAGAGCAACTTCAAGACTACTTGGAAGTGATCAGTATGGACTGAGCTTCTATGTCTACCAAGTGCATGAAAATGTTGAGCATTGACAGTGGATGGTGAGTATCAAAATTTCATTGAGTCAGTCTTCAGAACCCAAGTGTCTAAATTTGAGCTGACTTTATAATATTTGTGTAAACTTGTATTGTGGCTGACTTTGTAATTTGTATAATTGGATTAGTATATATGTAATAAATTGTATCATATCCAAGTGTGTAAGTGTGTGAATGGGAATGCAATGTAATCAAATATAACCAAAGAAGAGTAGAAAGAGCGAAGTACAAAGGTTATAGCAGTTTAAGGAGTAGAAAAGATATATCTATCACAACAAGGTGATTAGTCCATAAAGGAATCTCATTTAGCAAACCAAGTTTTAGATTAGAGACTAGCTACTACTTCATCCTAATAGGTGGATCAGTCACATCCTTTAAAAAGCTAGACCTAAGAGTCTTTTGTAAATCTCTTTACCAAGTGCATACTTCATTGTATGTTTGTAAATCCTTTCACAAGGTGGACCTAGCAGTCCTTATTGCTCCTAATAGGATAGATCATTAGAAGTGATCATTGTAAGCCTTAACATCCCAACTTTATACTGCAGTACTACAACTTGTGGGTATCATCCACACCTTAGTTTTACTTTCTATTTGGAAGGTTTCTAGGTCACCAAATTTTTGTGTCAAATTTTTATGGATGCTTTCATGTTTTTAGTTTCTTATGCATGCAATTAGAAGATTATATGTCAAGAATTAAATGCTAATTGGACTATTGGATTAAGAGTTAAAATTGTAGAATTTTTAGAAGTTATTGATTCACCCCTCCCCTCTTAGTAACTTAGCATTGTTAAGAATATTTCCAACAGAAACATAACCAGGTGCAAGATATTCAAATGCAAACTTAGGTTCCAGTTGTTGTTTGATACTTAGGCAAAAAGTGCAGAACTAAACATTGCTCAAAATAGAACTTCACATAATGACTCAGAATGATAGTTTATCATTATAGGATACAAGGATAGGCTAAATGCAAGGTTGTAGAAACATAAAACACCTCTTAGGCCTTAAAATGATAGTTTGGTACATAAGCAAGAAAAAGTGCCTATAGGGCTCAAAATGACTCAAAATTTTGGAATGGTACTCAAAATAGGAACATAGTTTTGAGTCCCATTAGTGGCTCTTTATGGGGATGCATGCCCCTTGTAGGAATGGAAAGGATTTAAATCTCTGGGGGAAGAAAACCAATCCAACAAAAAATTTCAAACAACTTACTAAAAGCACAAAAATGAACCTAACTATAGAAGACGATGGCCCTGGGCCAGCGAAACTTCTCAAAACTTCTTACCTTTGTGAAAAACATGATTTTAATTTACATCTCTCTAAGGTAAGATTTAAGTATCATTTCCATAAATTTTACCAAACACATAGAATTTCTCATTAGCAAATTAGGTGAAACAAAACCATTCTCATAGTGCATATAAAAACTTGAATTACTTTCTTCATCTTGCTCACTATGAGAATTTATATCAATATGCACTTGAATACAAAAATCAAATTCAGAACCATCATGAACATATGATGGATGCATGCTATCAAGATGAAACACAAAGTATTTATATTTTACTTTGTTCACAAAGTTGCACATGTCAAGAAATTGCAACTCACCTTGTGTATCTAGGTGTGAGGAGTTCATAAAATCTAATTCCACTACCTCATTTGCAATCATGTTACTCATCAAATTAGATTTTTCATTTGTTGCAACTCCTTCACATTGAAACAACTTATTAGTCATCAAGTCTAAAAAACTATTTTGAAAATGTTAATCTAAAATATGTTGATCACAGTCATTATCTTTATCTAACAAACTATTAGAGGAAACCTCAAACTTATCAATAAAAAACTTATTAGCATAAAAGGAAATCTCAGAATCTGTAATATAGCCTTCACTATTTTTCTCTTCATCACAAGATATATCAAAATTTCTTGCAGCAATACCAGCATGGGAAGAATCTAAAACAATATTGAACTTCCCTTTAATCACGTCCCCTGCATCTAACAAGTCATCATGTGCAAAGACATTTGAGGTACTGTTATATGTACCTCTAAAGCTTGACAAAGATAGTCTAAATTCTATATATTTTTCCACATCAAACATTGGGGAAGTGATTGACTAAATGAAGAAATAAGATAAGGGAAAATATGAGCATCCTTAGAAGAACTTACATATTATTAAAAATTATGATCTAACAAAGCTAAAATATCATCAAGGTTCAAGAAGAATGCCTCAAAAATCTTCTCCTCTTTGTTGTGATTATTATCTAGATGATATGAAGAATTTACAACAATAGGACAATCTAAAAAATCAAAATCATCACTACACTCATTTCTATCATAGTAAGAATTACCTCTACTACTATTACACACTTCTTCACTCTCATATTCAGTATCACAAGAATTATTTTTAGTTACATATTTGACTTTCTCATGCTAACTGCAATCATCTAATTCACTAACACTTGAATCCATCTCTTCACACTTAGAAGATAGATTATCATTGTTTATAGATTCATTACATTCATTAGTACCTTGACTTTTAACACATGTACCATCATTATTAGAAGACATAATATGAACACTATTGTTCTCACTTTCCATCTTCTTAATGAATTATTTATCTTGCAAAAGCTCTTGTAATCTTATAGGTGTTGGCTAGTTAATTGAATTAGGCTCAATAATATCTAGGAAAACACTAGGTAAGGAAGATTCCTTAGGTCTAGAATAAAAATACATCATGTTGATTTCTGATTGAAACTTTAGATAACATTTTTCAACATTTAGACTTGGAGTACTTCGCACTACAATTTAAATGAAGCTAAGAATCCTACTATGGATGTGCTTGTTCAACATAGCAATATTACTAACCATAATCTCCAAAATTTTAAAACTTGGTAGACTAACCCTAGATCTAATATCTTACTCCATCTTAAAATAAAATTTCTACCTCTTTCACCTAGTGCTAAAAATCACTAAATAGAGGAAACCACTAATTTCTAACATTCAAATCTCATGAAAATGAAACTCATGAAAAAAAAATACCACTTAATGTTGATGCAAAAATTTCGATCTGATAATCTTGGCACAAGTGCAAATTGGAACTCTTTCACACCATTGATGACAACCATGTAGAGTTGCCACCTTGAGGAGGAAAAATAAATCATAGTTGTGATTCACTTTCAAATATTTAGATTTCTTAAATAGAAGATAAAAATAACACTCAACTTTAATCAAGAATCAAAGCTTCTTTCCAAGAATGACTGTCAAGAGCTTCAAATCTGCCCATACAAACTGAGAGTCCTTCAAAATTTAAAATGAAATCAACTAGGATAGACTAGTATAGAGATATAGAGTGGCCACTCACAAATGTGATAAATATTACATAATTTGTCACTTGACAAAATTTGAACTAAATTTTCAATTGTAGGAAACATGCAAATCATCAAACCACTCTTGCAGATTTACAATCTTGAAAAAGAGAACAAATAACTTTGTTCATTCTTGACTCTAAACATTACAACACTTCAAAACAAAACTTGGTTGAACTAATTGATGATGAATCACTAGTAACAATGTAATCATCATTCAACTCTCACAGTATTGATGTCCTACATAAAACATTACTAGGGTGTTGGACTCAATTATTCAATTTATACTGGAGATTCTTGTCCTTCTAACTATATTGAATCACCTTTCAGATTCAATATATCCCAAGAAAAGTCACCATTTTTTTGGTGTTTTAGAACTTCATGTTTCAAATTATCCAAATGAAAATAGAATACATCTTGGGGAAGCTACTTCCCATCTACAACATACCCTTTCAAACACTGATCCAACTATAAGGCTAGAGCCCTCTTCTACTTCAGGATCTATAAAACCTAAGTGGGTGGACCTTAGATTCATTTATATGGCACATGTTGTTAAAAAGCATATAACTAAATCTAGATAATAGATAAAAACCCTTGAATCTTCTATGTTTATGAAAACATTCATGGACATGAAATAGGTAATAATAGGACACATGAATCTAATAAACTAAGTGAGGGTAACTCTTTTCAACTCTTAAATATAAAGGGAAAAGATATTCGATTAAAGATTTGATTAAGCATAACTTGGGTATGAAACAAAAAAAACATGTAATCTCTAAGTTGATTAATCCCTTATCCATTGGGCATAAACTAAGTCAAAACATACACATGGATAACTGAAACACTCAGATATCTAATCTATCTATCTACTTTGTAAATAGACATTTGCATTTATAAGAACTCTCATACTTATTGAATATCTTTCTGGTGAAACTTGCAATCCTATCAATGCAAATAAGCATTTACATGGCTCTTTGTTCCAATAGAAAATCTATCCAAACATGCAACCTTAAGGTATTGCAAAAGGGTCTATCATTAAACACAAAACATTATAGACAACAAAGGAAGGAGATCAGAATTAGAATGAAACTAAGAAAATGAAGCTTTTGTATTAATCTCATTGAAACCAATACATCATGTGTATGAAAAAACTCAAAGAATATACCCTGAATGACTATATCTTATAGATACTTCAAAAGATGCTACAACATGTTGTTCATAATAGAGGAAGTACTAAAAAAATATGGTTTCACAATTATGGAAGAAATTTCAATCAGGCTAGAACCAACGGAGTGGTCACATAGCAATGAAAAATATCCAAAACCTAAACCCTTACAAAGAGAAAAGAAGAAGAACATATAGAGAAGAAGAAACTTAGATCAAGATCTGATAATGACAAGTGTCCTGCTGAAAACTCCTCTTTATATTTCTATCGAAACTAATCTTATCTCTCTTCTATGATTCAAATCTAATTAATTGTTGTTTTAAAAATATCTGGTATATCTCCTTTAAGTACTTTTAAAAAATCCTCTGGAGAAAAATATGATATTTGATAAGATGTGTAGAGGTTTTACAATATGATCTTGCTTTGTCTTCTATTGTTCTTTCCATGAAACTTTTCAACTACTTTCTATTGACAAAACCTTATCTTCTACATTTGTTTTTAAATCATTCAAGTTTTCCAGTGCATCAAATCTCATGCAAATTTGATTGGAATCTAATTTTATTCCTTTTGAAAACATCAAATGTGCATAAAACTAATGATTTCCCTAAATCATAAAAATGTTTTTAGCTTCTAGCAATACAAACTTGTGCAAAATCTAACCTTGGAAATGGAGAATTTGGCTTCTCCTAGTTCCAACGGTATATTATACTGCATGTTTTGGATAAAAACATCACCTTTGGAGTCGAATTGAAAAACCAAGCCCTGAGCCATGAAGAAAGTAATTAAATTGAAAAATTAAAAGCATTATATAGTTGAATTATATAATAAATCCCCTTCATCTCAATCTTTCAAACATTTAAATTTTTGGTGCATTCAATTTAAAATATCTCTAGACTTTTAATTTTTTATTCTTTTCAATCAATTTCCACCTGTAGTGGATGCCAAATGTCATCTCTCAATTGGTTCAAGTGTCACTCGGGTGGGACCTATCTCACCTTATGCAACATTTGAAATTCATTTGATATTTTTCTCTCCCTGCCATAACATTGTAACTCATATTTCTTTTCCTCACAATTATACATAAATCGTAACATCAGAGCTCCATTTTTTTTGTCTTGCAATCTCCAGAAGTCATCGTAGTGTTACAAGCCTTTCCTCAGCCTCCTTCGATCCCAAAGTAATTGTAACATTTTACTCAACCTCCTTTAATCATATGATGGACTCCCATGTTATTCCATGTGGCATGTTCTCTCTCAAAATTTGAATGGTCAAAATTTTGTTTGACTTTTCCTCCAACTGGCCCCATGCAGTAGACCTCTCCACGCAAGAGCCTTTCCTTAATAGCAGGTATCGTTTGGACACCTATAAAGAGTGTGTTGGTATATAAATACATTTTAAAAGCCTTTGACACAAGTAATTTGGGATATAACCATTTCTGCCTAGAAAACATTGTGCTTCCCCAATAGACATCTTTGAAATCGGGTGCACATTGTGAGCAAACATCCACTTGCTTCTGTCTTTGGCCCTATTCATTGAAAGTGCAAAATCCTATTTGAAACATAAGGTCTACTATCAAGTAGTGGAAGTATCTCACTATTACATAAGGGGAATTATGGTGTGATCCATAACATAGGCCTTAGACTCTCTGGCAACCCACTTTCTCCGATCAGATAAACAACACATCTTCCAATTCGAGGCAATATGAAGGATGAGTCATGTTTCATTAAGGAGATGGGAAGCATGATCAATGTCCAAAAATCCACACCAATACTCCCCACCCTACAGTGTCTTATTCCTATTCTCTTTGTGTGAAGCTCTTCTTCCTTGTCTTTGTTGTGGGTACTCTACCTTCTCTTGGTGATGCAGGAGAACCTTGAGCTTTCTTAGTGACTACTTTGGAGTTCATGGGGAAAAGCTTAGTAGTTTCTTTGGAGGATGCTTGGACTAATAATTGGTCAAAGAAGGACTGGTGCTCGGCATGCTCTGGGAGCATAGCATGCTCTAGAGCTTGGCAAGGTCCGGGAGCTCAACATTGACTAGGAGCTTGGCATTGTTTGGGAGTTTGGCATGATCTGTTGCACTTAGCATGCATTGGAACTTGGCAATGCTTTTGGGAGATTGACAATGCTTGGTTTTACTAGTCCTTAGCTTGGTCTTGGTTTTTTTTGGTGCTAAGTTTTCTGTGAGCTAACTTTTATCATTTAATTTATGTATGGCTATCTAATTTGTGTTGTGGCCAAATTGCTCAACATTTATTTAATATGAGGGGTTTATTTTAATTTGTAATTTCTAGGTTAACTTGTAGTTTATTTGGGTATAAGTAGTGGGTCTTTTGGAGTTATTTATTCATTTTTATTCATGGAGTGATTCATTCAGAGGAGGAGGAGTGAGTGTGGGAGCAGTTGAAGAGAGAGTTTTCTTGAGTCTATGGAGCACTAAATGTAAGGCAATTTATAGTAGGAGTGTGATAAAGTTGTGAATGTGTGGATAGAGCATTGAATGTGAGGTAGTTTACACTTGGATCTTGGATCAAGTTTGAGAAGGGCTAGTAGTTGTGGCTTGGAAAATAAGGAAATTTCTTGGTGGGCTTGTGAGCACAAATTGAAATCTTCCTTAGAGGTTTCTACCAGAGTGTAATCTAGACTAGCTAGGGTTTGGATTGGATCTTGAGGGATCTTGCAGAACTATAATTGTAATTACTTTGTATTTGGCCATAACTGGGAAGGTCTTACAGCCTGGAACATTGCATGTAATAGTTATTTTATGAATAAATTATTTTAATTTGGTATCAGATCTTAAATTATTACTTCTTGTTATTGTGTTTCCACTATGTGGTTATTTTTGGGGGGCTAGGATAAATCCTTTGGGGATTCTCCTATCCTACATTGTGCCAGGTGGTATAAGAGAAATGTTATTCTTGATCATGTAGAAAGATCACCGAAGTTGTGGTAGTTTGCACCAGGAATTGTGTTAGAGAAGTAGCTCTGTGTTGATCTTGATTTGGTGGTGTATTTTTTTCTAGTGTCCTAGATCTCTTGGCTATGAGGTGGCAGATCATGGTTCTGACTTGCAATTGTAGAGGGCTTGTAGATGGATCAATGAATGCAATGATGAAAGAACGGTCTTGTCGAGGCATGATCGTAGAGAGTTTTTGTATTATAGATCTCTGTTCTTAGACTTGTGATGTGGTTCCTGATTATTCATGTGAGGTGGGAAGTTGCAATCTGACTTGCAAACAATTTGAGGTTGTCACAAGGAGCATGGGAAGGATTTGTTGCATAAGGTTTACAAAGATCTTGGGGATGGATCCAAGAGGATTGGACCCTGAGATGATTGCAAATCTCTATGTTGTGGTGGAGAGGAGGTTTTCTTAGATGTCTACTTGGTTTGAAGCTAACTTGGCTGATCAAGTTAAGGACAAGGTGAGGAAGGCATTTCGTAGATGTTTGTGGAGTTAGAGTATACCAATCTAGAAGAGAGTTTTCTAGTTGGTTAAAAGACTTGTTTGAGAGAGAGAAGATGGCATAGCAAGGTCAAGGTGGAAGAGGTTGGTTTTGTTAATCAGCTCGTGGAGTCTAATACAGAACCTTTAGACCAACTAGAGGTTTTTGCTGAGGATATTCCTAACCTTTTTTATGCTAGGATAGAGGTTGGTTTTCATGATCATTTGGTTGGGTTTGACATGGAAATTGTAGAGCACTTGGTCATGGATGATCTGGTTGTTATTGGTGGTGAGTTGTGTGTTGCAGAACATCTTGTTATGAGCAATGAGATTGTTGTTGTTGAGAGTTTAGAATGTGTTGATGAAGATCTACATATTGCTATTGATATGGAGTTTTTTTCTACTAGTGTGGATTTACTAATTGTTGTTGTGGATGTAGATTTTCTGATGAAGCCTTATGTTTAGTTTGTTCCTCAGAGTGAGCTTGCTAATTAGATGGTTGAGATTCTAGTGTTTGGAAGAATGATGCAAATGTGGATGATGTACAGATTAGTTTTCTTCTCCCTGTTGGAGTGGAAGCCTTTGGGGAAGATAAAGATGGTTGTTGATCTTTCTTTGGGAATCAAAGTTTGGGACACTTTTTTCTATTTACCTAGGGAGTCTGATGTAGGAGAATCTTGGGTTTTCTCAATGATTACTTTAGAGTGCATGGGAGGAGGCTTAATATTTCCTTTGGAGGGTGCTTAGACTGATACCTAGTCAAAGAAGGACTGGTGCTTAGCATGCTCTAGGATCTCAGCATGTTGTGGAGCTCAACATGCTCTTGGAGCCCGGCATGCTCTGGAGCTTAGCATGCTCTGGAGCTTGGCATGGTCAAGAAGCTCGACATGCATTAGAACTTGCCAATGCTTATGGGAGCTCAATGGTGCTTGGTTTTAATTGTGCTCAGCTTGGTCTTTGTTTTTGTTGGCGTTGAGTTTCCTGTGAGCTGAATTTTGGCATTTAATTTATGTATGGGTATTTAAATTGTGTTGTGGCCATCTTGTGGCTCAATATTTATTTAATATGAGGTGTTTATTTTAATTTGTAATTGCTAGGCTAATGTGTGGCTTAGTTGGGTATAAGTAGGGGGTCTTGTAGAGTCTTTTATTAATTTTTATTCATGGAGTGATTCATTCAAAGGAGGAGGAGTGAGTGTGGAAGAAGTTGAAAGTTAAGTTTTCCTGAGTCTATGGATAAAGAACTAAATGTTAGGTAGTTTATAGTGATATTTTGACCAATTTGTGAATGTGTGGACATAGCGTCAAATGTGAAGCAGTTTACACTTGGATCCTGGATCTAGTTTCAAAGGGGCTAGTAGTTGTAGCTTGAAAAAGAAGGAGATTGCTTGGTGGGATTGAAAGCACAAGTTAAGATCTTCCTTGGAGGTTTCTACTCGAATGTGATCTAGACTAGCTAAGGTTTGGATTGGATCTTGAGGGATCTTGTAGAATTATTATTGTAGTTTATTTGTATTTGGCCATAACTGGGAAGGCCTTACAGCCTGGCACATTGCATGTAATAGTTATTTTATGAATAAATAATTGTAATTGTAATTGTTATTGGATTGCACAAACCTATGTCACCTTCTATAAAGGAAAAGTGATATCAAAATTTAAAGTCTGCAACTTTAACAACATAAAAATGGCATTTGTAGTTAGAATTTGAAGATGATGTAAACTAATGAAATGTGTAAAATTAGATGAAGTTTATGTCTATAAATTATTATTTTTTAAATGAGTGAAAAAATTATCTATTTTTTAATTTTTAAAGTCTATTTTTTATTTATTTTTAAATGTTGAAAATATAGAGTTTTTTTTCCCATCAAACAAATATATGCAAATATTCATATTTTGGTTTGATTTTCAAATATGTTAGATTCAGCATGTATACCTAGTACATTAAAAAAGAAAAATTGAAATTTGGCTAATATTTTTTGAGTTAGAACTAGTCAAAGTCAAAGTTATCAGAAATTGATAGTTTTTTCTCTCGTCAAACTTTTTCCATCAAATCTACATATTTTTTAAAATAAATTACATATTCTTGAAGAAGACTCTCTCCTCTAGTGCAAGATTAAAAAATAATAATTTTTTAACAGGATTTACTATTTTTTTTTTAAATTTTTGAATAGACATCTTCCTAAATCTTAAAATACCTACTTGTACTATTTTCAAATTATAACATATTATCCATAATCAAAATAATGAAAAATTTATATGATCATAATCTTGACTCTGAGACCTACAAAACTATATTTTTAGTTTTTAAAAAAACTTCAATTTAGTAAGTCAAATTGGCCTTAAAAGGGAGAATTTTGTAGAAGTTCTTATTTTTGCTTGTGTGGCTACCACCTAGGATGGCACATAGATAGTTTTGGCTGAAACAGTTTCAGCCTAACTATTCCAGCTGGAAGGGTTACGACTGAAACCCCCAAGCTTATAAAATTGTTTTCAATCATTTTTTGGCTATTTTTTGTGATATTTTGAGTCATTTGATACATGGGGGTTATGGCCAAAATCATTTTGGCTAGAAGTGTTTTAGTTGTAACCTTGCATGCCATGTCAACAACAAAACCTACCACATATGTACAGCTAGAACGTGTTTGGCCATAACCATTATGACCGAAATAATTTCAGCCGTAACCCTTCCAAATATCACAAATGGTGACACAAGTTTGTGCTTTCACCCTAGGGTCTAGGACATATCCTGTAGGGATTCTCTTGCCTTGTGCTATGTCACTTGGACTATTGTGGCACTCCTGCCAACCTTGCTTTTCCCTATGGTTCCCAAGCATTATTCTTTCAGTGTCAATTTGGGCTTGACTCTTTATGAATGAGAAAATTTATATATATTAAGCTCCCTTATCATGAGAAAGCCTATTGTGCCATGAAGTTCTACCTCAGTGCCCCTACTCCAACATGAATCACTATTCCATCTTTTCATCATCTTTGATCCTGTGTTGGTGTTGGTTGCCTTCTTTTTAACATTGTGGGGGTTTTTCTCTAAGCTTATGGTTTTTCTTGCCTTGTTAATATTTTCTTAACAATGTCACTTCCCCTTTCACATTTGTGTGGCTTTATAACTGCAACCTTTTCTCCAATTTAAACTCGGTGCAACAGATGTTTTTTGTTAGAACTAGAAAATATATGAGCCACCATTAGAAATTGATCATTGAACATCTTGCAAATGAAGGCACACACCTCTTGAAGCTATTGCCATTGCCATATGAGGAAAATTCCCTTAGTACTATGGTAATGGGGAAACCTCTCTAGGACTACAATAATAGCACATATTCCCTCATTAGTCACCATTCCTACATTGTACTCCTTGAATGCCTCTACAATTTTTGAGATTGATAACTTATAGTGAAGGATAAGTGTCAGCATTTAATTCTAAATCATAGTCTTTGATTCCTCCTCCTTCTTTGAGAAATAACAAATTTGGATATCCTACGACGAAAGAAAGAAAAAGTTATGTACCAAGAACTCTTAATACAATATAAGTGTGTCATTTAATTTTTCTGCATTACCTACATACCTAAGAACAAGTTTTCCTATCTATCCTATATGTTACCATCTTTTGTATGAGGCTAACCATTTATCATGTGATCAAACACCAGTAGTAAAATCATAATGAACTCATCAATTGCAACTAAATGAAGAAAAATCCTTTATTCACTGATCCCTATGTATGCAATCTTGTATACTCACAAAATCTTAGATCAATGACATGTGTATATTAGGTTACTATACTAAAAAATGCACATTTCACATTTTCCTACTAATCTGATAGAATTAGTCATGCCCCAAAGTGGTCGGCTAAAATAGATTTCATTTTGAAACAACTAATATCCCAAATTGACCTACTAAGATTTTGGCATTCACTAGATTCAAATTTGAGCACTGAAACATCATTTGAAACTCATTTACCCTATTTTCACAAACTGTGATTTGCTGACAAGAAGGCCTACAGGTTGGCTTTAAAAATTGACAAAAATACCTAACTGAGCCTTGAAAACTAAAATTTTGATACTTTTTTCCACACTCTTGTACCTTGTCAGATCTTATCTCATGATGAATTTGGGACCAAAAGATATTGACTATCAAACTTGTCTAGTTAAAACTACCTAAAAGCAAACATGTTAGAAAATAGGAAAGTGCATTTGGGTTTGGCTTCAAAAATAGGTCAAATTGATGCTTGGAAGCACAAAAATAAGGGCATTAGTTTACTATCATGAGGGGAATGTGATTTTGTGATTTTGTCTCATGTTGAATAATAGGACACATTTGGAAAGCATGTGAAGTTAGGTACTCAGAATTGTAGATCAATGAACTTTAGCAAAAATGTGGTTTTCACAAATGGAATGGACCTGGAAAAGTGTGGACATGGATTCATCAAGACTTTAAAAATGGCACATTTAAATTATTTCTAGACTAGAACATAGTAGTAAAACCTTTTAATCTCTTCTATTATTGATTAAGAGTTATGGCATGTTGAATAGGGGTACCGATCAATCTTTATTTCATGACACTAGTAAAATGTTATAAATTGCATTTGGAATCACATTTGAAAATGGATCAAATGGATTTGTCATATTCTCAAATTTGGAACATAGCAAGTGTTTGACCTCTAGAATGAAATTTAAAAAGAAACTTCTTAGTATGATCAACTAGGTCAAAGCTTTAATCGATCAAATAGGGCCTCCCAAAATTTAGGGCAATTTACATCAGCATGATGAAGATGTTGACAATTAGCTAATAGTGATATGTAATTATTATCATATATGGAAACATATGATGTACATGTTCACAGGAAACCTCGTAAATAAAGAAAGTGTTTGGTAATCAGAAAATTGTTTAAGTATAGAATTTGGTTTACATCAATGTATTATTCTATTTATAACTTGTTGTTGACATCATATTATGACTAGTGAAGTTAGATGGAGATAGTATACATTTTGATAATGACATATATAACCTTAGAAGTTAGTATGGACTATACAAAATAGAGATAATCATGTTTAAAGTGAATCAGGACAACAGAATTGAAGGAAAGGATTGTTTTGTTTACAAGATAATTACTTGTCCAATTAGGGCTAACATCCTAGATGTTTACTCTAAGTTGAAAAAGTTGATTATGGTCTTAGCTGACCTAGTAGAAATTTGTGTAAAGGCATGGTATTTATGCAACAGAAATTTTGCGATCAAAAGTGTAATTGTAATTGGGATTGGGATTGTGATTATGATTGCAAGTGCTATCTTGCAATTGTGATTATATGGAAACTTTTGTGAAAATGATATACACAAAGTTTTATATGAGCTATTTTGTGATCCGAGATCAAGCTAAATATTAGAGATCAGTCAAGGAAGAAGATATAGTACTTATATTCTAGAAGTTTGATAACTTGTTTAGGCAGTGAGCTCATCTTGCAATTGGAAGTACATGTTTGGGCAATGAGCTCATCTTGCATCTACTATACTACAACTCCTAATACAGTTGAAATCTCCTAATAGGGATTCAAAGTCTCCTAATAGGGACTCCTTATGCTGAATTTTTTCATTGACTCCTAACAAGGTCCATCCTCTAGCATGGAACTTATATATCAATATATTATGTAGTGGGTATCATCCCCATCGGGGTTTTCCCTTGGCTAGGGTTTACCTAGTTAACAAAATATGGTATTATGAATTATTTTTGTTATTTTTCAGCATTATTTTATTGATTTGTTATGCATGGTTTAAAGTAAGAAATAATATCCAATTGGTGACTAAAGTTTGTAGAATACTAAATCACCCCCCCGCTCGCCCCCTAAGTAATACATATTTCTAACAATTAGTATCAGAGCACAGTTACCTTGAAGAGGCTTAACAGCTTGAGTAAGATCCCTATGGATATGGAACAATTGATGAAGAATCTTGAAGAAGCTCTTGAAAAAATTAGTCTCCTTACTAAAGAAAGAGATAAACTAAAGGACAGTGATGAAGACTCCAAAGTATACATTGGTCAATTGAAGGAGAAGATTGAACATCTCAAATCCAAGTCTAACTCTACTAAATCTAGAACTAGTGATGATGATTATTCAAAGTTGAAGACAAAGTACAAGATCTTGAAGCATGAATTGAAGATTACAAATCTGAAATTGACTTTGAGAAATGAATCCTAGCAAAGTCAAATCTGATTTGAAGACTGAGAATGTAGATCTGAGAGTAATTCTAGCAAAGAAAACATCTAAGTTTGAAACATTGAAAGAAGATCATGAAGAACTTCATAAATACAATATTATTATGTAATGTGAATTAACTCAATGGAAGCAATAGCTTGAGAATCTTTATTCTAGCAAAGAAAAACTTGATGATTCAATGTCAATAAAAAGACCTACTTATGATAAGATTGGTATTGGTTATTAACATATCTATGAAGAAACCTATGATTAGATCAGATCTAAAAGAAAAAGATAAATCTAATGATAAGATTGAATCCAATCAATCTTCTAATAAATCCAAAGATGTTGAGCAAGACAAGGAAGTTTAAATTTTGAATGAACCAAAGCAAGTGGAATCTCCTAAGGAAACCAGGTATGAATTTAGAGGTAAGTGTCTTTTATGTAATTAAACAGGTCATATGAATAAAGATTTTACTAATAAGTCATTTAATCATATTACGGACTTTTGTTGTTACAATTGTCAAGGTATGGGTTATAGTGCAACTAATTATAGGAAATCAAAGTATGATGATGATAGAAGAAATAGTAGAATGTCTAGAAATACTAACCCTATAGATAGAAGAAGATCTAATGAAAAGACATCAAGAGAATGAAGATCTTATGAAGATAGAAGATAGATCATGTGTTATAAGTGTAACAACTTAGGACACATTTCTCAAAATTTTCATGCACCTGATGATCTCTAGAATTCTAGAAGAAGAGCACCTATATTTTAGTTATGCAACAACTTCACACATAGAAAAATATTGTAGAATGGACAAAAAATTTGGAGATAGAAGGAACAATGGAAGAAACTTTGGGAACAGAAGGAATGATGGAAAGAACATCAAAAATGACAAAAGGAACCATGAAAGGAACTCTGGAACCAATAAAGACAATAAGGAACATAGAAAAATGATTAGTGAACTTTGAGAAGAACTTAATGAGGCATTTGTAAAAGGAATAGATATCTCAAAGGGAAATATAGATGATGATGAGATAGGAAGATTGAAGTCAACTATTGAGTTTGATTCAATTAAGTTGAATTAAGCTTGTTCACAGCATCAGAATTTGAAACTTCATTCAAATATTGAATTAAAGGTAGTGAAGTTGGGAAAAGTTGTATTGAGATGACTGTAGATGGTATCTAAGCTCACTTGTAATTTGGAGCTTATCTAAACAAGTTATGAAGGAATTTAGAGTTATTGGTATTACAAAAAAGGCTAATTCTATAGTAGAAGATGAAAAGTATGTTTTTGCAAAGAATTTCATGATGTGAAGTTTGGTAGAGTTTTTTCATGATGAAAAATAGCTATAGAAAACCTCGGGTGACATTTGAAGATTAGATAGATGATCTTGTGTAGTTATTTGATTATAAAATGTAATTAACAACTTTTTCATGTTTGTAAAGTATGTAATTAATGCAAGTTCAAGTTGATGAAATAAATAGAGTACATACTTGATTTTCACTTCATTATGAATTCAACCAAAGCAAAGACCACTCAGAAGCAACTTGTCAAAGTGATTTCAAAGAAATCCCTATTTTTAGAAAGAGATATTTTATCATTTTATACATAAAGTTGTTCAATAAAAGTTCATAATTGATAGAATCATGGATATGTTAGTAGTGCACAATGTTGAGAATGAGGATATACCTAAGTTGGAGTTTTTTTCTATAAACCTACTAAAGAAAACCCTAACTCAGCATTGTATATCACTCTAAACATTGTAGTATATCTTGAAGATGTAGGAAGTTATCTAAATAGCAAGTATGAGTCAACTGGTAGTGAATTCATGAACAAAGATATGGAATTAGTTTTCAATCATGAAATGACTATGAAGCTTGGATTTGAACATTTAAGGGAACCAGACATGTTCAAATATCACTTCTATCATGAGTTAGACATAGATCATATTGAGTAGGATACATGGTGGTAAAATATGGATGCAAGATAATGTAATTGATATTTCCACTGACCTTATCCATGAGGTAACTGGTCTTAGTAAACAAGGTAGTGTACCTATAGGCAAGAAAGTGGTTAAGAAGAAAGTTGAGAGCTACACTAAAGCAATGTTGAAATCATTCGATGAAGAGTTTACTAATTTGTTAAATGTTGCAGAAGCAAAGACACAAATTTCCCATGATGCTAAATTGTTTACCACCATTTGTCAAAACATTAAGAATGATTTGGTTAATCTTGATACTTGTATCAAGGAACTTCAAAAATACCAACAGGATGGGAAAACTTTGTAGATCAAGTGTATCTTATCACACAAGCTGACTAAGGACATCAATAGTTAGATAGAAGGAAACATGAGTGAGCTAGAGGTTTTATCCAGCTAGATCTAGCATCCATATTGCAAAGTTGATGATTTTGAAGTACAAGTGGCTAGTATCCACAATGATATTAGGAAACTAGAACTTCAAAGAGAACAAATTTTGAAGAGGATATCAGATTTTAGAGAATCTATTGCTCTAACATTATCTTTTGTTGAGAAACAGTTGGAAGAATGTGTCAAGGACAAGGACACATATTCTAACTTTTTGTATTCAGATCTTAATGTAGTTGAGATTACATCATATTCTTTATGTGAAATTCTCACCTCATTTGAATCCATCAAGGAGACATGGACTAAAGGTATGAGTAGTCTTAAGGAAAACTTTGATGATTGCATGAAGATCATTTCAGCATAATGAAGGACAACATTTTTGGGCAGTTTTTGGATAGATTCTTGACATTTAGACCTTTATCATTGATGTTAAAGGGGGAATAGTTTCATAAAATTGTAAAGTATATTGTTAGGGGGAGCTTATGTAATGCTGGACAAATTGTAATAGATGTAATGTAAGGTATTATTTATTTTTATTGTGTTAAGTTTTTATCACTTAACCAATTTTCCCTATTTTGTTTCCATCAATTTCAAATGGGAAGATTGTTGACAATATGCTAATAGCGATATCTAATTTTCATCATTTATGGCAAGACATGATGTACACATTCATAGGAAACCTCAAAAATAAAGATACTTAGTGTTTGGTAATCAGAAAATTGTCTAAGTATAGAATTTGGTTTATAGTTGTGTATTGTTTTTTCTATAACTTGTTACTGATGTCATATATGACTAGAGAAGTTAGATGGAGATAGTATACATGTTGATGATGATATGTCTAACCTTAGAAGTTAGTATAGACTGTACAGAATAGAGATATTCATGTTTAAAGCAAAACAGGACAGTGGAATTTAAGGAAAGGATTATTTTATCTACAAGATAATTACTTGTCCAATTAGGGCCGACGTCCTAGATTTTTTCTCTAAGTTGGAAAAGTGGATAACGGTCTTAGCCAGCCCAACAAAAATTTGTGTAAATGCATGGTATTTATGCAAAGGACATTTTACGATGAGAAGTGTAATAGTAATTGTTATTGGAATTGTGATTATATGTGAACTTTTGTGAAAGCGATATATGTGAAGTTTTATATGAGCTATTTTGTGATTTGAGATCAAGTTGAAGATTAGAGAGAGATTATTCAAGGAAGAAGATATAGTACTTATATTCTAAAAGTATTATTACTTATTTAGATAGTGAGCTTTTCTTGTAATTGGAAGTGCATGTTTGGGTAGTGGACTCATCTTGCATCTACTCTACTACAACTCCTAATAGGGTTGGAATCTCCTAATAGGGATTCAAAGTCTCCTAATAGGGACTCCTTGTACTATATCTTCTAATTGAATCCTAACCAGGTCCATTCTCTAAAAAGGAACTTATATATCATTATATTATCTAGTAGGTATCATCCCCACTAGGGTTTTCCCTTAGCTAGGGTTTCCCTAGTTAAAAAATATGGTGTTATGAGTTATATTTGTGCATTGTTATTGTTACTATTCAGTATTACTTTATTTCTTTTTTATTCATGGTTTAAAGTAAGAAATAATACCCAGTTGGTGACTAAAGTTTGTAGATTATTGATTCACACCTCCCCCCAGTAATCCCTATTTCTAATAAGAGATAAGTAACCAAATTTGAGGGATTCAAAACCTAGTCAAAACATATTTAAATGACTTGAAAATTGAAACATATTTTCTTTGATATGCATATAAAAACTCCTAAAGTTGTGAGTCATGAAACATAACCGAGTGCAAGATATTCAAATGGAAATGAGGCTTCCATTTTTTGTTTGATACTAGAAAAAAATGCAAAACTGAACATTGCTCAAAATAAAACTTCACAAAATGACTTGGACTGATAGTTTATAATTATAGGATGGAAGGATAGGCTAAATAATAGGTGCTAGAAACATAAAACACCTCTTAGGATTGAAAATGATAGCCATGTACATAAGCAAGAAAAAGTTCTTATAGGGCTCAAAATAAATCAAAATTTTGGAATGGTACTCAAAACGAGAATGCAATTTTGAGTCCCATCAGGAAGGAAAGAGTTTTTAAATATAAAAGAATAGACAATTTAAAAAGGAACCAAACATACATGGATTATTCTTGAAGACTGAGATGTTTTTCATGTTCTTCCTGAACTAGTTCAGTTGCAGCTCAACAAGGTCAAAGGATAAGTTGTTCTTCACAATATTGTATGCTAGGTCAATAACTTCATTGAGAAAGTTTTTCAATATGCTCAAGTTGTAAATCTTGTGAGCAATCACATAGATCCCAAAATTTAGCTCCATCTCTATAACTCCATTAAGTTTCATGCCTTTTTCATCCCACTCAACAAGAGTACTCTTAGAGAGTTCAACTTGACCTACGGTTAGATAGTCTTTGCCTTATTCAACATTGGCAACCCCATTATCCTGTGGATCATCTTATTTTTAATATGGATAGGAAAATCTAACCAAAAATGCATTTCATGGACTTGGCCCAAGATGAACCTAATCCATTTCCCTTGAAAATTTCTTGGCGTATGTAGGATATCCTTTAACCCTTTGATTTCCAATTGCTTGTGTTTGAATTTCAAGATCCCATCCACACATAGTTCATTGAATTTGTGGTTCATTTCTAGGGTTACTATTTCTTGAATATGATAGTGATAAAATGACCAAATATTGTGGATTAATAGTACCTTTGGAGGAATTTGTGACTACACTCTGATAGGATCAACTTCCTTTGTGATGGTTGGACTCAACTTGAATGTGGGAGCCTTGTAATCAACTCCTCAAATCAACATTTCAGAACCCTTCTTTGTTTTTCTTCTTGAAGATGCCATATTTGCTTGGTGATGCTTCAAACATAAAAAAAATCAACAAAAATAGCTTTGAATTTCTCAGTGGCTCGAGAGTGATCTTAGCTCTTATGTCTAGAAAATTCATGATGAAATAATGACCTTTGATTTCTCCTTTTAACAAAATTCATTCTTCAAGTTGTCATTAATGCATCATACCACTATTCACTCAGTGACAGGCTGTCTTTCACTTGACTAATTCTTTGGTCACTAGGGAGACACCTTTGAATTATTAACAACTCTTCACATGGTAGGAACTTCAACACAACAAGAACATCAAGCTCAATAAAGTAACAAAATTGGCAAAACTTATTATTGTTGTGCAGCTTGACCTTGCTCTTACAATCCAACCTTGCTCAGTATGGTCTTTAGTTTCCATCTCAAATTGGTGATATTTGTGAATTTGAAATGCTGATATGGATCTTTTTCTTGCTAACTAGAACTAATGTGAAATATCTCCTTCAAAATCATTGTTTTAGTTATCTTCATAGGTAACTAGATTTAGATGGTTGAGTCACCCAACTCATTGACTTGAGTGTCAACACTTGCATTACTTTCATCCTTAGGAGATTTCCTTATCCATTGTTACCTTATCTAACTTCTAATATTGTCATCCTTTTCTTTCTTTTCATCTTCAATTCTACCTTGATTCATGCAGTTGTTGGCAAGATGTCCAAGTTCTCTACATACAAAACATCTCTTTATAGTGTCTCTCTTCCTTGTGTGATGTTTTATGAAATTTTCTCCCATGTGCCCAAACTCACCACAATAGTGACATCTGCACCATGTGTTTTAATCCCAACCAAATATTGCTTTGACTATTTTTTTAGTCAGGTTTCACTTCTTGGTTTTGCATTCTAAAGATTTATGTTCTTGTTGTTGTAATTGTGACATTTTCCTTCAAACTTAGGTTTCTCTATCAATTCACTTTCTCTATGTCCATTATTATTAAAATTGTAACACTTTCCATTGAAATTTGGCTTACCATTGCTCTAATAGTTGTTTGATATATGAGTACCTAATTTTCCACAATGATTACATGTAGGTCTTTTGTTCTTTTGAGCTCCTTGCCGAGATGACTTTCTTTCTTCTGTGTATCCTAATACAGCTTTACATTTGTGTCTAAATTTAGTTTTCTTATCTATTTGATTCATGCTTTCTTGTGAATTTATTATCCTTTCATTGGTTTTCTTTTCTATGCTAAGATCATTCTACAATCTTTCATTTTTTGTTCTCAAGTTGATAAGCTCTTGATTTGCATCATTGATTCGATCAATCAGATCTATTTTTTGAAGAGATAGTTGTTGAATTTCATTGTCTGTTTCTAGTATTTCTTCTTTAGCTTTTTGAATTTGGTTAATGGCTTCACACATTCTGATTTATTGAATTTCTTTTTCTCTTTTTAGCTTTCTAACTTATTCATGAAGAGTAAGATTCTTTCAAGTAGATCTTTGATTGTTGCATCAGCTTCATCTGAACTTATTTCCTGACAAATTTCTTCAAATATTTCTTCATAGTAGAGATTATCATTCATTTATCCTACAAGATCTTTTCTTCTTTTTAGGGATCGAGAAAGTTGCTCCTTCATTTTCTTGAATTGATCCATGGCCAATTGCATATCTAACTTTTCATTTTCAATCACTTTCTCTAGTCTATAGACATCCATTAGCTCTGATCTTTCTTCAAGTTGCTAAAATTTTGATGTGAGAACCAATTCTCTAATACCAATTGGTGGAAATATAGACCAAGTGACTGAGAGGGGGTGTGAATTAGGAATCAATAAACTTATACTTTTTTTTACCAATTAAGCATTCACCATGAAATCTGGTCTAATTGTATGCATGAAAGAATGAAATTAATAAACATTCACAACACTTGACATGATATTTGGTAACCCATAAACCTTCCAAATAGAAAGTGAAAATGGGGTTGGGATGATACTCACAAGCTTTATTACTATAGTATAAAGTTTGCCTATTAAAGTTCATAGATGATCACTTATGGTGATCTTCCCTGTTAGGAGAAATAAGGACTGTTAGGACCACCTTGTGAAAGGATTAACAACATACAATGAAGTATGCACTCTATTAGGAGATTTGGAATGAGATTGTTAAGTCCACCTTGTTAAAGGATTTGACTAATGCCCCTATTAGGATGAACTAGTGGCTGATCTCTTATCTATAACTTAGTTTGTTGAATAAGATTCCTTTGAATAAAAATGATCACCTAGTTGTGATAAGTCTCTACTTTTCCTTATAAGACTTGTAGCCTTCTCTAATTTTCAATTATCTACTTCTACTTGATTTCATTACTTACTTTTGGATATGATACAATGTATTACAATATACCAATCCACTTAATTATCTTTTGGAGTTAGCTACAATACCTAATTCAAATAATCTTCACATAGTTAGCTCACTTGTTGTAACTCATGTTCTGAAGACCACTCTGGTGATGTTATGATACTCAAAAACACTATCAACACTTGGCAAGATCTAGAAATTAGTTTATGCAGATGCCTGGTCCATCTTGATCACTTGGGATAATAGGAACCCAGTCAACATTGGATGACTTGATGAACACTGAAGAACTCAATAGACTTGGTTTTTAGTACAATGCTCAGTTTACACTATGTTCCGCATCACAAATGTTGAAAGACTTGGTAGACTCTTCTATGCTTGAGCAACATTTCACTTTGCAATTGTATCTTGGTAGATATTGTAATACTTAGTAAATACTAAAATCTATCTCAAATACTCAATAGATACTATGAAGCTCAGTATGAACTATAATCTATTTGTTTGACTCGAGAGCAACTAAAACACTTGGTTTGTACTACTAATAGTATCATAAGCTCGGTACCAATTATACAGATCGGTAGCAATTGTAGAGCTCTGTAGCAGTGTAACCAACTAATTAAGTGTTAAGCCACTAATAGACAATATATTTTACCTTAATGTCAACAAGTATTTCCTTACGCATTTCAATTGCATAGTTATGATGAAAATTAAGATGGGTTAAAGCATATACCTTGTGGGAATCATTTCAAGTTTATGCCCCTGGTCATTAATTTAATGATCTTAGTATGTTATTGTAGTATGATATTTGATACTTTTGAAATAATGAGTCATTATCAGAAGGATGTTAAATCCTAAGTTACATATTCATTATAATAACCATCCATCATTGGCACCATTCTCAAGGATGGTGTCAATCTAATCTAGTCCTGGAGTCGTTGCCTTGATTTAATTTATGCATTTTTCCATTTTGTGACACCCCGCCAAGGGATCCAAAAGAATTAACCTAAAGTTTTAACTAAGTTTTCCAAACATTTTTTTTTAAGGAAAGAATAACATACACATCAATCATAAAGTATCAGAAGCAATAACATAGAACCATATAGAAGCAAACATAATAGATTACATTCCTTAAGGATCCCAAGATGTTGAGTCACATTTAATTTAATTAATACTAAGTCTAAAAAATATCACATCCACCTGAAAGAATAATTAAAATTCCAAAGTCTATTTAAATAATATACATTTGTTTCGAATGCTAGTTGGCAATAAAATTCAGAATTCTCAATCATCCACTGTACATGTAATAAGGTATGAAAGGCTAAAAGAATATACATTTATAAAAATAGAATTACATCATCCCTTTCAGATCCATAATACTAAGAACAATACAATAAGTGAAACCATCTATCATAAAGATATAACTATCCATCATAAAGGCACAACCATCCATCATAATACACAAAAATAGAATGAAAGGAAATGCAGACAAAGAACTCCAACCACGGCAACAACAAATGGATCTCAATGGTAAGAGTAAAAAGAACTACCACCCGACTGCATAATAACCCAAAAAGGCACACTCCCACCATGCTAAGGAGATAGTCTCAAGTCCCAAATAGGATATCAATCCAAAAATCAAAGGTAATATCTAAGTCAAGGAATCCCTAAAAGTAATCTAACTCAAAGGTTCCAAGATAAATCGACATCTACAATTGGAGGCACACAAAGACACATAGGAAATTTATACTACTAGTGAGCAAGTGTCATCCCATGAATCCAACTCTAGGGTTACCCAACTAGTCTTTTAATCCTCTGGCCCCCTAGTGACCCTATGTCGCACTAGTATCCTTTTGTACTAACAAGGCATACTAATGAGTCAACTCTAAAGTTAATCAACAAGTCTTTTAATCCTCTGGCCCCATAGTGACTTTCTATGGTACCAATAACTTATTAATTCATTTTAAACCCATTTAATGAAATATTATCACTTATTAAACTACTTACAATGGGTTACCCTGGCAACCACTTTGGGCCCCAACCTTCATTGCAAGCCACTTCCCAACTTAACATACAAATTACCTACCCTAGGCTCATAAAAGTATAAATCAAAGAACCAAAAAATTTACCTTATCCCTATACAAGTGACTGGAAAAAATCAAAAGATAATTCACAATAACAAATTAGTTCTCTATGAGCAACAGGAGAGCATCCCCAAAAATATTTATTGAAGACTTAAAATGGTTAAGTGAAATATGTCATAACATTCACCTCAATTTCACATAAGAATACTGGAAAGCAATAACAAACAATATATTCAAACTCAACATAGAGCATTCCAAACACATACCATAGTTGAGTTAAAAAGATCAAGATCAAAACATCATAACATTACCATCATTGAATCTCCAAGACTTTGGTAGACGTCCTAGAATTGGTCAACACTCTAATCAACCCAAAACCCAAAACATAGACAACACATAGAAAAAAAAGTAGTCCCATAGTTTGGTTTGATTTGAAAACATATTGTTGAGTTATATGTAAGGTTTCAGTTTTTTTATTTCAATATATGTTTCAAGTAAATAAGTCTCACAGTTCACCCTTACAATTAACCCATTCTTATTTTAAAATAATTTTCCCAATTACTCGTATTCGATTCTAAGTAAATTTTCCAAAAAAAATCAAACAGTAATTATTTATTAAATTATTAAAATAATAATCACTAATTTTTAAATAAAATAATTACCAGTTTATTAAAATCAATATTATTATATATTAATAATAAAATAACTCTTTGTCTTCTTTTGAACAAAATTTGTCGTTAACTAAGCTTAATTAAACTAATTTTAATTAATTCAATTAATAAATAAGAAATTAAATAACTAAACTAATATCTCCTTATTTTTAATAATTATTAATAAATTCATTAATTAAAAATTAACTAAATTTAGATATACTTAAAATTTATTAAAAATTAAATTAATAAATAAGAAATTAAATCATTAACAAAATTTATTAATAAAAAATAGAAATTTATAAAACTTTTGGCAAGTGCATTAAGCTCATGCAACTTTTAAGGAGGGTCATGCGGGCTACCACCAACCGTGGGGAGATGGGAGGTGGGGGTGTGGTGGCCCCACCTCCCCACTCCCACCCCCCCCACCCCCCCACCCCCCCCCCCAAAAAAAAAAAAAAAAAAATTCTTTATATTTAAAAAAAATAAAAAATCTTTTTATAATTAAATAACAAAAACATATATATATATATTGCAAAAACAATCAGATAGGAAAACCACAACCAACCATTCGAATTTCTAAATTAAAATTTTATTTTCTTTCAAAACCCCTCCCAATTTAATTTCAAAATTTTAATTCTACTAACGGAGGATTGTAATGATATTTTAATCTTCCCATACATAGACGAAAACAGCATGCATACCAAAAATTCTAGATTACTAGATTGAAAGATTCGTCATAGTAAAATATAGACAATCAATTCACAATCACAAAGAAGACAGGAAAAGAAATAGCATAAATAACTATGTGAATTTGTCACAAGAATCTACCTAGACTTTGATGCTAAATCACTACACCCAAAAGATTTGTGAGAAAGTTCTCCTCTCAAAACCTCCTGTCTTCCAAAAATCCCTTCTTTCAAAATTCATCGTCCTCCCAAAACTTCGGTCCCCTAAAAATGAACCCTCAAATTGTTGATAAGGAGTTTTCTCCTAAATTTGGGGCACTAATTGTGCGATCACCCAAGAGGACTTCTTGCTTTAAAAACTTTATCTCTTTATTATCTTTTCTTTATCTTTTCCATGCACGTTTAATGAATTATAAACTAACTTTATTAAATTCACTTGACTTCTCTTTTTAATTAATTATTTAAATTTTAAACTCATGCACACTTTATGAAATCTTTAAACTTTTAATAAATTAATATCTTTTCCACTTTTTAATGAATTTGTTATATTTTAATCTTAGGCACACTTTATGCAATTTTAAAACTCTTAATAAATTAATATCTTTTCATGCTTTAATATATTTTTGAAACATTAATTGATAAAATATTATTAACTTAAATAATAATAGTATTTAACAATTATTTAGAAATGAACTCTAAATATATTATTATTAAATTAAATAAATGTTATCACATTCTAAAATTAAACATATAACTTTTATCTTTAAATTTAATTTTGTTTATTTAATTAATTTCCCAATTAATTAAATATTAAAAATTCCATAATAATTTTCCATTAAGCTAAATCATTAATTTAATCATTTAATTTGACTTAATTAATAGAAAAATCATGAAAGAGTTACACGACAAAATACAAAAACCCATCGTAGAAAAATGCATAAAAGGTCAAACTAAAGGGTTATAATCACAAATTAATGTCATTCAATACATTCAGAAGGTAATCAACTCGGATACTTGTCCTAATTTTCTAGGACGAATGGGTTAAAGGTTTAGGATTTGGACTTAAGAATTTATCTCCCCTCTCTTACCATTGACATAATGCGATTGGATATGCTCATCCTCGCAATTCAGGGAAGTTGATATCCAGTACTTGCAATCTACATAAAATCCACACATGTACAAACACATATATTCTAAACTAAACAGGCAATGTCAAGAAGTGTAGCATCATGTAGATCCTGACTAGCAGGTGACTACGACTCCCTTCCTTAACCACATCAAAAATGCCATTCATAAAGAAAACATACATGCACACCATACACATGTAGTATGGAATAAGTATCCATAAGAAAACACATATGATAATCCATCTAACTAATCATCATCAATAACTAAAAACAGAGTACCAAGTAATCTCATCATAAAATCAATTGAATCTAAAACAATATCTGATAATCTCAAAATATGGCTACTAATCATCAAGCATAAAACTTGCCTAAAAGAGTTTAGTAATAATAACAAAATGCAAACTAGGGGTGGGCACTACATCCACTGCCCCTAGACTTAGGTTTACTCCTAGAAGCCTACAAGAAAGGTAAAACTAAAGAACTCACTGTACAAGTCCCATTGGACACTTTCCCCTCCATAGGAGGATATGACTCCACTAAGAACACTCTCTAGGACTTACCCATGTCTTCGATCTGATAATTTTGATTTCCCTTGAAGGCAATGGGATGACTTGTGTCCATGTTGTCCACATGAGAAACAATATCCGTTGAAACTCCCCTACACTCTAGGTACACTAGACTATTGAATGCTACCCCCACTAGCATAAGACTGGTTGCTTTGTACAAGCTGAGTGTATTGATTTGACTTGTTGTGATGAGAATTATGATAGCTCCTAATGCTAGAACCACCACAACCACTCTATGTTGGAGGATGAGTTCCTCCCTATTGCTAATTATCTCTAGAAGGAGGTTTCCTACTACCACCTGCTCCTTGATTACTCTTGGATCCTAATACTATAGGTGCTCCCACAAAACCCCCATGACCTAGTTTACACTCTGCTCTACAAGGATAGCTCAATGTACTACATCTTTGAGGATTTTAGTTTCAAATACCTTAACACCCCCAACTAGATGGTTGTTCAAGCCTCTGATGAAATGTTGTGCTAGTTGTGCTGGGTTATCACTAATTCTCAAATAGGGCATGAGCTCATAGAATTTGTGCTCATGCTCCACTATGGTCATAGTGAATTGTCTTAGGTTGTGGAACTTATATGCTCTATGCTACTTCCATTCCTTTGGTAGGAATCGCTCGCAAAATTTTTCCAATAATAATTCCCATGTGACATTTTTCATGTCTATGCCCAGCTTCTTCTCTTCAATAGCCCACCAAGTGGCTCCAAAGAGTTCCATGTTGGTAATAGCCAACCTAGCTTTGACATTACTATCAAAGTCTTGAATAGAAAAAACCCTATCAAGAGTGATAAGCCATTGCTCGGCTACATAACCTGAACCATGTCCATTAAAGGGCTTGAGCTTGGACCTCTGAATGTCCTTCATCTGAGAAAATACAATCAATCTCTAACATTCCCTTTGAGGGCTCCTAGACCTAGGTCTATGCTCATGTCTTGCCTGATGTGCTCCATCCTAACCAACACCCTAAAGAGGAGGTAGGAAATCAATGACAGTCTTCATCATTTGCCTTAGGTAAACTTCCTCTAAGTTAGCCTGTTGCTCTCAATGGCTCTCTTCCTAATGCTCACTAACATGCTCTTCCCTATCCTCTTCCTAATTAAGGCCTTCATGGACAAACTCATGTACACTGATGTTTCTACCTCATCCACAACCTCTACCATGGCCTAGGCTATGACCTCTAACTAATGATCTTGTACCAGATACCATCCTACAATAATATCCAAAATACAAGATGCTAAAATATCCATAAATCATACTACTAAAAAACATAGATAAAAGACACATGTTTTGAAAATAGTATAGGTTCAATTTTTTGTTTTTCCTATTTTCAGGTTTAAGTATAATTTCTTTTTGAAGTATAAGTGTTCAAGTTTGAAAATATACAACTCAAAGTTCAAGTTCTATTCTAGTTCAACTAGTTCAAGTTTTAGTTTGAAGTTCAATTTTTTAATAGATATACATAATAGTTTAAATTTTGTTTTAGTTTCAACTAGTTAACAACTAGTGGCTTTCCAATATACATAGAGCTCCCAATGTAGAACTTGGGCTCTGATACCAAATGTAATGCCCCACCAAGGGATCCAAAAGAATTAACCTATTTAACTAAATTTTCCAAACATTTTTATTTTTAAAGAAAGAATAACATACGCATCAATCATAAAGTAGTGGAAGCAATAACTTACAATCATATAGAAGCAAACATAATAGATTATATTCCTTAAGGATCCCAAGACATTGAGTCACATTTAATTAAATTAATACTAAGACTAAAAAATACCACATCCACCTGAAAGAATAATTAAAATTCCAAAGCCCATTTAAATAATATACATTTGTTCTGAATGCCACTTGGCAATAAAATTTGTAATGCTCAATCATCCATTATACATGTCACAAGGTATGAAAGACTAAAAGAATATAGATTTATAAAAATAGAATTACATCATCCCTTTTGGATCCATAATACAATAAGTGAAACCATCTATCATAAAGATATAACTATCCATCATAAAGGTACAACCATCTATCATAATACACAAAAATAGAATGAAAGGAAATGAGAACAAAGAAATCTAGCCATGGTAGCAATGAACAAATCTCAATGGTAAGAGTAAAAAGAACTACCACTTGACTACGTGGTAACCCAAAAAGGCCCACTCCCATCATCCTGAGGAGATAGTCTCAAGTCCTAAATAGGATATCAGTCAAAAAATCAAAGGTAATATCTAAGTAAGGAATCCCTAAAAGTAATCTAACTCAAAGGTTCCAAGATAAATTGACATCTAGACCTAGAGGCACACAAAGACATGTAAGAAATCTATACTGCTAGTGGGCAAGTGTCATTGCATGAATCTAACTCTAGGGTTATTCAGCTAGTATTTTAAACCTCTAGCCCCCTAGTGACCCTATGCGGCACTAGTATCCTTTCATACTAACAAGGCATACTAATAAGTCAACTCTAAGGTTACTTGGCTAGTCATTTAATCCTCCAACCCCTTAGTGACTTCTTGTGGTACCAATATCTTATTAATTCATTTTAAACCCATTTAATGAAATGTTATCACTTACTAAACTACTTACAATTGATTACCCTGGCAGCCACTTTGGGCCTCAACCTCCATTGCAAGCCACTGCCCAACTTAACATATAGATTACCTACCCTAGGCTCATAAAAGTATAAATCAAAGAATCACAAATTTCACCTCAGCCCTATGCAAGTGACTAGAAAACACCAAAAGATAATTCACAATAACACATCACTTCTCTATGAGAAACTGGAAAGCATCCACAAGAATACTGATCGAAGAATCAAAATTGTTAAGTCGCATATGCCATAACATTCACCTCAATTTCACATAGGAACATTGGAAAGCAATAACAAAAAATATAGTCAAACTAAGCATAGAGCATACCAAACACATACCATGGTTGAGTTAAAAAGATCAAGATCAAAACATCATAACATCACCATCACAGAATCCCCAAGCCTCTAGTAGATGTCCTAGAACTAGTCAACACTCTAGTCAACCCAAAACATAGACAACACACAAAAAACAAAGTACTCTCATAGTTTGGTTTGATTTGAAAACATATTGTTGAGTTCTATGTAAGGTTGCAATTTTTTTATTTCAATATATGTTTCAAGTAAATAAGTCTCACAATTCACCCTTACAATTAACCCATTCTTATTTTAAAATAATTTGTGCAATTACCCCTACTCAATTTTAAGTAAATTTTCCAAAAAAATCAAAGAGTAATTATTTATTAAATTATTAAAATAATAATCATTGATGTTTAAATAAAATAATTACTACTTTGTTAAAATCAATATTATTATATATTAATAATAAAATAACTCTTTATCTTCTTTTGAACAAAATTTGTCATTAACTAAGCTTAATTAAACTAATTTTAATTAATTAAATTAATAAATAAGAAATTAAATAACTAAACTAATATCTCTTTTTTTTAATTTATTTTTTTATCGGTAAATGGTCACATCCTTGATTAATTTTATTAATTAAAAAATTAAGTTATAACATCTTTCTCTGTTCAAACAGGCACTGGTAGGAAAGAATAGAGAAGAAAACCTCCAGTCTAGCCTAAGATAAAAGTCCTTTATTAATACATCTAAAAAGGGGCATACCCCAGTCAAGTCACCTTTTTATTAATTGTATCTACATAAGAGAACATCTTGAAAGGGGCACACCCTAGTCAAATTATAACATATTAAAATTCATTTTATTAAATTGCTTATCAAGCATTAATAAAAATGGAATTTGAGTCGAGAGTCACTAATTTACTGCCTTTCCTCCCGAACTGAGCAAGGTACTCATCCTTCTTTGCATATCAAGACATGATTAGAAGAACTATGAAACAACAAGAGAGATAAAAGCAACAAAAAGAAATAAACAAAAGAAACAAAACAAATAAAAGAAAGGAGAAAAAATCAAAGAAAAAAAAACAAAACAAAAAACCAAGGAACAACCTAAGAAAGGAAAAAGGAAAAGATAAAAGAGAAACCCTAAATTAACTAACAACTAAAAAAAAAAAAAGCATAAACCACCAAAGAGGACCTCTAGAGCCTGCAAACAAGCAAGTCAATCCAAGATGGATATTTCCAACTTGAGATAAGCTGAAGGAGAGACTAAAACAATGTCTCCAGCTGAAGCTAGGAAATAGTAATCAAACTCACCAGCACACCAGTTGGAGTATACTTACAAAAAAGGAGAGTAGACATAAACATACCAATAGAATACGGGACCATCGACTAGCAGGCCTCTACCTCTACAAGAATGCTGAAAATAGAGGCAAAACTCAACCTAACTAAGGATAAGCTAGAGGCTGAGAGACAACTAACCCTACAAGAAAAAGATAAGAGAGGGAAATGATAGAAGGACAATTAAAAAAAACCAAAAAATTAACAAGATAAGCCAACAAAACAAACAAAAATAGAAACTTAACCACAAAAACAAACCTACACCTAAAAGATAAAATAGCACGATGAACATGAATCACAAATATTCTGACTATGAAAGGAAAAATTCCAAAACTTATTACCAAATCCACAAAAACATTCTTCACTTTTCCTGAAATAACCTATAAAATCCATACATTAGAATGAAAATTAGAAATAACCAGTCATATTGATAATGCATAAATTAAGCCTCATAATCTGAAGAAGAACCTGTTAATCAATATACACCCATTCAGGGAAATTTAACAAAATTAATCCATTCAATTCTACAGAGGAAATGACCAATTATATAACCAAAAGGAATTAATTGAAACCTAGAAATGTGCATGTATATATAAAAGCCACAAAAGACTAAACATATAGAAACTATGAATAATATTATATTATTATTATAACTAGATTACATAAAATTACATGCTACTATCTATAACTACAGATACTTGCTGACATTTCTTAATAAGTCTAGCCCCGCTGAATAGGACATCACTAAACTATATCAAAAAACAAAATGTATGCCCCTGCAGATGCTAAAACAAAATATACAACAACTGAAACATATCAAGCCTACCACTAAAGCCTAAGCTGGATAGCAAAGACCTAAAACCAGGGGCCAGATACTAGCTGATACTTACAACAAACATCTAGCTAACCCAAATACCAAACCAACCTATACAAAATATAGAAAGATTAGACACAACAAACACACATCTCTACCTCCCTTATTTCTTCTAGTAGATCATGATGACCTCTACCACATCACTCAAGTTTTCAACCTTGAAGAAATGAGGGAATTTGAATGTCAATTTCTCTCTACTAGTCTTTTTGATGTTGGGAGTTCAAAAATCCAAATTGTCAATGTTATCAAATACCACACCTAAGTGGATATAAGCCATAAACATGGTGAGGTAATTGACAATCCACCCACGACCCATTACTGGAGCAATCTTCCTCCAGCCCATAAGAAAATGGAAGCAGGTTTACATCTTTGGCCATGCCAAATTGAAGGCCACTCTATCCCTGATTATTAGGGCTGGACATTTGGGAATATTTCCTGAATCCAACTTTTGCCATGCACCTAATAAAAATACCTATGACATCACTATTGGTCCTCCAAGAATGATCATATTTAAACACACCTTCACCAATTGCTCTACTAATAGCAATTTTGATCATGCTATCCACTTTCCTAAGTATGTTATTCTGCCTCTTTGGTTTCACATTTCCAAGGAACACCATAGTCCTCTCTTTAGATGAATGAAAGACATAGATATTGGTATCCATTGCTAAAGTCTACAAACCCTATCTGATAGCAATGCCAATGTGTAACAATGAAAAGAAAACTAGTAAAGAAAGTCCTTGAAGATCCTAGAAACCTGAACTAACTACTGAGATGTCCAACATCAAATCATAATTAAAAGAAAGGTTGTTGGTATAAATCTTGGAAATCCCTAATTATTTAATCAATTGCTTATGTGCAGAACATATCCATCTAGCTTATTAAAAATAGTGTACCATCTCCCATGAAGAGGAGTAAAAGTACATCTACGTTCTTAAGAAACCCTTAATAACTTACTCTCTTATTACTATTACATCACATATGATTATATATATAAGTATTAATGTCCTAAAAATTGGCTAGCCTAAAAACTATACAAATTATAAAACCTATATGACTCCTATACCAAACTAACAACACTAGCTAAAACCCAAGAGAAACTAATCACTTCTAAGAATAAGACTAAGCATTTAAATACTTGGACCAAATATTAGAAAATTAGAGCCATCCACCCCTAAATTTGCTAAAGAGTTTTCCTTTTTGTTACCTTCTCTATAAATATGGCATATCCTTGAATCTTCAAACTTATCAAGAAAATGGAGAACTTCTTCTTGTCTTGAATTGAGAAACCAGTTAGGAATTGATCTATTCCTAATTGCATTTAAGACTATTTGAGAGTCACCTTCAATCATAATTTTATAATACCTAATAGAAGAAAAATTTTAAGACCTTCTAGAGCAGTGAACTCAGCCATATTATTAGAGGTAGAAGAGATCAACATTTCTTTTTTAGCTAACCACTTACCGTAGTCATTATTGATGATACATTTGATACCGGCTATTCCTAGGTTACCTCTGGTGGCTCTGTCAAAATTAAGATTTGCCCAACCCTTCAAGGGGGGAGACCATTTATAGTTATTTCTTGCCTCCTTATTTTTATTAAAGTAGATCATCAAGGGATTAATTAATTTAGGCCACTTCTTTTTAATTAGACCATCCCATAATGAGAAGGAACCTTCTTCAAAATGAGCTTTCTTGAGATAAGAATTAACTATCTCCATAATACTTAGTTCTATTTTCATAATCAATTCTTCCACTTTCATCTCTTTATCACAAAAAGTCATCCTATTTCTTTCTTTCAAGATCTCCCACATGAGGATAGACGGGCTAATATTCTAGAGTTTATTATAAATTCCCTTACAAATGTGAGTTGACCAGCCAATAAAAAAGTCCTTAAGATTTTTGGGGAAAGGAGAGAGCCAGCTAAATTTATGAATGAGCCATAGCCAACACTTGTGTGCATAAGGACATTTGTAGAGGAGATGATCGCATCTTCACATTCATCATTACAAAGAATACATCTAGACAACCCCACCAAACCAAATTTACTTAGTCTATCAGTAGTTAGAATCCTATTTTGAAAAGCTAACCATAAGAAGAAACCAGCTTTCAGTAAACAAGAAAAATCCCAACATAGATTAAGGGAGATTTCTACTTCCTCTCATCTTTTGGAATTAATCAAAGCTTTATAAACATTTTTAACACTATATTTACCATCATTTGATGTGGCCCAAATCAATTTATCCTTCCTATCTATTTTCTTGGCTTTTCTAGATTCAATAATGTTTTCATAAGCTAGAACCTCCTCAATATCTAAATTTACACCTACCACTAATTTCTAGATCTAGTACGATTGGTTGTCCATGATAGACTTAATTTTGTAATCATAGACTTTCCTTCCCTAGCAAGTAGAGAGTTTTTCTTTGAGACTAATAGGGGCAATATGTTAGTCTAATGGTGCATGTCCATCCCATGAGTCTTCCCAGAATAGAGCATCTTTTCCCTTTTCGACATCCCAAGTAAGAAATTTACTTACTAGATGACAACACTTAACCATAGAATTCCAACTTTCTGATCCCTTGGGAAGGGTCTTCATTCTAAAAATTGAGTTGGGATCTTCTGTAGAAAGATACTTATTATACAAGATGTTGGCCCATTTTTGCTCTCTTTCTAAAGAAAGTTTCCAAATAAGTTTAGCCCCTAATGCTTTGTTCTGCCATAGGAGATTCTTGATACCTAACCCCCCAAATTCCTTCGGTTAACAAATATTATCCCGTTTGATGAGGGCCAATTTTTTTGGATCCCTCACAATAATTCCAAAGGAAGTTTCTAAGCTTGACTTTAAACTTGCGAAGGAGGTGTATGGGGAGGGGCAGATAAGAAAGCGTATAGGTAGGAATGGCTGATAAGACTGATCTGATCTTGATGCTCTTTCCCACTTTTGTAAGCCATCTATCTTTCCAACTACCAATCCTTGCTTCTAATTTTTCCAAGGTCTTATTCCATACCTTTCCTAATTTAGAACTCTTCTCTAACTCTATACTAACATACTTACAAGGAAATACTTCTTTTTTATAACCCATAATTTGATAGATTTGATCTTCAACCTTGGTTTCTGTGTTGATAAGAAATATTTCTGATTTGGCTTCATCAACTTTTTTCCCGAAGGCTTTCATGTACTTCTTGATGATTGACTTTAAATTTATTACTTCCTTTTGAGAGCTTTCTCCAGGCAAGATTGTGTCATCTACATATTACTGATGAGTGATGTTAGAAATATTCTTAGTAATAGTTACTCTTTTAATTTCTTTATGCCTTTTTAATGGCTCTCCTAAAAGCTTCTACCATAATGATATATAGAAACAAGGATAAATGATCCCATTGTCTAATACCCCTTGAAATTTCAAAACAACCTTTAGGAGATCTATTGATTAGGACAATAATTTTAGTTGTAGAAATACATTTGAAGATTAGATTAATCCATTGATGTGAAAATCCAAATGCTTCTAAGGTTTATAGAGGAAATGCCAATCTACCATATCATAAGCTTTTTGAATGTCCAATTTCATAAACATGCAAGCCTCTTTATTTTTAATGATCGAATGAATTACTTCTTAGATGATAATTATACCATCTAGAATGGATCTACCTAGAACAAAACATGTTTACTCCTCTGAGATAATTTTGGGCAAAACTAATTTAAGTCTATTAGCTAAAATTTTAGAGAAGATCTTATAAATAGTATTACATAAAGTAATAGGCCTAAAATCACCTGGATTCTTAGGCTCCACCTTCTTAGGAATTAATGTGAAAAAGGAATGATTGATTTCAAATAGTATAGAACTGCCCCTCCTAGAAGCTTCAATGGCCTCCAAAAGATCTTTACTAATTATATCCTAGCATTTTTGCTAAAAGAAGGCCTAAAATCCATTTGGCCTTGGAGATTTTTCTAGGTTCATATTCAATACAACCTTTCTTACTTCTTCTAAATAAATAGGTTTATTTAAAACTATATTGTCTTCTGGGGACACCAATTTTGGAATGCCTTTAAGCATTTCATCCTACTCAATTATATTTGACTGTTCCGTATTATATAGAGTTTTATGAAAGTGATCAACAAAAATCTTTGTGATCTCAGTGGATTTATCTATAACTATCCCCTCATGATTTCTAATTCTAGTTATAGTATTCTTAGCTCTATTATAGAGAGTCAAATTATCAAAATATTTAGTGTTCTGGTCTCCCTCCTCTAGCCATCTTTCTCATGATTTCTATCTCCAAAAAATTTCTTCCTTGGACAAGATGCCTGCTTGTTTGGCCAACAGTTCTTTTTCTAGCTCATAGCTATTGTTATTGTCATGACCCCTCCCAAAGAGAATCCTATCATTATAATTGGATAAATAATAATTCATACACTATTATCGATTATTTCCAAAAGAAATAATATTGATATAGATAAATACCTATGATCTATTTTTAATAATATAAATTATTATTCATAATAACTCTACTTAATTGTTCATAATAGTATAAATTACCAATGATCTATTTTTAATAATATAAATTATTATTCATAATAACTCTACTTAATTGTTCATAATAGTATAAATTACCATTCATAATAAGTTATTTATAATAACATAAATTATCATTCATAATTATTTATATTGTTCATTATCATAATATATATGAATTTATTATTATTTTGAATTTATTATTTATATGAATTCATAATAATATAAGATAGATAAATATATGATATAAGTACATATATTGATATATTTAATATAATATGATAATATAATAATCTATAAGATATATATTATTAATTATAGGTAATATCAAATAACAATAATAATGAATATTATGAGATAAACATACTCAAGGATAATGTTATGTAATACAAATATAAATAAATAAATAACATATAAAGCGAATATAATATAATACTAGAAATAATAACATTAGTAATATTATCTAATCAAGTCTAACATCATAATATTATCATATATTATAATATATGATATTATGCAAAGTCTAAAACCTAACCACAATTAGATATATTAAAACATATGAAAGGATGTGACTCTTACAATGAAAATATACATATATTCAATAAACTCTAGGAAGGATGGGGCATAGAAGATTATCAAAATCATCAGGAGAAAAATATGGCAAAAGAATATAAATAAAAGAAAAGTCATAGATAAATGATGGATCCCCGAAAAGGGTTCATTACAGTTATTCATTCCATATTTAATGATTTCTAAATTTAGCTCTTTTAATCTATTTTCAATATCTAACTTCTCTTTGAAAATATTATTGAAGTGATTTTTGTTCCAATTAAGAATATTTTCTCTAAGCATCTTCATTTTAGAAACAAAAATAAATATTTTTTATCCTTTAAATTCACCTTTAGACCACCATTTTCTAATGTTTTCTAAGAAACTAACATCCAGAAACCACTTTTTTCACATTTAAACGAATTTCTACTAAGTTTGTGTGGTTCTATTAGCTCTAATCTGACATGGAAGTGGTCAGACCAGGCAATCAAGAGAATTGAAGATTGAATATTTAGATCATTTACTTCTAAGTCTCCTTTGATAAGAAATCTATCTAATCTCTTTGCAATATATGAAAAATCTTTTCCTTTTTTATTCCATGTGTGAATCCGATTACTACAAGGAATATCAATTAAATCATATCCTTTACACCATTCTTTAAAATCCTTCATAGATTGTGAGATCTGTTGTAAACCCCCAGTTTTTTCATCCAAATTTAAAATTGTGTTGAAATCTCCTCCTAAGATTATCGGAATGTTTTAGAAATTTCTCATATATTGACTGATTTCTTTCCATACTAATTTTTTCTCTAAATTACTAACAAGTCCATATATATTGAAAAGAATGAATTTGATATTTAATTTCACACTACTCACTAGACTACTTAGCCAATTAGTTTTAGTAGTTAGTATTTCTAGTAAAAAAATCCCTATGATTCCATATGAATCCTAAACCTCCAAAAGCTCCTATAGATTCAAACATACTACAACTCTAATTACCTAGCTATTTACCTAAATTAATTCCTTCTATTTTATTTAACTTAGTTTCTTGTAATAAAATAATGTTTGATTCGAACTTATTTAAATTTTTTTTTTAAATTATTTTCTTGTTACGAGCATTAAGGCCCCTAACATTCCACGTAGTGATCTTCATGATTCTGTGGAAAGGCTATTCCCCTTCCCTTTATTAAATAGTTGACTATTTTTTTTCTATTCCCAAGCTTTGCCATCTGCTTGTCTGAGTTCTTTGAGAAACTTCCTTCCTCTTTTTGCTATCCTTTTGCCATAATTGGGAACCTTGATTCCTTCAAGGTTCCTTTTTATACCCAGCTCTAATCCAAATTTTCCTAAGCACACTTAACCATTTCATATTTATTACTTTCCATAATCACCTTTCCATTTATTTCAAGCTCTTAAAATAATTTCTCTGCAAAACACTGATGTTCCCCAATCATTTCATCTTCCTCTTTATAGCAACTTTTTTTCGAAGGAGTGTTCTTTGCTAACTTATTTTCTTCTTCAAAAGAAGATAAATCCCATATGAGATCTGAGAAAGTATAGTTCTCTCCTCCCAGCTATAAAGCTTTATGCAAGAAATCCTCTTTCTAAGCCATGTTATCACAATCTTTATTATTAAAGTCAAATACCTTATTTAGTTCATCTAAAAGGTTCTCAATGTAGTCTATCTCTTCCTTACTATGAAAATATGTTTCTAACACTTCATTCCTATCAACTTTCTGATTTAAAAAATTTTGAAAGTCTTGAATGGGAATATGTTTTGAATTGCATCCTTCTGACTCTACAGTTCTGACCCTATTTTCTGTTACATCTTTTTTTGGAGATGAAGTTTGGCAAAATTTAGTGAGCCTTTTTGGAAACTCTTTTTCTGGAGTGGATTTTTCTTACAGAGATGCTGCCCGCTGAGAATTTGTATTACTATCCTTTGTATCCTTGTCAAGTTTTTCTAGGTCTTCAAATAAGAGTGTCTATTCCTTCTCATCCAAACTACCTTTTATATTGACTGGATTCTTATTATCCTTCGAAATGGATACTACTATCTATTGTGGTTCTCTTTCTGCCCTTTTGGTATCTTTCTTTCTTTTGTCTTTCCTATCTTTCTTCCTCTATTTTTTGTTATCCACAATAATGCTCTATAGCCTAGGTCTACTATTAACTTTAGGAAATCCTTCCTTGGCACCAAGATTATAATCCTATTTAGATTCTTTCATTGGAAATAAATTGGATTTGCAACTGACTTTATTGTTTAGTGTGGAGCCTGATCAGTCCCCAAGTGGGAGATTGTTAGATTGTGGTGACTGATCAGGAAAGTACTGTACATACTTCATAAATAGTGGGGTTCATTTTTTTTTTGGGCAGTAGCCGACATGGTAGCCGACATATTATGGCCAACATATAGTCGACATGTTATAACCATAAAGTGGTTTAATACTTGTATAAAAGGGCTTAGGGTTGGGTATTTTTCATAATGTTGTGATGCAAAATTTGTTCTTGCGGTGGTATTGAGCTGTAAGGGATTACAAATTGTAATCAGGTTGTAATTATTGGATTGTAATAAGATCAGACTTGTTGTTTGGTGGACGTAGCCTAGGGATTGGGTGAACCACATTAAATCTTGGTGCCTTGTGTTCATTTTTGTGTGTTCTATTATTTTTCTATTATTGGTTATATTTGCATGTAGTTTTTATTTTTGTTCGTGGTTTATCCTAACAAGTGGTATCAGAGAAAAGTTGTCTTTTAGTTATCCTCTACAGGAAAGTCTCATGGTTAAGTGGGAGTCTCACAGTTGAGTGAGAGTGATGGCAGATGAGGGTAAGTTGAGGGTTGACAGGTTTAATGGGCAGAACTTCTATTTATGGAAGATACAAATGGAAGACTATTTATATCAGAAGGATTTATCGAAGCCATTGGAAGGAAAAGCCAAGAATCAGGGAACTATGTCAGAGGCTAAATGGGATCTTTTGGACAGAAAGGCACTCGAAAGCATTTGGTTATGCTTGGCACCATCGGTGGCATTTAATATTACAAAAGCAAAGATGATAGAAGATTTGATGAAAACCCTAGCGACACTGTATGAAAAGCCCTCCGCTTCAAATAAGGTACTTCTCATGAAGCGTTTATTTAATATGAAAATGGCAGAAGGTGGGTCTGTTGTAGATCATTTAAATGAGTTTAATACTATTACGAGTCAATTATCTTCTGTGGGTATCAATTTTGATGAAGAAATTAGGGCTCTCTTGATTTTGTGTTCTTTTCCTAAAAGCTGGAATGGCTTGGTAATGGCGGTGAGTAATTCTGTTCCTGGATCTAGTACCCTAAAATATGATGATGTGATCGGTGTTATTTTAAGTGAGGAAACTCGTAGAAAATCCTCAGGTGGATCTACATCAAGAAGTGCTTTAAATGCACAAAGCAGGGGCAGAACGACTGAAAGAGGAAGTAACTCTAGAAATCGTGGGAAAGTCAAAGGGGAGGAGGTCTCAATCAAGAGGACCAAATGATTGCTGGTACTGTGGGAAACTAGGGCACAAAAAGAAAGATTGCTGGAATCGAAAGAAAAATGAAGGAGATAAATAAGATAGAGATAAGGAGGCAAATGTGGTAAGTAAAAAATCCAAAGAGGATGCTTTGCTTCTATATTTAGAGAGTGTTGATGATTCATGGGTTTTAGATTCTGGTGCTTCATTTCGTGCTACACCTCATAGAGGTTATTTCATTGATTATGTCCAAGGGGATTTTGGGCTTGTTTATTTGGGGGATAATGAACCCTGTCAGATTGTTGGAAAGAGAAAAATTAAGATTAAGTTGCAGAATGGGAATCATTGGCTACTACATGAGGTAAGACATGTTCCAAAACTAAGTAGAAATTTAATTTCAGCAGGGCAACTCGATGATGAGGGTTGTGTAGTTACTTTTAATGATAAAAATTGGAAGGTTTCAAAAGGTTCCCTTGTAGTAGCAAAAGGTGTGAAAGTAGGCACCTTATATCTTTGTACAAGTCATATTGTTCCTTCTACCTTGATTGTTTTAGAGAAAAATGAATATTCAAGAATAATTACTACAGTTGAGCAGGGAGAACAAATAGCTGCTGTAGATTCTGATACAACGTTGTGGCACAATAGACTTGGGTACATGAGTGAGAAAGGTATGAAAGTACTTCATTCAAGGAAAGTTTTACTAGGTCTAAAATGTGTGAATATGGATTTTTGTGTAAGTTGTGTATATGGAAAACAAAAGAGAGTGAGTTTTGTAAAGACAGGGAAGGAAAACAAAAAGGAGAAATTAGAACTTGTGCATACAGATGTATGGGGACCAGCCCAGGTATCTTCCCTTGGTGGCTCTCATTATTATGTTACATTTATTGATGATGCAACTAGAAAAGTATGGGTTTATTTCCTTAGACATAAATTTGATGTATTTCAAACTTTTAAGAAATGGAAATGCTTGCTTGAAAATGAGACTGGTAAGAAATTAAAATGTCTCAGATCTGATAATGGTGGTGAGTATTGTAGTCATGAATTTGAAGATTATTGCTCCACTAATGGTATTCGTAGACAAAAAATAGTTCCAAGGACTCCACAGGAAAATGGACTGGCTGAACGCATGAACAGGACGATAATAGAGCGCGCAAGGAGCATGAGGTTGCATGATGGGTTGCCCTTACACATGTGGGTGGAGGCTATCAATACTGTAGTATATTTGATTAATAGAGGTCTCTCTACTCCTTTGGGTTGTGGTATTCCAGAGGAAGCATGGACTAGTAAGAAGTTGAGTTATTCTTTTCTCAAGACCTTCGGTTGTGAAGCTTTTGCTCATATAGACTCTGAAAATAGAACCAAGCTAGAAGCTAAATCAAAGAAATGTTTCTTTGTTGGATATGGCATTAATGAATTTTGTTATAGGATTTGGGATTTTGAAAATCTTAAAATTATTAGAAGTCGGGATGTCATATTCAATGAGAAAGTGTTGTACAAAGATCTGTTCCAGCAACATGAGAAGAAAGAAGATGTTTATGTAGTGTTGGATGATACTCCAAAAGCTAATGTTCTAGCCATTTCTCATGATGTGCAACAACTGCAACAACAAATACCACACACACCAGTGAATGTTAGACAGTCAACAAGGCAAATTAGACCTCCACAAAGGTTTTCTCCCTCTTTGTATTCTACTTTACTTATTGATGCTGGAGAACCTAAAAGTTATGATGAAGCTATGCAGGTGGATACTAAGATTCAGTGGGAGTCTGCAATGAAAGATGAAATGGACTCTTTGCTGAAAAATAAGACATGGGATTTGTGCAAGTTGCCTGCAAGTAAAAAGGCTTTACAGAATAAACGGGTTTACAAGTTGAAAGAAGAGGAAGGAGGTAAGAAAAGATTTAAGGCCAGGTTAGTTGTAAAAGGCTTTGCACAGAAAAAGGGAATTGATTTTGATGAGATATTTTCTCCTGTTGTTAAAATGACTTCTATTCGTATTGTTTTAAGTCTTGTGGCTACTGAAGATTTGCATTTAGAGTAGATGGATGTTAAAATAGCCTTTCTTCATGGTGATTTGGACGAAGAAATATATATGGCTCAGCCACAGGGTTTTGAGGTCAAAGGTAAGGAGAACTTAGTGTGCAAATTGAAGAAAAGTTTATATGGCTTGAAGCAAGCACCTCGGCAATGGTATCTGAAATTTGACAGTTTTATGCATGAGCATGGATATAACAGGTGTCATTCAGATTATTGTGTTTATTTTAAGAGGTTGGATGATGATAGCTACATTATTTTATGTCTATATGTTGATGATATGCTTATAGCTGGGTCTAACATGCATCATATTAAGGGGCTAAAATGCCAGTTAGCACATGCATTTGCTATGAAGCATTTGGGGGCAGCAAAACAAATCCTTGGTATGAAGATTTGCAGAGATAGGAGATGTGTCCCAAGACACAGGAAGAGGAGGATAAGATGTCCAAGGTACCTTATGCTTCAGCTGTAGGAAGTTTGATGTATGCTATGGTATGCACTAGGCCAGATATTGCACATGCAGTGGGAGTCATTAGCAGGTATATGAGTCATCCAGGATTTGAGCATTGGAATGTTGTCAAGAGGATTCTCAGATATTTGAGAGGAACATCTAATAAGTGTTTACACTTTGGGGGCCCTACTACTGATTTACAGGGCTATGTTGACTCAGATTTGGCTGGGGATATTGATACCAGGCGGAGTACTACAGGTTATGTCTTTACTGTTGGTGGGGCAGCCGTGAGCTGGGTTTCTAGGTTATAGAAGATTAATGCTTTATCCACTACAGAGGCAGAGTATGTTGCTGCTACAGAGGTAGCCAAGGAGATGATATGGCTTCAGTTCTTCTTGGAAGAATTGGGACATCCTCAGAAGGATAATTATTTGTTCACAGATAGTCAGAGTGCCATTCATCTTGCTAAGAATTCAGCTCTGCATTCTAAGACCAAACACATACAATTTCGATACCATTTCATTCGGTCAGTTTTGGAGGATGGACAGTTAAAGTTGGAGAAGATACATACCAATGACAATCTAGCAGATATGTTGACAAAGGTTGTAACAAGGGAGAAGTTGAACTCCTCTTCAGCTTCAGTTGGTCTTTTAGACTGAACATGAATAAAAGAACAGTAGAGTCCAAGATGGTTTGAACCAGTGGGAGCCCCATGTGGTAGTAGTATTGCTATAGGATCAGTCTCCAAGTGGGAGATTGTTGTTTAGTGTGGAGCTTGATCAGTCCCCAAGTGGGAGATTGTTAAATTGTGGTGACTAATCAGGAAAGTACTGTACATACTTCATAAATAGTGGGGTTCGGGGCATTGCCCCGAAAACAAATTTTTTGGGCAGTAGCCAACATGGTAGCTGACATATTATGGCTGACATATGGCCGACATGTTATAACCCTAAAGCGGTTTAATACTTGTATAAAAGGGCTTAGGGTTGGGTATTTTTCATAATGTTGTGATGCGAAATTGGTTCTTGCAGCGGTATTGAGTTGTAAGGGATTACGGATTGTAATCAGGTTGTAATCACTGGATTGTAATAAGATCAGACTTGCTGTTTGGTGGACGTAACCCAGGGATTGGGTGAACCACGTTAAGTCTTGGTGCCTTGTGTTCATTTTTGTGTGTTCTATTAATTTTTTGTTATTGGTTATATTTGCATGTAGTTTTTATTTCTGTCTGTGGTTTATCCTAACAGACTTTAGAATTGGTTTTATTTTTGTTTTAGAGATATGATTGAACTAACCTATTGACTACCTTTCTTTTGATTTGAATAGTTATTATTCTTTTCTACCTTTGTCTTTGGAGTATCTGAAACATATCTTATATTGAGATCCTCAAATTCATGTTCATCCTGAACCATCCTAAGATACTTTCTTCTGATCAAAGATAATGACCTATTAAGGTTTGAAGTTTTTGATGACATTTTGAATGAAAACTTCCTCTCATCATCAAGCCTAGTAATATCTAGTATTTTATCCTCATATTTTTGAAATTTTAAGTTATATGCAGATCTATGTGTGATAAGTTTTATAGGTTTAAGATTTGTATTGTTAATTTGACATTTGATAAGGAGTTTAACATTATTACATCTTTCATATGACAAATCTAGATTGATCAACCTTCCTAGCGATCTGCCAATTTTTTTTCAAATGCTAATTTGATTTAATTCTGGAGGAAGTGAATTAATAACAAACCAAGTTTGGATTGTGAAATCTAGATTATCCTCACTACAATTAGGGATCTAATAAAAATATATATAGCATGACCTTTAAACATACAATTAGAAACCCTAAGGAATTCTTTTTTAACCAACTCATCACAACAATGAAAAAATTTAATCTATCAAAGTAATGAGAAATACATACCTAGAAGCCACAGAAATCCTTAATCCAATCAATAAAATTGTGCATATCTGATATGGGACCATTCCAAAAGGAAAATAGACCTATCTGTTGGCATTCTTCCCAGTGATCTTCACTATCTTGATTGCTAATTATGAGAACTATGTCTTCATATGTCGTAGGCTGATGAGAGTCTTTAAAGGGCAAATGATTCTTTTGAAAAATAGGAGTCTCTTTATGATGGGGAGGGATATAAATGGAGGTGGAGGGCAATAAAGGGTGAATCAGTGAATGAGAAGGGCTACCTATGCAAGGATGGAAAGCAAAACCCTCTTGCCCTAGATAAAGAGAATTTAGGTTTTGGCTAGCATATTTTGTGGAATTAGACACAAAAATCTGCTTATTTAAGCTTGTTAGAGAGTGTGTTCTGGACAAAGAAAAGCCCCTACCTTTATTGGTCAAATCCCAAATGGAATATCACATTGTGTTTTCATCCCTTTCAATCTATAAATCTGTCAATGGGGCAAAGAAATTGGAATTATTAACCACTAATTTTCCCATATAATAAGAATCCTCTGCCCTACTCTGAGCATTACAGCTTCACAATCCATAGGAATATGTTCTGGATGAATGTGCCTATCTATGTGGATTTCGCTTGGAAGGTTTATTTGAATGAAGTTTGATAAAATTTGTACGCTTTGTCCAGTTCACATTTCTCTCTTTGTTATGTCTGCTCACCATTTTTTAGGATAATATCTCATTATTTTTAATAATTATTAACAAATATATTAATAAATTCATTAATAAAAAATTAACTCAATTTAAATATAATTTAAAAATTATTAAAAATTAAATTAATACAAAATAAATTAATTCATTAAGAAAATTTATTAATTAAAAATAGTAATTTATAAAACTTTTGGCAAGCACTTTAAGCCCATGCAACTTTTAAGGAGGGTCGTGCAGCATCCCTGATGTCATAGGGCCTATAGCCACAAAGGCTGTTATAGTACCTACAACATCAGCTTTGGCTACTGCCAACCATGGGGAGATGGGAGGTGGGGGTGTGGTGGCCCCACATGCCCCACAAATATATATTTTTTATATTATTTAAAAAAAAAATCTTTTATAAATAAATAACAAAAACATTTTTTCTAATATATATATATATATATATATATATTGCAAAAGTAGTCAAATAGGAAAACCATGACCAACCATTTGAATTTCTAAATTAAAATTTTCTTTTCTTCAAAACCCCTCCTAGTTTAGCTCCAAATTTTAATTATACTGAAGGAGGATTGTAATGATATTTTAATCTTCCCATACATAGATGAAAACAACTTGCATACCAAAAATTCCAAATTACTAGATTGAAAGATGCATCATAGTAAAATACAAACAATCAATTCATAGTCACAAAGAAGACAAGAAAAGAAATAGTGTAAATAGCTATGCAAATTTATCACAAGAATCTACCTAGACTCTGATGCTAAATCACTACACCCAAAAGATTTGTAAGAGAAATTTCACCTCTCAAAACCTTCTCTCTTCCAAAAATTCCTTCTTCCAAAATTCGCCATCCTCCCAAAACTTTGGTCCACTGAAAATGAACCCTCACATTGTTGATAAGGAGTTCTCTCCTAAATTCAGGGCACTAATAGTGTGATCACCCAAGAGGACTCCTTGCTTAACAGACTTTAACTCTTTATTATATTTTATTTATCTTTTCCATCACGTTTAATGAATTATAAACTAACTTTATTTAATTCACTTGACTTCTCTTTTTTTAATAATTTATTAAATTTTAAACTCATGCACACTGTATGCAATCTTTAAACTTTTAAAAGTTAATATCTTTTCCACTTTTTAATTAATTTGTTATATTTTAATCTCATGCATACTTTATTCAACTTTCAAACTCTTAATAAAATAATATCTTTTCATGCTTTAATTTACTTTTGAAACGTTAATTGATAAAATATTTATTAACTTAAATAATAATAGTATTTAGTATTTATTTAAAAATGAACTCTAAATATATTATTATTAAGTTAAATAAATATTATCACATTCTAAAATTAAACTTATAACTTTCATCTTTAAATTTAATTCTTTTTTATTTAATTAATTTTGTAATTAATTAAATAATAAAAATTCTATAATAATTTCCCATTAAATTAAATCATTAATTTAATCATTTAATTTGACTTAATTAATAGAAAAATCACCAAAGACTTAAACGACAAAATATGAAAACCCATCATAGAAAAACACATACAAGATCAAACTAAAGGGTTAGAATCACGATTTAATGTCATTCGACACATTCGGAAGGTAATCAACTCAGATACTTGTCCTAATTTTCTAGAACAAATGGGATAAAGGTTTAGGATTTGGACTTAAGAATTTATCTCCCCTCTCTTACCATTGAGATAATGCAATAGGGTATGCTCATCCTAGCAATTCAGGGAAGCCAATACAGAGTACCTATAATCTGCATAAAATCCATGCATGTACAAACACATATATTCTAAACTAAATAGGCAATGGCAAGAATTAGTGCATCCTGTAGATCCTGACTAGCAAGTGACTATGACTCCCTTCCTTAATCACATCAGAATGCCATACATAAAGAAAACATACACACACACCATACACATGCAGTATGGGGTAACCATCCATAAGAAAACACATATGATAATCCATCTAACTAATCATCATCAATAACTAAAAACACTATAATAATCATCACATGAGGTATAAAGTACCAAGTAATCTCATCATAAAATCAACTGAATTTGAAACAATATCTGATAATCTCAAAATATTGCTACTAATCATCAACAATAAAACTAGCCTAAAAGAGTTCAACAATAATAACAAAATGCAAACTAGGGGCAGGCACTACACTTGACTGGAAGGAACCCCATGTTGAGAATGAAGAAGAAGAACTATTTCAAAATCCACTTGCTAATGCACAAGAACAACTATCTTCACCATCTGCAAAATCACTACACTTGAATGATATTTTTTTTGAACATGAGTATCAGGATAATCCATTATCTCTTGTTATTTATCAACCAGTTCCACCACTAAGGATGGCTCAAACTACCTTTCCTTTCCCCATCCCTTGTTTGCATGGCAACAATAATCTAAAAAATATACCTATCTCTACACTTCCCAAGTTTAATGACCTTATCACTGAAGACCCTAAAACCTTCCTTTTTGAATTCAACATCCTCTATAGGAGTCATGATAATACAACTAATGCCCATAAGCTGAAATTATTTCCATCTACTCTTAAAGAGGTCTCTCTAAGATGGTTCATGGGATTAGGTGCCAATGTTATAAGGGATTGGGATGCAACGAAGAATATATTGTTTTCCATATATATGAAGCATTGTAGAGATTGTGATATGAAGGGGGGTATCATCTTAAAAATGTTAAAAAAAGAGGATGAGACCTTGGAAGACTATGTCTCAAGGTTTTTTTGACTTATAGCACAATACCCAACATTAGTTGAATGAAGAATCATAGAAACATCTTTTTTCTAAAAGTTTTAAATGATGCAAGTATAGAGGATTTAGACCTTATGGAAAGAGGAGACATTACTCAAAGGAACTAGGTCTATATACATATTATATGTCTAAGTTACTCAAGAGATAATGTGAAGAAAGGTAGAGGACTCAGGGCCATGCCTAGTAATTCTAATGGCTCGGAAGTATCTAAGGTGGAGTTGTCCAATCTTTTGTTTGATTTCAAGCAAGACATCATTAATGATGTTTCCACTCAGCTAGATAACATGGAAGAAATAAGGAAGAAGGAAGAATTTGAAACTATGTTAGTTGAATATTGTCCACATTGTAGAAAAAGGAAGAGGAACTACAAATGAAAGACTATTGCAAGTTTGGAGCCACAGCCAATTCCTACTAAATTCAAAGTTGTTGATAAAAATGATAAGGTGCTCTATGTTTCTTAATACAGGCCAATGGACCAAAGACCATGTATGCCACATGACCCTCTGGAAAATTATGGTAACAATAGTCAATGGAAAATTACCAAAATATGTGCCCTAAAGGTTTTAATGGGAGTAACAATTGGAAACAACCTCAGTAAGGTTGGCAAAAACCTCAACAAGGTTGGAAACAACCTAATCAGTATACCTTAATGCCACCACATCAGTAGTAGGCTATAATGCCTCCTCTTGTAGTCAATAACAATTTTCCTAACAAAACCTAGCTTCCATCTCAACCTAATCCTAATCCTAATAATAACAAGTCACCATCTTAGTAACAAAGTTATGATGTCTCTTTGAATGATATCCATTTAAGGTCAAGAACCACTCTTTCTTCACCTCAATGGCATGTAATCATAGAGATTGAAGATCCTCCCACTGAAAAGGAAGATTTTCCCACTCAAAAAATTTCTCCTAGAGCAAAAGACCCACCATTTCCTAAAAGGCTAGTAGACCTAGTTGTGCCTATAGATAACCAAGTTGTAACATATTTCCTCAACCTACTAAAGCATATGAATGTGAAAATACCATTACTAGATGCTATAAAAGAAGTTCCTATCTATACTAAGGCTATTAAAGAAGATTTCATAAATCAACCAGGGAGAAAGAGGAAAGATCCTAAAACTATTCATGTCTTTGGATAATTTTCTGACCTTATGTTAGAGAAGCTGACAATGCCTAAATATTCTGACCCTAGGAGTCCTATAGTTACTGTCACTATTCATGGAATTCAAGTACAAAATACCTTGGTTAATTTAGGAGCATCTATAAATGTAATAAGAAAGTAATTCTTATCTCACTTTCATATCATTGGCCTTAGAGAAACACCAACCATTCTATAGCTTTTTGATAGTTCTATTATTAAACTAGATGGGATTCTAGAGAATGTTATAGTTATAATAAACTCTTGGGAATTCCCTGTAGACTTTGTTGTCCTTTCCCCAAAAGAAAATATGATTGGATATCCTCTCATTCTAGAGATACCATGGTTAGATACTAAATATTATTACATAGATTGTAGGTTTGGAAAGACAACAATATCTAATGGGATAGATACTAAGAACTTGACCCTATGCTCTCCTGCTTAACCTCTGTTTCAAGATGATCAAGTAGTTTGGCCTAATTTAGGACATGATGAATCATAACACAACTCAATCCATCAGCTTATGATGATAAGTAGAGATCCATTTTTATCCCCTCAAGAAGATGATGATGGTTTTTCATCCATTGCCACAAATGAGTATGGAGTAGATTCAGAGTTGTATTCACAACAAAATTGGATCTTGGAAACTATTTTGCCATCTCCAAATGTACCTCAATACTTAGCATCCTCCTAATTCCTTCATTCATTTCTACCCCATGAGATGCATTCTCCTCTAGTTTCTCAAATATATTTTATGGAAAAAGTAATTAGGATTGAGGTTAGCCCAAGGAAAGATATGAATGTTAGTAGCTCTTTGTCACCACCACATCAAAAAAGTATACTACAGTTGTTGCAAAGAGAATAAAAAAGCATTTTCTTGGGATTATATAGATATGAAAGGATTGGATCCTCATATTTTTACTCATAGGATTTACATCAGCCCAAAATATAAGCTTGTGAGGTAGCCTCATAGGAGAGTTAATCCTATCTTAAGAGACATAATTAAGATTGAATTGCAAAAATTGTTAAATGGTGGTTTTATCTACCCAAGAAACATAATTAAGACTGAATTGCAAAAATAGTTAAATGGTGGTTTTATCTACAAAATCTCTAATAGTTAATGGGTTTCACCTTTATTCATAGTGGAAAATAAAGGAGGGAAATGAATATTTTGTGTATATTATAAAGAACTAAATTTGGCCACTAAGAAATACCATTTTTCATTGCCATTTATAGATCAAGTTCTTGATAATTTAGTTGAGAAGAAGTATTTCTCTTTCCTAGATGGTTTTAGTGGCTATAATCGGATCCAAATAGCTCTAGAAGACTAAGATACAACCACCTTTACATTCCCATGGGGAACCTTTGCATACTCAGTCTTTCCTTTTGGCTTGTGTAATGCACCAGCTACATTCCAAGGACTTGTTATTAGTATTTTTTTATGACATATCTATTGAATGAATCGAAATATATATGAATGATTTTACTACCTATGAGGCCACTTTTGAAAAAGATAAGACCAATTTGGAAAAGGTTCTCAAAAGATGCCAAGACTACAATATTTATCTAATAGTGAGAAATGTTTCATGATGATGGAGGAAGGTGTTGTATTGGCTCATTTCATTTCATCACACGACATTGGTGCAGGGGCCCAAGGTCCTAAACAAGTGGTGAAACCTCAATTTTAGATAGATTAGTTGGGTAATAATTGTCCAAGTTGACACAAGGCAATAAGTAAACCTCAAGCATCCCTAGAATATATTTAGGCAAATTTCATGCATATTGTAACAAGGCCTATCGACAAGTTATAGGTTAGTCAACATTGGTCAATGCTATGATTTGACCAAATGCATTCAATTTTATGTTTTTTAGAGTTCTTGCATGATTTATCAAGTTTTGGTGGGATTTGAAGCCATTTTTTTGAAAATATTGAAAAGTTGAAAAAATTGACAAAAAGTTGTGATGCAACAAATATTGTTACTGAGCAACTTTTTCTTGTATTTTAGAAGGTCAATAGTCAAAGCCATATTTTGATCGAACAAATAGGAGTGAATATGTAAGATCAATAACCTTGGCCTATAAAATTAATGTTATTCAACCTAGGAAGGGGTTGGAATTGATATGTACAGAATTTGAATCAATAAAGCAATTTTTGGTGGGAAATTATGTGCAGACGGCAAGTACAGTCTTGAGATTTCCTTGCAGAGTTAAAGTAGATACATGTTGCAATTGTTGAAAGTTTTATTTTGGTTTCCTTGTGAATTTACTAATTTCGTTCAGGCATGTGGAATAAACTTGTAGCACTTTTGATTTATTTTGTGTCTGTTGGTTAACCTAATCAATGTTTAGGGTTTTAATTCAAATGGAGTCTCCTTCCTAATCCCCACAGTGTAAAACCCTATTTTTTTTGTGTAGAAGGGGTATAGGATGGAGATTTTTTTTACTTCTTATTTTATTTTACCACCACTCACATACTTGGAGTATTTTGACAACATTTGAGCTAACCATCTTCATGTTCTTAGCATGCAGACAGTCAAAAATCACATTGTAAAAAGACATAAGGAAGGTCATGGATGCTTGAAGTTTTGAAGGTGAAAATTTGGAATAGTGTGCTAAGTGATGCTACAATAATTTTTTGTTAAGGTTTTAGGTTTGAAGGCTTAAAGTCCAAACCATAGGATTAGTCCTAATTATCCCTAAACTAGGGGTTGAGAGTTAAGGGATAAGAAAAGTTGACCTAGATCCCATGTTTTCAAGTTTGTTAGGTTTTCATAACATATTAGAGATTCTATAATATTTTTGGGGAGTTATTTGGAAGTTTTAGGAGTTTGGTGAATAAATTTTTTGGATAGGGTTGTTAGGAAAGAGAACCTATTAGGCCTCCTAGAGAAACTTGCAATTTTTGTATGATATGGTTATGAAACTTGGTGAAATTATGGAAAAGACTCCAAAGAGGTGTAGTAGAGTCTAAAATCCTAGAGGGTGCAAGGGAATGAGGTGTGGACAATTTTTTTTTTTCCTTTTTGAAGGCTTGAGGATACTTTGAAGATAGAGATGGTATTGAGAGGTGAAGTGAGAATGTTGTGGAAGCCATTCACTACCACTCAGTCTTAAGTAGGTACTAAGGAAGGGATTAAGAATCAGTTGAACTTAAGAGAAGTTCAAGGAAGGATACTGGGGATAACCTAGTGCTTGACACCCATTACTTGCATCATAAGTGGTATCAAAGCTCATCTTGGAGCTTGTGGATTGGGTGTTTGTATCTAATCAATGTTCTACATCAAGGATAGATAGGATGGTGACAAATGTAGAATTGGCCAAGGAACTTCAGGAATAGAAAGATGAGAATAAGCAATTGAAAGAGAGGCTAGAATAATTGGAAAATAAGAAGGGAGTAGTAGAGAAAACTATAGAGAAGATTGAGGAAGATCCCAAAAAAGGATAAGGAGAGGTGGATGAGAAGGAAGAGAAATATGTGGATAATGACTATGAAAACATGCCTATAGACTAGGCAATTTATAAAATCCTTAGAAAATTTTGGGACTAAATCCATTGACACTCCTATTTTTGGAGGAAAGATAGATCTTGATGCCATAATGGATTGGGTGGAGGCTCTTGAGAGTCATTTTGAATGTCATGGGATTATAGAGGGAAAGAAAGTGAGACTAGCCAAATCAAAAATGAAAGGAGAAGCTCTCAGATTATGGAATTTCATTCAAGAAAAGAGAGTTAGGGAAGGTAAGAAAAAAATTACTTCATGGAAGATAATGTCTAACATGATAAGGGATACTTATATTCCAAAGGACTATGAAGTCTAGTTACACATGAGAAAACAAAGTCTGAGGCAAAAGGAGATGAATGTGAGCTCATATATAGATGAGTTTGATAGCTAGAGAGTGTGAAGGTAGCCAAATATCTAACTAGCCTAAGGTACAATATACTGGTAGAAGTCACCATCTTATCCCCCAATACAATGGAGAAATGCTTTTAGATAGTAGTAAATATTGGAGAAAAGATAAAAGGAGACAAGAGAGCTCAAACAGGGATAGAGGAGGAAGAACTAATCAAAAAGAGGGAAGAGGAAACTTTCCAAGGAGGCCAAAAGATCATCAGCAAAATGAATAGAGAAATGAAGGCAGTAACATGGGTGAAAACTCCCACAGAGGGAATCAAGAATTCAAGGGCAAAGGAGGCCATTTAAAAAAGGTAGACGATATACAGGTAGACAAGGAAGGGGGCATGGACCCTAAAGTGTTATTCATGTGGTAGTTAGGACATACAATGGCTCAGTGTCCACTCAAAACCAAAAATCTTCCTAACCAAAATAGAGACAGAAGAAACCAATTGATCATGAATGATGAAGCTTTTTTGTACTAGTAGTACCACACAAGTTGGGAGTTCATGTAATGCCCCGACCGAAGATCCTTGGAAACAAGGATTCAAATCAAGCCAAGATTTTTTTTTACAAGTATGAATGCACATGAAAACATCATACAGGGATCACAAAGATCACAACAGAAGACTTCAACACAATCCTAGCAACCAACGAATCTCCAAACGCCACTACCAAACTGACACACCCACACAAAACCAACAACCACCACAACCAAGATGAGGGCACAAGAAACAACCACTCATCAACAAAACACCAAGCTGGGGTAAAATGTAGAATCCCAAAATTTGGCTAAGCCTGAAATCCTGAAGCCCTGAAAATTCACTAAGTTTGGATTTTTGAAGCCCTGAAATTTCCTAGAATCCATAACTTATCTCTGAGAGGTCTGAAACCTATCTCAAACAATTTGTTGCATGTATTAAAATATATCTTAAGTATAAGAAATTAAATATACGTCAACTTATACTTAAACAATATATTTTAAACCCCAAGAGACTAAAACAGAAACACGAAAACTCGATTTCAAGAGAAATCGATAGAATTCAAAATGCAATAGCATAGGGTCAAAGAATGCCCAAAAGGGTATCCAAAACCACTCTCAAAAAGATCAAATCACAAAGAAAAGTGCCCGCTGATGGCATGCACAAGTTTTTCACAAAAATGGTGAAACACTTTTTACTAAGGGAGGGCAACACTTCTCCTTAAGGCGTGCGACACTCTTCCAGTGTCGTACGACATTTCTCAAGAAGGCATGCGACACTTTTCAGCATCATACGACATTTCTCAAGAAGGTGTGCAAAACTCTTCCATTGTCATATGACATTTCTCAAGAAGGCATATGATACTTTACAGTGTCGTACGACATAGTTTGCATGGGCGTGCAATACTTTTTAAAGTGTCGCACCATGCTGAACAAATGTCACCCATAGAAACACAAAAACACTCCCAAAAGCAAAAAGGACCAAAAAAGAGCAAAGGAGCTCCACACTAGGGAGTACAAGATCCACAAAGGCTCAAGGAAAGAACACTCGAGTGCAAGAATAACACAGAAAGAAGAACATCTATCCATCTAAACTACAGTAGCAAAGAACACAGTGAAATAAACATCGCAGTGAACATAAATATATATCAGAACTAAACAACCAAATTAAGTGTGCGGTTCCTTCCAACTGTCAATAGCATCATAAGACCATCGTGGGTCCTAGCCATCCCCTGCACGTAACATCCCAAGCCACCGACCAAATTGTCAGTACTGTCGTAATAGGGATGTCACTACTAAAATATGCAACAATATAAGCATAAGGAAATCTAACATGCTAGTGATAATGCATAAGATAATCCTACAGTAGATAACATCACCTATCACATGCTAAACAACAATAAGCAATAGATATACTACTAAAGCAAATCACATCATCTAATCATATGCTAAACATCATAATAAGGGAATGTGCCAAATAAAATAACATCATCTAAACATGATATACAAGCATCCCAATGAAAGCATAAATCACAAGAAAGCATACTTCGAAACTTGAAGTACCAAGTGAAGACATCTAGCAACGGTCACACTAGGACAAAGGATCATCTTTGTACACTGATCCCTAGTAGTGGTGAAGGTAGCTACACCTCCCAACCACATGGCACCCATAGGTCCACACCCGTCGTGCTGATGGAGATAAAGATCCAACCACAAACACACAAAAAAACCAACATCCATGGCTAACACTCATGCCAGATAGTATGATGGCTGAACCAAGAACCTAAGACAATGCAAGGAGTACAAGTCTTGGTCAGACACTCAATAGGCTACTATGTAGCGACTAACATCATGGAGAGTCACTTGGCATCAAAAATCCCAAGCTAGGACTTGTGCAGATTCAACATCCCTCAACGGAAAGGCTCTTGCACCCCAAATATTTTATTATCTTAAGTTTTATTACCAGTCACACATTTTCTTTAGTTATCACTTAAACAATCTCCTCTCAGCCATACTCATGGCGTCATGATCACCGAGCTATGAGATAGAAGCCCCCTCCATATGCTACCCTACCCTACCCATGCTCATCCTACGACAAGTGCCTGTGGGCATGCATACTCCCATCCCAACCCCAATGATCATAACTTTCGGCAAATCCACGAAAGATCAAGCCTCGCAAGTCACCCAACAAATGTACGCGCACGTACTCGTGTGTGGCGCACCACCATCACGAAGATCATAACACAAGGACAAGAATGAGAACACAATGCAAACAAAATACTCAACTGAAAGCAACATGGGAAGGACAGATTCTACACGAATCCCAAAGCCAATAAAATCATACATCATGAAATCACTCAACCAGCCTCAATCTGAGAGTATGGATTCTACATGAATCCAAATGATGCAATAAGACCAACAGTCATGAACATACTCAACTAGCCTCAATCTGAGAGTATGGATTCTACACGAATCCTAGTGCTCATGAAACAAAAGCAAAGGTCCAACAAAAACCATAGCAAGTATAAAATCACTCAACTGAACAAAACGTCAGGAGTACGGGTATGACATGCATCCCAATGCAACAAAAGGTGCAATAGTGGTTTGATTGATATCCAAATAGATCATCTAGGTCCACAACCCACATTGTGCCAAGAAAACTCGAGAAAATAGGGCGGCACACAAAACAAGGTAAAAACCCCAAAAATTTGGAAAACTTCAAAATTAAAACCCATTTGGCCTTTGGGTTCAAAAACCCCAAATATCCAAAAATAAATGGAATCAGACACCGTATGCAAAAACGGCCAGCATAACGGTGCAAAATATCAAACCCTCATCTCGAAAAACAAGGAAATGTTCATACCCGCCCAACCGGGTAGAACTAACATACAGAAACGGAGGGGAACACTAGTTCTCAGCCTCCAAACAAATGGCTACCAAAAATAGAAGTAGAAACGGAGCAGAAATAGAAAAAAGGAAAGCCCTACCTCACAGCCAAAAGGGCAAAATGGAAAACTGAACCAGAAAATAAAATGCTCGCAGAAGTGGTTGAAAATTGCGGCAATCCAAGGTTTCCCTAAGCTGGATCCAACGAGCCCAACCTCACGACGATCCCACGCCCATAGCTCCCACAACGAAAAAAATAGTAAATCCTCATGAAGAGGATTTTGGGTTTTACTCTCCAACTTTCCAATTTGAAAGTGAGAAGTGAGGAATTAAATTCCTCTTTGGATACTTATTCACTTTTCAGGTGAATAATCGATTAGGGCATTTAACTAGCCAATCTAGTTAAACCTCGAATCGACTCAAATGAAAATAATCTATTCCTATTAATAGGAATTCATCTATGGCAAAGCTGCCAGAAATTAAAATAAATCAATTAAAAAGCCCGAAAACCCAAAAACACATAAATCTCCTTAATAACTTTTGCGATAATGCGAACCTCTAAATGCACAAACACACTTACTGGTCTAATTACATAATGCAAATGAGTTCAGATTTAATAATTATCGAAAGGTTTAATTTAAACATTTTAATAAAGGATACATCAACCATATAAGGACGACATTGGTAAAATATGAATGGCTGAATCACTAACTCCATGTGCCACTGCCAGGGATATAAATCCTGCACACTAAACAACATGATCAAGTGCAATTGCATATAATAACATAGACAAAGCAATAAATGCATTAAATCACCCAATTTAACCATTTAATTAATTATATTAAAATAATCTATTTACATCACTCATGTTCGCATAAAGCATAACAACACAGGAATGAAGTAAATAACCATAGCATTAAATCCATCATATAACATAATCAGAGGTATGTCCAAATACCTGATAACCAGATATCATCATAAAACACACTGTCATCTCAAAATGGCATCATCATGCAATATGATTAACTGAACAACATAGTAGTCTAATATTTATGATACTGGAATCAAAGAGTAACATTTGACCCTCAGTTCATCTCAAATGTAAACATAACATGAGAACAGATATCTCTCAGATCAAAATAAAACAAGGTAAATGTCCGTAGCACATAACCAAATAATCCAACAAGAAAAATCCATTTTAATTACTTAAGCATTTAATAATGATAGATTACTCTGCATTAAAAAGGCATTTAAAACACATAAGCAAACATAGTCATAAACATGACTAACCACTGCTACAGGAACCTAGTCCAGTGTAGCATGATAAAAGAACATATTGCAATCTCTACACACATCTCAAGGTAATCACAAAATAACCTCATGATACCACATTGATCCTTGTAACCACTGGCACAAACCTCAGTGAACCATAAATCACATCATAATCTCAAAGATCAGTCAAAAGCATAATCAATGCAACTGATAAAGAAACATAAATCCAAACACCTCAATGGTGTAGACCACTCAAGGTCACAATCATGATCCCATCACAACAAAAGATTAGCAAGGTTGCATCCATCAGGATGACTTACAAAAGTCAAATGGGAGAGGCACTACAGTGCAACACCAGTATTTATGGGGAGAACATGATGTTGAGGAGGACTATGTTTAAGATATCTTTGAAGATAGAGCCAGCACAAAGAAACTCCCTATTCAAAACTCAAGGTAAGGCATATGGAAAATTATGTAAAATTATAGTTGACTCTAGATCTACAAAGAATGTTGTATATCTAGAAATGGTTGAAAAGTTTAAGCATAAGAGACTACCTCATTTAGCCCCCCACAAGATTTCATGGTTAAATAAGAGTCAAATATTTACAATAGAAGAGAAAGCATGAGTAGAATTTGAGCTTGATGAGTACAAGGATAGGGTTCTATGTAAAATCATTCCTATGGATTCCTTTCATTTGGTCCTACGAAGGCCATAGTAGTATGATGTGAAAGCCCAACATAATGGTGAAAAGAAAAGCTATTTGATAGAGAAGGATGGAAGACAATTTAGAAAGGATCCTTTACTTGATCATATGGTGAAAGACCAAGATGATAGTGTAGTTAGACTAATTAGAAGTAAGGAGTTCCTGCAGGTAACTAAGGAAGAGGATTTTCATGGATATGCTCTAATAGTTAAACCAAAAGAGTAAGTCATGAATAGCAAACCACTACCTACAGAGGTTGAAGAATTTCTAAGATAGTACCCTTCACTATTTATAGAGGAGAAACCAAAAGCACTACCACCTATTAGGAGTATAAACCATCTGATTAATTTAGTGTCTAGTGCACATTGCCCAATAAACCTTCCTACAACCTCACACCCTAGAAAAATGAAGGGGTAAGTAGACAATTTTTTAAATTATTGAATAAAGGATTGGTGATGAAGAGTTTGAGCCCATGTATATGTCCTTTAGTTTTACCACCTAAGAAGGATGGTAAATGGAGGATTTGTGTTGATTCAAGGGAAATCAATAAGATTACAATTAGGTATAGGTTTTCATAATGGATTATCTAGTAGGATCATGTGTCTATTCTAAATTAGACTTGAAATAAAGATATCACCAAATTAGGATCAGACAAGGGGATGAGTGGAAAACAACTTTCAAGACTAATGAAGGACTATATGAGTGGCTAGTGATGCCATTTGGCTTGAGAAAAGCACCTATTAATGAATGAGGTATTAGTACAATTCATTAGAAAATTTGTGATATTCTATGTGGATGACATTCTAATATTTAGTAGGAGCAAAGAAGAATACTTAGAACATCTTAAATGGTGATGAATAAATTGCACGAGGAGAATCTACACATCAATTCAGAAAACTATGTGTTCTTTAAGTTTGAATTGGTTTACCTTGGTTTTGTGGTTTCAAAAGGGTGTCTAAAAATGGATCCTCATAAGGTAGAAGCTATGGGAGATGTTAGGAGTTTTCATGGCCTAACTATCTTTATAGGAAGTTTATTAGAGGATTTAGTGGGATAGTGACTCCCATACTTGATACCGTCAAAGGAGGAATTAAATGTAAGCTTAGATGGACTGAAACAACAGAGAGGAGTTTTGAACTTTTGAAAAAGAAAGTGGTATAATTACCCACCCTAATGCTACCTATTTTTGAAAATGTGTTTACTATGGAGTCTACTTCTAGTAAAAATTCTAAAGGAGTAGTCCTTAGGAGAATTGTCCCATAGTATTTTTCTTAGAGAAGTTGAATAAAGCTAAATAAAATTCCATTTATGACCTTGAACTATACTCCATCGTTCAAGCTCTAAAGAAATGGAAACACTACCTCATGTCAAAGGCATTTATAGTGTATACTGATAATCATGCCCTCATCTTCCTAAATAGACAATATAAAATCAACCAAAGACATGTTAAATAGGTGGAGTAGAATCAAGCATTTACTTTCTCTATTAAACATAAAAAGTGGAGTGCAAACAAGGTGGTTGATGCTTTAAGTAGAAGGATACTTACAATTCAAGAATTCAAGCTACAAATTGTGGGATTGGAGCAGATCAATGATCTACATAAGGAAGATTCTAATTTCAGAGAGGCTTATAAAACTTTTTTGGATTATGCTAACACTTTTCATGGTGAATTCTTTGATTATATATTATAGGATGACTTATTATTCAAAGGCAATAGATTATGCATCCCTAAGTCATTAATGAGGGAAAGAAAATATCAAAGAAAAGCACAATGGTGCTCTTGGATTCCATTTTGGAGAAGATAAGATGCTAGAACAAGTGGAAAGGTTCTAGTATTGTCTTGGATTACACAATGAGGTAATGAGATATGTAGAAAGTTGTTTGATTTGTCAAAGGGCCAAAGGAACATCATCTAATGCAGGGTTGTATCAACCTTTGCTAATACCTACAAAACCTTGGGATAACATAAGCATGGAGTTTATGCTTGGGTTACTTAAAAATGGTAGAGGTGTAGATATGGTATTTGTAGCAGTTGATAGGTTCACAAAAATGGCTCACTTTATCCCCTGCAAGAGCAACCATGATGCATCTCAAATTGCAAATCTCTTCTTCAAAGAAATAATGAGAATTCATGGACTCCCTATGAAAATAGTGACTAATAGAGACACCAAATTTATTAGATGTTTTTGGAGAACATTATAGAAGAAACTTGGCACAAATTTGGCATATTCATTAGCTTAACACCCTTAGACTAGGGGCCAAACTAAGGTATTGAATATGTCTTTAGGAAATCTACTTAGGTGCCTAACAAAACAAAATGGTCTAGTTTGGGATGAAATAATCAAATGGGAAAAATGTGCATATAATGACTCTATTAATAGTTTAACACGAAGGACATCTTTTGAGGTAGTATACGGGTTTCACCCAAGGGGACACATGGAACTAAGAGATTTACAAGATATGAAATCAAGAAGTGTCGTAGGGGAGACACTTGCAGAACTGATGAAGATAGGCCATGAGAACGTAAAAGATCACTTGGAAAAGTTAGTAATCAAGTATAAAGATAGAGAAAATCAAAGGAAGAAAGAGATTTATCTCAAAATTGGTGACCTAGTGATAGAATTCCTAAACAAAGATAGGTTACATAAAGGTCCAGACATCAAACTACAAATGAAAATAATTGGTCCATGCAAAATTATGCATAAATATGGAAATAATGCATATGATATGGAACTACCACAGGGGATAGGTATATCACCTATTTTCAATGTAGTGGACATCACATTGTACAAAGGATATAACAATAGCATGTGTCCCAATAGAAACATCAGGGAAGACTCTGAAGTAGAATGGATGAAGGACTTACCACCCAACAAGCTATTGTAGTTATAGTGCATATTAGATACTAAGACACTCAAGAAGACAATAAACAAAACCTATAAGGAGTACCTAGTGAAGTGGAAATGCTTACCTGAGGTGGAAGCAATGTGGATGACAAAGGAATATATTGTGAAGCATGGCACCACTCTTTAGCAACTAGCATTTCAAGGGACTTGAGTTTTTCAAACTATGGGAGTATGGTGCAAGGGCCAAAGGTCCTAAACAAGGTGGTAAAACCTCAATTTTAGATAGATTAGGTGTCTAATAAGTGTCCAAGTTGACACAAGGCAATAAGTAAATCTCAAGCATCCCTAGAAAGCATTTATGCAAATTTCATGCATATTGTAATATGGCATATGGGCAAGTTATAGGTTAGTCAATGTTGGTCAACACTACGCATTGACAAAAACTCTTAAATTTTATGTTTTTAGAGTTCTTGCATGATTTTTCAAGTTTTGGTAGGCATTTGAAGGCATTTTTTTTAAAATGTTGAAAAGTTGCAAAAATTGACAAAAAGTTGTCACGCAACAAATATTGTTGCTAAGCAACTTTTTCTTGCATTTTCGAAGGTCAATAGTTAGAGTCATATTTTGATTGAACAAATAGGATTGAATATGTAAGGTCAAGAGACTTGACCTATAAAATGAATGTTCTTCAAGCTAGGAAGGTGTTGGAGATGATATGTATGGAATTTTAATCAATAAAGCATTTTTTTTTGGGAAAATATGTGCAAACAGAAAGTACAGTCTTGAGCTTCCTCATACAGTTATAGTATGTACATGTTACAATTGTGAAAAGTTTTTTTTTGGTTTCCTTTTGAATTTACTAAATTGGTTGGGGTGTGTGAATGATCTTGTAGCACTTTTGATTTATTTTTTGTTTGCTAGTTAACTTAACCTGTGTTTAGGGTTTTAATTGAAATGGAGTCTCCTTCCTAATATCCACAATGGAAAAATGTATTTCTTTTTCATAGAGGGGTATTGGATGGAGATGATTGTTTTACTTCTTATTTTACCACCACTCACCTACTTGGAGTATTCTGATAGTATTTGAGCTAAGCATCTTCATGTGCTTAGCATGCAAACAAATAGAGATAATGATGCAAAAGGCATAAGGAAGGTCATGGATGCTTTAGGATTGGAAGATGATAATGTGGAAGGGTTTCCTAAATAATGGAAAAATAATTTTTGATTTGGGTTTCATGTTTGAATTCTTAAAATTCCAAACTATGGGATTAGTCCTAATTAGCCCTAAACTAGGGCTTGAGAGATAAGGGGTAAGGAGAGCCAACCCAGAACCCATCTTTTGGGATTTTTTAGGTTTTCATAACTTGATAAAGATTCTATAATTATTGTGGTTAGTTATTTGGAATTTTTGGGAGTTTGATGAATAAATTGGGTGGACATGGATGAAGGATTTGAGCAAAATGCAAAACAAATCCATGAAGCCCTCAAATACCTGCACATAAATAAATAGTCACAGAGAAGAAAAAGAAAATAGGAGGCAAGGGTTTTCTTTGAAAAATATGCAAATGTATTCTTAGAAAAAGAAGAGCTGCAAGATACTTACAAATGATCTATCCTTATAGAAGGAGGTTGAAATCTGAAAAGGGTAACCTAAAAGGTAAATGCTATTTAATAATTACTATATAATTATTAGATGAGAATGAAAAAGTGAGTATAGATAAATCTTAAGAATGGAGAAAAGGTAATTTAATTAATTAAATTAAATTAACCTTTTTCTCTAACAATGGCTACTAGGAAAGAGCCCCTATTAGGCCTCCTAGAGAAACTTGTAGTTTTGACCTAAAAGGGAGCCCAAAACCTATGAGATGGTTATGAAACTTGGTGAAATGATGGAAAAGTGTACAAATATTTGTATTAGAATCTAAGATCCTAGAGGGTGCAAGGGAGTGAGGTGTGAAGAAGATTTGGTTTCATTTTTGAAGGCTTGAGGATACGTTGAAGATAGAGATGGTATTGGGAAGTGAAGTGAGAATGTTGTGCAAGTCATTCACCACCAATCTAGTCTTGACTAGGTCCTAAGGAAGGGGTTATGAATTGGTTGAACTAAGGAGAATTTCAAGGAATGATATTTGGGATAACCTAGTAATTAACATCTGTTACTTTCATCAAACATTCAGGTAGATCCAGGAAAAATTAAGATAATCAACACATTACCTATGCCTGAAAAGCATAAGGATGTGAGAAGCTTTCTTAGACATGCTAGTTATTATAGAAGATTTATCAAGGACTCGAATAAAATTCCAACACCTCTCTACAACTTGTTGAAAAAGGATTTTGAATTCTTATGGGATTCTGAATGTGACAAGTCCTTCATACAGCTTACAGAGGTTCTAACAAAAGCACCAATATTGAGAGGTGGCAATTGGGGATTGTCATTTCATAGTCACACAAATGCCTCAGACTATTCCATAGGAGAAGTGCTAGGAAAAAAAGGAGCAGTATACTATGGCATTCATTTCATAAATAAAAATATGCATCAAGTAGAATTCAATTATATTATGACAAAAAAGGAATTTCTTGCAATTATTTATACATTGAAAAGGTTCAAATATTCTATTACTAGTAATGAGATATTTGTCCATACTAACTATTCAGTTATTAAATACTTGATGAATAAACCTACCATATCAGGGAGGTTGGCTAGTTAGTTACTTCTTATGCAAGAATTTGATATCACCATTGTGGGAAAAACTAGAAAAGCCAATGTAGTAGCTAACTTTGTATCATGTAAATGTTCTTGATGATCTTGTAGCCATTGATGACAATTTTATAGATGAGCATATTTTTCTATTATCACAAAATAAAATTCATGGTATGTTGACATTACAAATTACCTCACCATAGGTAGGACACCAACTCACTTTTCTCCCAAGCAAAGAAAATTGTTAACAGAGAAATTTTTTAATTTTTCTTGGATTGTTGGATTGATGTTTTACACTGGTCCTAATCAAGTGATGTATATATGTGTCAAAGATGGTGAAAATTATGATATCCTTCAAGTATTTCATGATGAGCCATGCAGAGGTCATTTTTTTGCCAAAAGAATAGCATTCAAAATACTGGTTATCAAATACTATTGACCAACTCTCCACAAGGATGCAAATATGTACACCAAGAAATGTGGTAGATTCCAAAGAATGGGAAGGCCTAGTAAATTAAATGAGATGCCCTTGTAGCTAAAGGTTTTTGTAACACCTTTTTATAAATGGGGAATTAACTTTTTTGGTCCTATTAAACCTACTTCACAAGGTAAATCTTATATTTTGGTTTGTACTAATTATGTCACCAAGTGGGTAGAAGCAAGGCCTATGAAACATCCTAGATGTTACTAAATTTTTATATGAATCCATTTTTCACAAGATTTTGTGTCCTTAGACAATTAATATCTAGGAAAGGATCTCAATTCACTTCAAATCTTATATTTTCTTTGATGGAGGAATATAAAATTAGTCATGGAAAATCTTCTCCCTACTATCCACAAGCCAATGGCCATGTCAAGGTAACTAATAGGGAGATTGAAGCAATCCTTACCAAGATAGTGTTAGTTCAAAAGAAGGATTGGGAAACAAAACTTCCTAAAGCATTGTGGGCTTACAAGACTACAAGGAAAACCATTTAGAAAACAAATTAGCACTCCCCTCAAGATTCATGAAAAGGGATTAACTACCTCCTGTGTACTAATTTTTGAGTGGTTGTGTTAGACAATAAAAGATTGGTCATTTGGTGCAATGGAAACCCCATTCTAACAAGTGATATCAAAGCTTGGTCATAGGTTTAAATCCACCAGGCCCTTGGGTAATGTTGAGGGGGAGATTGTTACAAATTTGTTCAGCGCTCCCCTTAGGATTTTTGATTGGGGCTTAACTACCTCATGTTTAGTATAAATTGAGTGGTTGTAGCAAGCATTAAAAGATATGTCTTTTACTGAAATGAAAACCCCATTCCATGACTAGATTCACACCTTTTCAGGTTGTCTATGGTAAGTCAGTTATGATACATGTGGAATTTCAACACAAGACTTTAAATACAACATTGGAACTAGATCTAGATCTTACTATTGCCTAAAGGAAGATTATTTTGACTCTAAATGGAGTAGATGAATATAGGTAATCTGCCTTGCATAACATAGAGATGATATAGCAACAAAGGAAATACTAGCATGATAAATTTATAAAGGATATATAGTTTGCAGTTGGTGACTGAGATCTCCTTTATGATTCTAGATATCAACATAACCCTAGGAAATTTCAAACTAGGCAGTTGGGACCTGATGAGACTATTTTTATTTTATAAATGGTGTCATTCAATTGTTAAATGTTGATCATGTTCATTTCAAATTGTTGGTAAATAGACAAAGGCTTAAATTGTATTATAAGCCTTAGAGAAAAGAGGATTTCCTACATCAATTTCAATCTGAAGCTGAAGATGGGCCTTCTGTAACATTTGGACTTGAGCCTTCCTGTCATGTCAGTTCTTATCTTTAAATGTTTAAATCATTTCATAATAAATACTTTCTTTATGAAAGTATCTTCTTCATAATAAATTCTATATTTCTACCCTGTCACTTCTTCTCTATCCATCTTTCCACCTCATCATTCTCCACCAATATATGACAATTGTTTGTTGTCATCGGCACCTTTCCAACTTCCTAAATACTATCCAAGGTATATATTTCATTTATATACCAATTTCTCAATTAAGTTGGGGGAAGAGATATCATTTTTTGTATTATGTGACTATAGGGTAAAAGTACAAAGTTGTGTCACCTTTCAAGTTGACTTATTAGAATAGCTAAATTTGAGTATTTCTATCTAAAAATCAATTTTATTCAAACACATGATCTTGATAAATTTATTATAGCTAAGTTGTATATGGTCTCACACTTTTCCAATTGGAATGTCTATTAAATGCATGTTTTATACTAGTTAGTATCCAATTTCTAAAGAAATAAAATTATTTTAGAAAACTAACATTTCAATAACTCTTACTATTTTTTTTTTTTTTTTTAACAACATATAAACACCACTTTATAGACCTCAAAGTCATGAATTCATATAGAGCTCATAGTGTTTTAATTAGATATAGTATATTGTAATTAAAAAATTATACAAATATGTATTTTAACACTTGAGAAGATGTGGATTTTGAAAAAGAAAAAATATTAAATCATATCAAAAAAAATAAAAAATTATATGACGTTCTAGAGGAGAGAGTCCTCTTCTAGAATCTATAACTTTTCTTTTGGTTGGAATATATTTATTTTGAAAAATGTGGTGGGAGATGAAAACTATTGATTTAAATAAGTTAAAATTTGAATCATTATAAAAGAGAAAATATAAGTCTAAAGACAATTTTTATTTTTGATTGTTCTAGCTACATATGTTATCTATAACATAATCTGAGGCCAAAGGGAAATAAGTTTATTTCCATATCATTTTGTGGTGGGAACTAGACCGCTAATTTTTAGCATATTTTAGCAAAGAAAAAGTTATCTTTAAAAATAGGAAAATACATCATTTCTTATTCTAAATAATTATTAAAAATTATAATCCTAAACTTCATCCATTTCTACACATTTCATTAGTTTACTTCATTTTGAAATTCTAAATAATAATACCAATATTATGTCATTGAAGGTGAACATTTATACTTTTGTTAGCCTTTCCTTTGTAAAAGGGTGACACAAGTTTGTGCTTTTACCCTATAATTGTTGTATACACTATTCTTTTAAATCTCACTGCATTTGTACTTTCACATCCAAACTTGCATTTTCGCTAACTTTTGCCAATTTTTTGCATGATGTGACAACTTAAAATGAATTATTTACTTCACACATTATTTGCTAAGGTGGCTAGTACAAGAAGTCTAAAGAGATAATTATGAGTAATTAAATTGTGATATGTTGAAGACTTTCAATCATGTTTGCATGAGGGCTTAGCTCCAAGAACCTTTTTATTTCTCCTGTGACTATTGCCTTCATCTTTTGCATATTTCAGTTTTCTTTGCTAAAATTCCTTGTTGTGATTTTGAATTTCATCTTGAACTATTGTGATTTTTTGTGTGTGTATGTCTTGGTACTTTGAGAAGATGGGAGGAGGTTCAATTTGGTATGAACCTACAATACATAATGTCTTCTTAAGTGACCAAGCATGCATGTCACATTCTCAAGCTAAGGGTTGGCTTGACTACATTCAAAAGCTTACCAAATGGGATGGTGAAGTTCCTTCTAGGTTTTTGAGAACATTAAGAGATAATGTAGCTATGGTCAATTGTTAAAAACCCTAATCTACATGGAATCTACTTGGCCTCAACCTCATGGACACTTCATTGATCCTGAGAGATCCTAGCCCTTCATCTTGCATTGAATCTTAGCGATTTGTTTCATCTCATTTCCTATAAAAGGAGAGCTCTCTCCTCATTTTCATGAAGCACTATCTAGCCCATTGTTATGTTGTAGGATTTGTGAGCAACCACATCCCACAACAATGAAGTTATCAACCACTTGGTGATTTTGTGAGGTTTGCATTAGTGCTATTTTGAGTAGATTAAGCTATTTTGATGTCATGTCTTCACTACTTACATGTTGTCTTTCATATTTGAGGTTTGCATGAATATGTAGGAATAGATGTTAGTTTCTTAGTGTTTATTCCCTTGTTAATTTTTTATGCAATACATTTTGGCATGCCCAGTGGGACCCACTTCACGAGTTCAAGCTAATCATCTAATGTGTTTTGAAGTTTATTTATGAGTTTCCAAGCTTGTAGGTTGAAGGCTTGCACTTGGAGATCAAGTTTCACGAGGAGCCTCTAATCAAGTCAAAAAGCCCATCATCGTGCTTGAAGTACATGAGAGAAGTCTTTTGACATATAACACCCTATAGTTCATATTGCTCTATTTTCAAGTTGTAGGAGTGCATATACATTGAATATACATCTTTTTTAATAGGAAAGAAAAAAATCTCCATCTTTGTTGATAGATAAATAATAATAATAAAAGGGGTTTGTTTCCTTCTATTGTATCTTGTTTATACATTTTTAAAATCATATATATATATATATATATATATATATATATATATTGTTTTAAAAAACATGTCAAAATTTTAAATAGGAGGGAAAATGAGAAAAATTTAAAAATAAAAATTCAAAAAAAAATAAATAAATAAAAAATAAAAAAACCCCTTTTTGTTTTACAAGTTTAGCCAACCGCAGGCGCCACCACTGGCAGCACTTACAAGTGATGCCCCCACTTCCTGCAGCTCCCCCTTTCTTTGACGGCTCCCCCTTCCTCTGCTATGGGCATGACCCTCTGCCACAACCACCCTCTACAAACTCCCCCGTTGGCTCCCCTCTGCAAACTCCTACCTCCTCTCTCTCATGTGTCGCTACCTCTCCTGCTTGTGCCAAACCCTCATCCTCGCCACCACAACCTACACTCTGCACTCTATAGCCATCGTTCTTTTCACTTTGTAGCCACCTAAACCCTCACACAACTCCTTGCTCCCTATAATCCCTTCTCCCAGTGGCTCCCCCTTATTGTGGCATCACTGCCACTAGCCTGCCGCTGTGCCCCCCCCCATTCAAACTCTCCATTGCACTTCCTACAATGCATCTGCCCATACCCCCCTGTATCACCACTACAACCTCCACTACCGCACAAATTGAAAACCCATGCACTGCCTACCCTCAGCTCCCTTCACCAAAGGCTATGTCCTTCCGCTTGGCTCATGGTCCTCTCTGCCAAAACCACTACTGAAACCGCTCACCCCCCAAAATCACGGCCTCCAAACCATTCACCTTCCAAACTGCCAGCCAAACCCTTATTTTTTTTTTTTTTTTTATTTAGATTAAGTTCATAAATTTTAATTGCTTTTTTTTGCAATTTTTTAATATATATATATATATATATATATATATATATATATATATATATATATATATATATATATATATATATATATATATATATATATATATATCTTGTGTTTTTTTTCATAAATCACCTCATGACCTTTTTTTTAAAGCAAAAAAAAAAAAAATCCTGACATGCCTCTAACTGTCAATTTTAACCTTGCAGGTTGCTGATGTCATCACTAAATCAACATTTCACATGCCCTTCTAGATCATAAGGAGCAACCTTCTATTTTTTGCTCATAACTTGAGCATACGGACTCCATTTTCAAAAAAAAAATATCACCAAAAAGCTGATTCCGAGCCCATCACGATGGAGTTGATTTCATGAGATTTTGATGCAATTTAGATCCCTTCTTTTTCTATCAAAGGCTGAACTTTGTGTTAACCTTTTCATTGCAAGGTTGTTTCACGTTTTTCATACATTTTCAATGCCCTAACTTATAGTTTTGTAGGGATATTTTCTCACTAACCATATTTCTAGAAGGTTTTTCTTTCTATTTTTTTTGGAATGAACTTGTATGCTTAAACACTCGTCTTTAAATGCATCGTTAAAGATAAAACAATCAAACTCAATCTTGAATGCACAGTTAACTGAACAACACTTTTGCTTTGGAATGAATGATAACATAATCTTGCATGTCTAAGGATCAACAAACATTGCAATACACATTTCAATTTGGTGCTTAAAACAAACACTCACTCAATCTTGAATGCATAAAGGAAATTGATTCTTTCCTTATCAAATTTGCTTATGCACATGCTCGATTTACTTCTTGTTGACGAATCCACACTTTTCATTCATCTTGACTATTATTTCAAGTTGGAAAGAATGTTGTATGCTATAAACATGTGTGTCTTCAAAGTAGATTACAAAAACCTAAAGCTTCAGTGGGAAAGAATGTGTGTCTTTAAAACCTCGAGGCCACTTACATATTCTCTCCTCTCGCACCTTCGGGTGATCTTGGGTGCAAAAGAAATAAGTGGTCTTTTTTTTAATCTTTTTTAGGAGGCCTACTTGGGGATTTCATCACCCCTTGGGACGACCTCGACTCTAGTGTTCTGGCGGAGTATGAAAATCGGGAGGTGAATCGAAAGAAACTTCTCTTGGAAGTAAAATCTTGTCACTCTTGGCTAAGCCCCAAAGAACTTTATACCTTTGGGAAGTGAAGGAGGAGATTTGGCTTACCATCTCCCCCTTGACTATGTGGAATTATTTTCTTTCAACTATAGATTTGGGCCTCACATACCTTGTGTATATCAAGGATGCCCTCTAGTTGATCCTTGTACATCCTAGTTGAAACCTTATAGGATTGTTGGTGTGTTTGACGTGCTTGAGTGTTTGAAACCCTCCCTAGTTGAAGGGGACACACTGGCTACATTTTCCTTGTATATAATTCATTTTTTAATTTTGCATCTCACATTTGAAAAATCCAAAAACATCATAAAACATAAAAATACAAAAAAATCGTAAAAACTCAAAAATTCAAAAAAATCAAAAAATTTCAAAAACAACAAAAACAAGTCTTAGTTCAATTCCTCTTAGTCAAGTTGTCCACATCAATTCCATTTCACTTCTTCTTTCCATCAAATTCATCACCCTCATACATCTCTTGTCTTAATCATTCAAACCACTCATTGAAGTCTTAATCATCTCTATTTGTCCAAATCATTTCCTCATCTTCCTAATCATTCAATCAAATCCATAATTGTCATCCTAGTCATGGTGCATAATCCACATCACACTTCAATTCTTTCATCGAATGCTTCATAATCATCATCCTTCTAATCCAATTCCTTGTCAAAATTAGTCATTTCTAATCAATTCTTAATTCAATCCATTCACATCTTCATCCATAATCAATCTTTCTAATTTCATTCACACTTTCTTCTAATTCAACTTTGCATCACATCTTCTACTTTGGACATAGGAGCATTATCATAAACATTGGACTTTGATTCAAATACCACATTCACTTGGTTGCAATATCATAAGCTTTTTAAATCATAAGCTTTTTATTAAAGCTATATCAAACCTTCATCTAATATCAAATCAAATCCAATCAATATCAAGTCCAATCTAATTCAAGTCAAGTCAACACAAAGTTCAAAATTGCTCCTAGTCCTAAGGCCATTTTTCATCCATCATCAAATCTCTCACCACTCCTCGTCAAATCTATGGATCCAAATTTGCTTAATCCAGTGGTTGATGATCTTCAATGACAATATGGAGTTATACCTCCCTTTCAGCCTACATGTCAAATCCATCCTCAATACTTCATATATAACTCATATCCATCTCATGTTCATTATTCTTCTACCTTTGACAAGGGAAATCCACCTCATTATCTTCCATCCACATATGATTTCATGCATAGCCCACACAATTCTGCAAGCAGAAATGTCATGGCCAAAGAAATTGAGGAACTAAAGAATTCCATCTTGAGCCTAGAAAATCAATAGAAAAAGTCCACCTTCCATGCCATATGTCCTCCTTCCCCATGTTTCAAAAACCATAATCCTCATGTCCCATCCAGCCCAAATCCTCCATGCAATTCCCCATACTTTGCACTTAATGTCAAAAACCATCACCCCAATCCCCTACCCATAGTTCCACCTTCACACAATCCTAATTCTCCAAAAACACCATCTCCGCCTCGTACTGGGTTCTTCTCATGCAATTTCTTGGCTAAGTGTAAAATTCAAAATAAAGTGATCCAATCACTCAAAGGCATACCCCCAGTTCCATCTCAAGACCTTCCTCCAAAGCATGACATTATATATCCTTCTTCTCCTCTAGATCCAAGCATTTCTCCATTCTATCATTCCCAAGGTCCATTTATCCCTCTTAGTCCATCTCATGATTCCCTTCCTAATCAAGATCAAGGCATTTCATGTACTGCACACCTTATCAATTCCACTCGATCTCAAGAGTTAGCATCCATAGACCCTTCACTTCATGAAGAAGTTCTTTCCACTCCATCCACTAATACTCCTCCATGTCAAGATCCAATCACTCCATCTCATGGTTCCATTCCTTCCACTCCATTATGTGATTCTATTCCATCTCATGATCCACTCACTCCGCTACATCATCCTCTTTTAGGTCAAGATCAAAGCTCCCCCTTCATTTGCCTTTCATAATCCCACTTCATCTCAAGATTCTATTATCCCTCATAATCCCCTTCATGATCCTAATCCACCACATGATCGTATCACACCTATCCAATTCACTCATGAACCCCATCCACATGGACTCGCATCTTCTTTTGAAACTAATAAGTATCTCATTGAAGAAATAATTTCTCAAGATGTTGTCATGCCTTCCACTCCTTTGAAATCCAAAATTCCTCCATCCAAACCTAACTATTCCCATCATCCATATTTCAAGTCCATTTTGGGACCTTATATCAATAATCCACTTCCTTCCTCATTACCATCCATTTTGGGTCCTTATGTTCCAAAACCAAACCTTTCATCCCTTCCTTCCATTTTGGGTCCTTATGTACATCCATCCACCATATCCATGTTTTCCACTTCATCTACTCATGGTCCTAGTAAAGATCAGCCAAGGAATACATCCTTGAATTCCTTACAACGTTCACCATTTATAAGCTCTCCACCCCATTTACCTTCTTGCATTCATACCATGGCCAATGGAAGCAAATTGGATGCCAAATAAAAAGAAAATAAAGCCACAAATCCACAAAAGCCCAAGGATCAACATGTCCCCTCTAAAAGACATGTTCAAGAAAAGAAAAATATGATCCAAAACAAAATCAAAAGGCCACAAAGGCTGAAAATCCAAATGCAAAACTTTTGTGGATCCCAAAGCTACTTAATGTAGCAATGAATCTCAAAGAAAACTTCAAAATGGCATCCAATCTTGCTAATCCAAAGGCTTCCCTCATTCATAAATAATCCAAGCTTCCATTTTCCAAATCCATTTTGGGTCCCTATATCCCAAAATCCAAACTTACATATCCTCCACAATTTCATCCTTCCCATCACCCTTCAAGGTGTGTGCCAATGACGATCTTTCTCCCTCCTTCATCCACCCACTTAATCCAAACTTTTTCATAGGTCATTTTTCTCCATTTCCCAATCCACTTCATCCTTCTTTTCACTATCCTACCAACATCTATGAGAAACTAGTATAAATTCCTTTAAAATAAAAAAGAAAAAAGGAAAAAAGATATCAAGGGATCCCATCCATGTAACTAAATATTTGAATCCTTCCTTCATTTTCCTATCATGTATCCAATGCCTTCCACTTTCACTTATCCATCCATTCACTTTTCCTCTTCCACTTGCACTCTACACTGGGGGCAAGCTCCATCCATAGAACTCTTCCTTACATACCTTCCATACTTCCATCTACCACTCATCATTCATTTCCATCTTTGATCTTGACTTTCACTTTCCTTTCATCTATCCATATGCACTTTCCATATTCCTTGTGCATTATCCAGACATTATTCTATATACTTCCATAATCCTTTCATATATTTTATCTTGGCATCCTATCCATATCTTGCATCCCATAGTCCTTGTCATGTTCCTCCATTTTCCATCCATACTCCTATGTACTTCCATTCCCCTTTCACATTTCCTTGATCTTGGTTATCCCATCCATCCCATCCACTTACATATCCCACATTTGATCCATACCCTTCATATCGTTACCCCTTTTCCATATCCTCCCTCTGATATCCCTTATTCATTCCACTTTCATGCCCATGCTCATGATCACTATTAAAGGCATAATACCAAAATGTTCATACATTCTTTGGAAGAGCACATGCTTTCACTTCCTCCTATAGTAGCCTTCACAAAATTCATCCATTTTCATGCATCCCTTCCCACTATATTTCCTTCCATTTTCCTATCCTTGGTATGGGGCATTTGGACTCCTTTAAAAGATGATCCTTGGCTCTGCATTTTCTTCTACCATATTAGTTGGCCCCTCATATCCTTTCACCATTCCTTTCATCGACCAACTCACATTGCTTTTCCTCCATTTACCATGCCTTGGCTCTCCCTTTTCATTGGTCCCAATCCATTCTATCCCACATTCATTCATATCACATTCAATCTAATTCTTCCACTCACTTAAATCAAATTCATTTATCCTCTAATTCAATCAATTTTCCCTTCTTCTAATCCTTTCACATCAAATCGATTCTACTCTCATCATTCCTCCTCCTATCAACATCATTCTTCCAACCTTATCCACATTCATTCTTCTAATTTAATTTCAATTTCATCTATTCATCTCACTCTCCATAAAATCAAAAAACCTTTAAAAAAAAATCTCAATGTGCAATCAGTACTAATCCAATCAATCTAATCTTGCAATCTTATACAGCAATCCTTCATCAATTCATCAATTTGACTCAATCAATTGATTATCCATTAACCATGTTCAAACATTATCATGGGATTAATCCTTCCCAATCCTTAGATGTGCATTATGTTCATCGTTAGCTTTGTCATCCTTAATCAATCATCATCAATCAATCCATTAATTGGTTTTCAGCTTGATTAGGGGCAAATTTTTGCTTTGCTTTTGGTTTTTCGTGCATGATTTCTTGTTACTTGTATGCATTAGTATTTTTTGCATTTATCATGGTCTCTGCATCCTATTGACCCTAGGAATTATGGTCTTCCATAGCATGGTTTCATAAGGCATATGGTTGTATTAGACCCCTTTTTTATCACGTACTTAACACATTGTCATCTTGGTTCCTTATACCTTGGTGCATAGTGTTGAATACAATATCAAACTTAGGTTGTTCACACCATTGTAGCATAAATTTATCAATCTTCTCATTTTCCACTCCCTTCCATACTCCTTCCATTTCGAGAGTACATCCATGTTCTCCTAACCCGTATGTCCTCTCGAGGGGGCATACCTTTCCACCCTCGTCATCCTTCCTCATCCTTCCATGAATGGGGCATCATGCTACTAGTCTTATCCTTCGATCCACTATATTTTATTCTTCTTTGATATAACATTACTAATGCTATATCAAAGAGGGGCAAAATGTAGATACCTAAAATTGTCCAAATCCCCTTTTCATGACCAATTAAATAGATATTTATTATTTATTATTTATTTAATTACCCTACCTTTAATTAAATAAATTTGCATTTGTTTAATTATATTCACCTTACCTTGTTTTAAATAAACTAAGGTTTATTTAAATCCTAGCCTTTCCACTTGCATCTTAACCCATTCACTTTAATTAAATAAGTATGTTGTTTACTTAATTAATCCCTTTTAAGCCCACTTGGAATTAAATATTAAATTTAATCCTACTTGAGCACATGGCTCCTAACTTTAACCCTCACCTAACCTCACTTTCCTAACTTCACTCATCCTTCTAAACCTACCCACTTCCTAATCTCACTTACCTTTTTCCTAATCACCTTTTAATCCTAAGTGTGTGCTCACACATGTGTGAGAACACTCACACTTCCCACACCCCTCATTCCTTCCACACCTCCTACATGTTTATCCCCTTCACATGAGAATCAAGGTGTCTCACACATGTGTGAGAGACCATGCTTCTCACACCTCTTACACCTCTCATTGACCTATCACCATCAAAGGTTTCTCACACATGTGTGAGCATATTACCCCCTTTGAACGGTCAAAAACCCTAATCCACATGAAGTCTACTTGGCCTCCACCTCATGGACACCTGATTGATCCTAAGAGATCCTAGCCCTTCATCTTGCATTGAATATTAGTCATTCATTTCATCTCATTTCCTATAAAAGGAGATCTCTCTCCTCATTTTCATGAAGCACTATCTAGCCCATTTTTATGTTTTAGGATTTATGAGCAACCACATCCCACAATAATGAAGTCATCAACCACTTGGTGATTTTGTGAGGTTTGCATTAGTGCTATTTTGAGTAGATTAAGCTATTTTGATGTCATGTCTTCACTACTTGCATGTTGTCTTTCATATTTGAGGTTTGCATGAATATGTAGGAATAGACATTAGTTGCTTAGTTTTTATTCCCTTGTTATATTTTTATGCAATATAATGGGAATCTAGAAAATCTAGTTGTAAAAGTTATGAAAGTTCTCTTGGAGTCTCTATGTCTAGATTAGTCTAGGCTAAAGGCAAGAAGAAAGTCAAAATTTCTAAAGAAAAGACCACACCCTTGTCTATAAAAATTAGGGAATCTATGAGGAAAGAAAAAGAAGAGATAAAAATGCCCTCCAATTCATGTCAAAATGAAAAGGAAAAAATTGTTGTAGCTTGAGCCACTTCAAAAAAGAGAAAAATGCCTATAAATGGAAAACAAGCCTCTATAAGGAGAAGTTGTAGAGAGAAACAAATTTTTTTTATTGTTGTGCAACAAACTAGGGCAACAATTGATATTGAATATTCTAAGTCACTTGAGTAGAGAATGACTAAACCTAGTGATAGTCAATGAGAATTGTCTAATTCACCACCTGAGATTGGAAAAGAGTAACCTTATGTAGATAAAAAGGGTGAAGAGCAAGTAGTGATTGAGGATGATTCTTGTTCTAATGAAAATAACTATAGGATCAGAGTAAAGGTTCATCCTCTAGAGCATCCCAACTAGTAAATGACCTTATTGATGTGGAAAATGATAGTGTGTTAGAAGGATACTTCCCAATGGAAGAGGATATACTAGAATCACCTCCTACAACATCAAGAAGATTTTTTTCTAAAGAGAATTTTGGAGTTGACATGAGCTTTGTGAATGAAGTGGTGGAGAAAATACTTAATTAGGGATTATATGCACTAGCTCTAGCTTCTCAACATTTTGACAATCTTGAGAGGTCTAAAGTAGTGAGGAAAGACCCTCTAGAGGTTAAGATTCAAGTTAATGATGAGACTAATATTCCAAATGTAGCAAGAGAAAAACTTGATGTGAATCCCAATGTTAGGTGCCTCTCAATCAATATCATTACTCTCTATTATTTCTTAATTTTCTAATTAGTTGACTTTGAAAATAAAGCAGTGGAGACAGAAAAAGAAAAGTTTGAATCAAGACATTGACACTCATTATTAGGATCTTCTGGAAAAGGAGGAAGAAGTGGAGTAGCTACATATAAATATTGCTAAGGTAACTTTAATGATACCTGAACTAATGACTTTTCATTCTCCAACTCCTATTTATGCATTTTTCCTTAAAGAATAGTTTCTAAATTATCAAATGACTTGTGTAATGAGGGATAATTTTCCATCTTTGGTTGAACCCCCTAAAGTTTCTCAAGCTTTCCACAGTTCTCCTGCAACCATATAGAATTTTTTGTGTGATCCTTTTCTTCATAACTTTGTAGTACCCAACAATAGAGAATGGAATACTTTGTTGTATGTTGGAGATATTCAATTAAAATCCCTAAGGTCATGGAGACAAAATGAAATGAGTAGGGAAACATAGGTTAAATCCTATAGGTAATTAGAGGAAGAAACTCCTCTTTACCTAAGGCCAAAAGCTCAGCATCCTAGAACCTACTATTATGACTAGTTGAAAATTGCTCCATTAGATATAGGAAGTCATGCAATTTATCCCCTTAGAGATGTATCATTTGATGGCTAAGTTGAAATGGCTAAGACCCAACTACCCGAGGTGATAAAATCAATACATTGGCATTTGGCTAGCATGTCTAAGGATTTAAGAAAAAAAGATCCACACTCACCCCTTAATTTTATAGCAACAAATAGAAGAGTCCCTTGGTACATTACATTAGGAAGAGTTAGACAAAGTTCCTAGATTCCTCTCACCTTCTAGCCACCCATGCTTATTCATCCCTTGTTGGCAAGCGCCAAAAGTTTGGATGATTATGATAGAAATACAGGGAAATAAAATATTTTTACAAGAGCTTTGCAAAAGGAGATGCAGGAAAAAAAAAATAGTTGCAAATTATAGAATGATAGCTAGGGTAAAGAATTTCATTTTTTCTAGAGGACTGGAAAAGAGAAAAGTTGGGGGGAGATGATGGGGCCAATTTAAGGCCTTTCTGGTTCATGTTTTTATATGTTTTTTATCACTAGGACTTAGAAGATTTATGAGTTTTTGATGGACTTGTTCAAACTACCTATGTTTATACTATTATATGTGTGTGTACTTTGATATTTCTAAGATTGAATGAATGTGTTGTACATATATACTATACAGTTACATGGAATGAAATATTGTATCTTTCTATGTACCATTTTTTGTGTATTTTTTTATGTAGTCATATGATAAGAGAACCTAATATAAGAAAAAAATATTATGAATATTATCTTGGCTATGAATTGTGATTTTTGAATGTGTGCACTAATCTTTTGTAGATAAATGATGAGTCAACAAGGGAAGAAGAAGTCAACATCAGAAGACAAAGTGTTGATAGGAAGTTGATTGACTATTTTGAGCTCATAATGATTCCATTACTTTTAGTTATTAGAAGTTACCATTGTGGGCTGATTTAAAGTGGTTCTCAACCATTGTGGAGTAAATCTAAAAGTCATGAACTCCTAAATTAATGTGAAACTAAACACAACCTGCTCTTGTATTAAATGATGTTGTTTTGTATCTTCAATATTGTCATATCCCTAACATTGGAGGAACCTATATTTAGGGAGTTATATTTTATGTTGATGTTATAAATAAGTTAGATTTTAGATTCCCAAGATAGCTAGTTTTTGTGAGGAATCTCTCGTAATCCAATAGTAGTGATAAATACAATTATGTTGCTACAATATGTACTTATGCTTTATTCATGAATGAAATGATATTTACATTTTTAAATCTCTAAGTTGTTATTCATTCAGTCTTCCATGGGGACCCATATGGGAGGTGAACTTAGTTAATAGCTAAATAGGAATAAGTAGTTCATAGCTCAGTAGGAATCAATTTTTGGTTTCAATAGAATTATCTAGAACTTTGTTGCTCCTACAGCCATATGGTAACAAATTTGTTGGTTGTTTCTTGCAACATAGGTAAATAGTTTAGTTTCCTATTTGTGGCATTATTCCAAAGTACTAGGTTAGACTGTTATTTCATATCTTAGCTTAGTATTACTTTCATCATTTCAATTTCATATTTATGATGACAATTAAGATGGGTTAGAGCATATACCTGGTGGGCATCATTTCAAGTTTGCATCCCTGGTTTATAATTTAATGATCTCAGTATGTTATTCTAGTATGATATTTGACACTCCTAAAATACAAAGTCATTATAAGAAGGATGTCTAATCCTTAGTTATAGAGTCATTATACTAACAAGCCAAAGATCAAACCATGCTCTGATACCATCTAATGTAGTAAAAGAAATATTTTCCTCCAAAGGAGATGACCAAGCACCTAGAAAATACAACATAATAGAATTATAAGAAGAAGTACAAATAACTCACTTTATTAACAAGAGATCTTCATACACAACTAAATAATTATTGATTACATAACTCACATACAAAATTATATAATATGTCAAGTTGTAAGGCTTTCTTAGATTATAGACCAAACTCATTATTCTTGAGCTCTACCTCATTGATCATGAATAAGTACTAGAATACCACCCCTTTGACTAATTTGTAAGACTCTAAGAAATTAAATATATAGCCATCAAGACACATAGGTTGGGTTTGAGTTCACAATCTCCAGTATTAGGAAATATGTTATATAATATAAGACTCTCACTAACCAAAATTAATTAATGGTTAGATACATAATATATTACAAAATATTATGTCCCATCAAATATAGGTCCAAATTTTAACCAACCATCTAGATCCAAGAGCATGTAAGCTAACTCCTAAATATAGAACCTCGCCAAATTAAGTACCACATATTGTGTGAAGGGAAACATTGGAAATCAACACCTAAGAAGATGAAGCATAACTTCTACCTATTTTAACATTCAATTCTATGCACTTAGGATAAAGATTCATGATAGGTCTATAGTGTGAAGCCAAAATTATAGGATATGTAAAGGAAAAATGAGTGAACATCACCAAATCAATCTGTTAGATAGATAACTTGAAAATAGAAAATAACAAATGTCTTTTTGGGGGATGCATGATTGCCAACAACCCAAGGATTCTCCTACATAATTAAGAATACCATAGAACAAAAATCTATGAAGAGAAACTTACTAAGTTAGAGATTAATTGTATATTATAGTAGCAAAAAGGAAATTTGGTAAGAATATTAAATAGGTGATTATATATTCAAGAATGACTAGGGAAGAGTGGTAGGAAGCTAGGTAGATGGCCATAAAAAATGCATATTAGTGGATAGTCTAGTATTCTTGTGGTCAAGCCACTTTCTATTAGAAAAGTTTCATTAGAAACAACATCAACATTAGGAGTAGTAGAGGAAGGATCAAGAGATAAATAAGTTGTAATCATTCATGTGCATGAAATATTGTAGCCTATTGCCACTTGGAGATCATCAAGGATATCTCTTGTAGCAAAAGAAAGTGAACTTTAAAAAGTTAAAATAGAGGCTATGGAAGAGAAGTAGGAGGAAACTCCTAAGAGGATTAAAAGGTAAAAGGAAATGGTATAAATCCTCATACCTAAGAAGGAAAGGACTATATCTAAGAGGGGAGGAAAGAAGATTCAATAAGAAGAAGACGAGGAGGAAGCATAGAATCATACCAGTGAATAGAAAGAAACACAAGAACCAAGTGAACATGTTGACCAAACATCTTGAAAGAAGAAGTCATGGAAGAATTGTTATATTTAATTTTGTACTAAAAGACCATATTTGATTTGTTACAGACCAATATGTTAGTGCCTGATGCAACCACTCAACTTCTAGTACATAAGAGGTGGTTAAGCCCTTGTCACAAATCCCAAGGGGAGGACTGAAGTTTTTTCCAATACTTTTTTTTTTCCATATAGTTGTTTACCTGATGGGAGGTTATCATGGATCACTCTCTTATATTTTCATAATTATATTTGGTCTAAACAAAAATTTATCCTAATCTTTTCTCTAAGTGTGTTCATTTTTTGGAATATCAAGTAACGTGTGGTTATTTTCTTCTTCAAGGTATTTGTGATTTCATGGCTTTTTGTGGCCTTGGGGATCTCTTCTTGGATCATGTATAGACCTATCTTGGTGCTTATATATGTCATCTTTATTAAGTTTTTGGTCTCTTGTTTCTCCTTTGGGGTAGGTCTATACTTTTTAATAAATGCACCTATCAATTTCTAACATGTGGTCTTGGTTGCTATATATCTGAGATTTAGAACTTAAGTAAGTATTGATCTTGATAGTAGAATAAAAGACAACATAAGTTTTCCTAGTTAAGCCTAGCCTTCTAAGCTTGTATATTGTATTTGAGTTATACATGGTTGTGACCAGGCAGGGCATATACCTAACATGCCATTAGAATATTGTCTCATCATATATGCATTTGGAATAAATATATAGCTTATTTTTTCTTCCATGTTTGTATTGGCTTCCATGTGTATACTCTAGTAGGGTGTTTGGTTAATATTCTTGGGTTCATTTCTCCATTCCACCTTTTGTCAGGTGGTATCAGAGATAAGGTTTCTTTCCTTGTAAAGTTTTACAATCATGGAGAACCTTGATTAGATTGATTGTAGGGTGGCATATCTAATTTATGACCTATAACTTGTAGAGGGTTATGATTTCTTGGAGGAACCTTTGTCAAACTGGTTCAAGGTAGAGTAAATGTAGATAATTCTATAATGGACATGTTGAGAAAATTTGTAGCTAGACTTGAAGATGTTGAGATACTCTAGAGAAGAGGAGTTTATCTTGATGATGTTAGTGATGAAGAAGAAGCAATTGTACCTAATCCTAAACATGAAGAGGTACAAGATGAGGAAAGACTTTTCATAGTTTTATCTAGAAAAAATTCAAGACCCTTTTTTTAACTTTCAAGTTATTGTGGAAAGCTTAATAATAATGCACTTTGTTCAAATGGATCTCTGAGACATAAAATTATTTTGATTATAAAAGTATCATTGATGATAGGAAATTGAGGATAACATCTACTAAGTTGAAGCAACATACTTCTCTTTGGTGGGAATACTTGCACATTGATAGAAAAAAAAGATCAAGACTTGAGTGAAAATGGTTGGTAACTTAAAAAAGAAATTCCTTCCTGTCGATTATCAATTTAACCTATTGAGAAGAATGCAAAACTTGAGATAGAAAGACATGACTACGAAATATTATACTGAGTAATTCTATAAGTTGGGCATTAGATATGGACATGTTGATGATGATGTTAAAAAGGTTGCTAGATATCTTAATGGACTAAGAGCTTTTATTCAAGATGAAAATATTTTTGTGAAAATGGAAAGTATTGAAGAAGAATACTTGTATGCTTTAAGGGATGAAGAAATATTCGAAAAAAAGAAAGAACATGGACAAAGGACAAGAGGTGGAAGATTTTAGTGAAGTAGAGGTAGATCTTATGGAGAAAGTAGAAGATCTTATAGCATATCTCATGAAAATAGAAAATTGGAATGGAAAGAAGATTATTCTAGAAAAGGAAGAGGTAACTATACTAGAGGTAGTAATTCTCGTTACTCTAGGAATAATAGTATTGGCAAAAGGGAAGATGCATCTTGATTTGAGGGTACTTGTTTCAAATGTGGAGAAGAAGGTCATAGAGACTTTGAATGTCCTTTTTCTACCAAAAAGATGTGAATTAGTTGTAGAAATACTTTGATTAAAGAAGTTGAAGCTATTGACCCTGGTAATGATCCTAAAAATGGAGATAACTTGATGATCAAAAGAAACTTATGGATGTTGTAATGTGGAGCCTAATCAGACTCAAAGGTTTCCTCGATGCAATTTTTTCATAGATTATTTCTATGGGGTTTTGGGGGTAGTGCCTCCAAGATGGGGTCAAGGGGAAGCACCCCTTGGGGGGTGTTGGAGCAGTGCCCCAGGTGTGCTTCATGTTGCAGTACATGGTGGGGTCAAGGCAAAACACCCCCATGGGGATTTCCATGGCAGCACCCGTGAAGCCAAAATTGACCCTACTATTGTAAAGGGAGTCAACTATTATTTTTCTATTGGATGACATATTCTAGCCCTAATTTTGTAAGAAACTAAATATTGTATAAAATCTCTTAGGCTTATGGATTTCACAATGTATGTATGGTGAAATTGTAGCTTCCTATGATGATATTGAGCTATAAGGGATAGTAGATTGTAATCATTGGATAATAATAATAATATTCTAGATGTGATGTCAGTGGACATAGTCAAGGGATTGGATGAACCACATTAAATCCTTGTGCCTTGTGTTCTCTTATGTATGATTTATTATTTTCTGATATTGATTATATTTGCATGTAATTGTTATTTCTATGTATGCTCAATCCTAAGAATGGAATGGGCAGTTGAATGAAGAACCCTATTTTGAGAAAATATCTTTTTAAGACTAAATGTAAGATTGAAAGAAAATATGGAAAAGTAATAATTAATAGTTGTACTTTTGATAACTTGAAATTTGAGGAATTGGAATTAAATTTGTAACTATAGATATTAAAACACCCTAACCCTTCTGACTTTTCTTATATCAAGGATGACCACAAGCTTCTGGTAAGTGAACAATGCCTTGTGAAATTGAAGATCAAAATTTACTTTGATGAAGTCTTGTGTGATATTATTCCTATGGATTGTTTTCATATTATTTGGGGAAGACCTTAGAAGTATGATAGATAAGAGTTACATGATGGTAGTCATGTTACCTTTGATAGAAAAACCAAGGAAAATCATTGCACTATAGTTAGAGTCTACTTGGTTGAAGGAAATTAGTTTGTGAAGGACATGAAGAAATATAAGGTTTGTTTTTATTTGATCGTTAGGAAGATTGAGAAGTGAGATGAACTTGAGTATGCACCTGATGTAAGATCTTTGTTGACAAAATTTCAAGATATTATTTTAGACAATGTACCTAACAGATTACCCCTTGAAAGAAGTATTAGTCATTGTATGGATTTAATACCTAGAGAAAGTTTTCCTAATAAAGTACCACATAGATTTACACCTACAAAGAGTGAATAATCGAATAGACAAATGTATAAATTTCTTGAGAAAGTTTGATTCCTTATGCAATACCTTGTATATTGGCACCTAAAAAGAATAGAGAATGGAGAATGTGCACTAATTTGAAAGCTATAAATAGAATTAAAATGGATTAAAGGTTTCATTTTGTAAGGATAGATGACATTAGTGGTCGTTAAGTGGATAAAATATTTTACCAAAATTGATTTGAAAAGTGGATATCATTATATTAGAATTAGAGAAGGGGATGAATGAAAGACTACTTTTAAAACTAAAGAGGATTTGTATGAGTGGGTAGTTATGTCTTTTTGTTTAATTAGTGCACCTAATACTTTCATGAGATTAATGAATAAGGTTCTAAATAATTTTTTATCTAAATGGTTTATTGTATATATTGATGACATACTAATATACAGCAAGATTAAAGAGGAACACCTAATGCATATTAGACAAATGTTGCAAAGGCTAAAAGAAGAAAAGTTGATGATAAACTTGAAAAAATGCTAATTTATGAAAGAAGAGATTGTGCACCTCGGTATTTTGATCTATGTTGATGGATTGAAGATGGATCCTGAAAAACATAAAAGTTGTACTCAATTGGCCTACACCTAACAATGTTGAGGAAGTTAGATTATTTAATGAATTAGCAACTTTTTATAGGAACTATATTATAAATTTTAGTTCATTATATAATGCTATGACAAAGACAATGATATGTAATAAAAATGAATCCATATGGACACATGGAGAACAAAAAAATTGGAAACATTGAAACAAAAGGTAGCAAAATTTTATGTGCTTTCTTTACCTAAATTTATGGAAAAAAATATCAAATTGAATGTGATGCTACTAGAAATGGAATTAGAGTTTTTCTTTGATTTGAGATGGTAAGCCTAGAACTTTCTATAGTGAAAAATTGAATGATGATAAGAGGAAATATGCAGTCTATGATCAAGAGTTCTACGCAATTATTCAAGCTTTGAAGAAATGGAGACATTACTTGATACCTAGAGAGTTTGTATTGTATATTTATCATAAGGATTTGAAATACTTGGGAAGTCAAAGTAATTTGAATCAAAGACATATAAAGTGAGTTGAGTATATCCAAAGATATTCTTTTGTATTAAAAAAAAGAAATTGATAGTCAAATAAGGTAGCAGATGCATTGAGTAGAAGAAGAAGTTTGTTGATGAAGATGGTGGTTGAAGTACTTGGGTTTGATGATTTAACTTTATCCTAATTCTGTAGAACCTTGGAAGGATTCTAAGAATCACACGAAAGATAAACAAGGCAAGTGGGTTGATTCTTTCATTCAAGAAGGTATGTTATTAAAGGGGATTGAATTATGTATATATCAAGATGATCTATGACTAGTAACATCATTAGGAAGAAACATAGTGCTGGACTCGCAAGAAATTTTTGGGATTGATAAGATAGTCAAGCTTATTTTTTAGAGGTACTTTTAGTCACAATTGTATAAGAATGTTCATAAGATGGTGAAGATTTGTAGAAATTTTCAAGTAAATAAGGGAACTAGTCAAAATATGGATTTGTATACACATTTACGTATTCCTAGTAAACCTTGGGAAGACATTAGTATGGATTTTGTTCTTGGATTACCTAGAACTCATAGAGGTAATGATTCTATCTTTTTGATAGTTAACAAATTTTCTAAGAGGGCACATGTCATACCTTGTAAGAAGATATTAGATATAGTACACATAGAAGATCTATTCTTCATAGAGATTGTAAGATTGCATGGATTACCAAATACTATTATTTTTGATAGAGATACTCACTTTACTGGTTACTTTGGGAGAACACTTTAGAAGAATTTGAATACTGAGTTTATAGTTTTACATTTCATTCATAGACATGTGGACAAATTGAAGTTATAAAAAAAGTTTGGGTAACTTGTTGAGATATTTAATTGGTGATAACCTTCTAAATATGACATAGTTTTGGCATAAGAAGAATTTTCATATAACAATTCAGTCATCAAAAGTACTAAGAACACACCTTTTTAGATAGTTAATGGAATGAGCCCTAGAGGTACCATAGAGTTGAGGAATTTGGATACTAAAATAAGGAGTGGTGCCGAAGAAAAAGAATTTGTAGATTGTATGAAGAATTTGCATGTGGAAGTAAAGAACAATATGAATGACAATAATCAAGGATATAAGGAAAGAGAAGATAAGAAGAGAATATATACAACTTATAAAGTTAGAAATGAATTAATAGTACACTTAAAGAAAAATGGATTTCCATTTGGAGAATATAATAAGTGAAAGATGGAGAAATTTGGGCCTTGTAAGATCTTAAGGAAATATGATAGTAGAAATAATTTTGAAGTTGAATTTTCTAAAGAAATGTATATTCCACATATAATAAACATTTTAGACATCTATGAATATTTTGAATATGATAAAGAGGCACTGATAATCCCAATTATCCTAAGAAGATGAAAAAAGGCATAGAAAGAATTTTGGATATCACAATTAGAAAACACATAAGAGAAAAAGACTACAAAGGATCTTTAGTTCAGTGACAAAAATAGACTAGTTGAGGATAGTTCTTGGATCTCTCAAGATGAGTTGGATCTTAATGATACTTCTTAGAATATTCAAACTTCCTAATCTAGACATCAATCCTTATTTATCGCTAGTTTCTAATACAAGAGAATCTTGGGTTCTTTGGCAATCTTGTATGAACCAAAAATATTTCATGTTATTTATTTTTGTTTGTTGTTCATGAAATGGCCCTTGATGTTCATTTTATTTCTTTTTGTATAGTTATTTACCTAATGAGGACCTACTCAGGATCACTCTCCAATGTTCATTGAACTTCATTTGATATTACTGAAAAGTTATCCTTCTATTTTCTTAGAGCATGTTCATTTCCTAGCATATCGAGTAATGTATGGTTATTTTCTTGTGCGAGTTTTTTTTGTGATTTCAAGGTTTTCCATGGCCTTGGGGATCTTTTCTTGAATCATGTTTATGTTGGAAATATGGTCATATAGATATCTTGATGGTTTTCATTTATGGCAACATACACTCAGCATTTCATTTATGCATTTAGAGTTGGAAAATTGTCTAAGAGTTCAATAGTTTACAGTCGAATAGTGAACAAATGTTAAGTGTACCAATGACTCATTGAGAGTTAGCTCATTTTTAGTTAAGTATAGCTTCATGGAAGTATCATGATGATGTGTGCTAGTGTGAAAATATGTATGAATAGTACAGTGCATGTTATGATTAAAATACCAATGCAGGTATTTTAGAAGTGCAGAACAAAGCATAACAAAGAATTAGATTGTACGGCTTTAGGAATTATTTTGGTTATGAGATAATTACTAAGTTATGATGAGCTAACTATGTTGACATTATTATGTCAAGCATGTGAACACATGAAGGCTGGTTGAAAAGAGTTTTGTAAATATGCAAGGTAAAAGTAGAAATCTTATATGATGTAGTAATTCGTGAAGTGATGTAAGATGTGAACTATTGTGTGAATGATCTGAAAGATATGTGAGCCTTATGTGATACAAATTCTAATGTATGATTAGAAAAAGTATGAAGTACAATAGACAACAAGTATTTTATGTATATCTATTCTTATGAAGAATTGAATTGTATAATTGCATGTTAGGGTAGTGGGCTCTTCTTACATACATTGTATTTGTTCTACCAACTCTTAATAGGGTTGAGGCTTCTCACAAGTCCTAGCCCTAACAAGGTCAATATCCTTAGAATGATCCTATTTTTTAGTGAATCATATAGTATATATCATCCCCACTAGGGTTTTCCCTTGGTCAGGATTTCCCTCGTTAACAACTAATGGTGTTATGAGTTCATTATGTGCATGGTTATATTTATTGTTCAGCATTGTTGGTTATAAAGTAATTAACAATATTTAGTTCTAGGAAAAAAATTATAGAATATGGACTCACCCCCCCCCCCCCTTAGTATTATCTATTTCTAATAATTGGTATCAAAGAAAGATTACTTTGAAAAAGTTTAATCACTTAATTAAGATCCCAGTGAATATGGAACAGTTGAAGAAAAACCTAGAAGAATCTCTTGAGTAGATTGAACTTCTTAATGAAGAAAGAGATAACCTAAAAGATAGATATGAAGATGAAAAAGTCTATATTAGTAAACTGAAAGACAAGATTGATGATTTAGAATCTAGGAAGGAATCAATTATACAAACTAGTGATAATGATGAAGTAGGAGACCTTATGAAGGAAAATGAGATCTTAAAATGTGAACTGAAAAAAGTTGAGCTTAAATTGAGTCTTAAGAGAAGTGGTGGTAAGAATGAACTAGAACCAAAAACTAAGAATGCAAACCTTAGATCCTAGTTAAGTCAAGTTACATCTGAACTAGATGCTATCAAGATTAAACATGTTGAGTTAGAAAAGTATAACATTATTGTGAAAGGATCATTGACACAAGGTAAGCAATAGTTAGAGAAACTTCATTCCAGTAGTGAGAATATAGATTGACAAATATTTCATTAGAGACCTTCTTATGACAAAACACGACAAGACTTGGATATCTTATTTGATAGAAATCAGCCAAGAAATTTGAAATCAAAAGAGAACTAGATCCAATTATTAAATCCCCTAAGGAATTTGATCTAAGTAAGGTAGAATCAAGCACATCTACTAAAGTATCAAAGGAAGTTGAGTTAATTTATTTGTCAACTAAACCTGATGAACCTAAGAAAATAGAGCAAGTTGATAATCCTAAGCGAAATAAACCACCTAAGGAAGTAAGATGTGAGTTTAGAGGTAGATGCTTCATTTTTAATGAAGTTGGACATGTGAAAAGAGATTGCATAGGTAAGTATTTTAAACCCATTACTAATTTTTATTGTTATAATTGTCATGGTTATGACATAAGGCAGTAGAATGTAAGAAACCTAAGTTTGATGGTAATAATGCAAATAGTAGAATGTCTAGGAATACTAACCCTATAGGTAATGAAAGAGGAAGATCTCATAATAGATCCAATAATGGAGAGAAGAAACACTTTGTGTGTTGCAAGTATAACAATCCTGGACACATTGCAAGGAATTTTAGAGCACCTAAGAATAAGCATGGAACTAATCAAAAAAGAAATACACCTGTATGTCAGTTATGTAATAACTTTGGACACATAGTAAGATATTGCAGAATGGATAGAAGGAACTTTAACAAAAATCTGAATAATGGAAGGAACAACAAAAAAACTGAGATAAGGAATGATAATGGCAGTAACAATAGTTAGAAGGAAGCAATTAAGGAAAATGTTGATGAATTCAAGGAAGCATTTGTGATAGCTAAAGATCTAGAAAGCTCTTATATAGTTTTGCAAGAATATATTTTTGATGCACCTGATAGGACATTGAAGTCACAAATTGCTTGTGACTCATCCTACCTAAATTAAGCAGCTCTTGCAGTGGCAGAGCATCAGTTGGTCAAAAATGATGTTAGAGAGAGAGTTAGAAGTTGTGTAGTTAACATGAGGCTAAGGACATAGATAGAAGGCTACAGTCAAGTGCACAAGTCTAATATGATCGTAATAAGAAATAATTATGAAATCAATCTTATTGGTAAACAAAGATGGTATTTGAATCTGTTGTAGCTATGCATTTATTACACAATAAGATTTGAAATGATTTAAGGATTTCAAACAAGATTGTATGTACCATTTCTTTATGTGAAGTGTCTTGATTGAATTAAAGAGTGATTTGATAGCAAATTGAAGTGCAAAATGTAGTTTGAGAAGGGAAAAGTTGCAAAATCCCTAAATCACATTTTAAAGGTTTTTTGAAAATATTGAATTCAATTTTTCAGTAATTTCAATTATAGTTCAAATAGAAAATCAAAAAGTGCATCATATAAGTGATAGATTGCATTATAAATTCAGGAAGCATCCATTTGTATCATTATTAGATGATCCAATGGGTGCATTTTCACAAGTTTTGGAAAATATGTTACATGTTGAAGATATAAGAAGATACATTCACTGTAAGAATGAGAGCATAAGTGATGATGAAATTCATGAGGATTTGGGAAATATGTGTAATAATGACTTATCTTTGAAGTCTAAGTTTGTGCACCTAGAGAATTTGAATTTGGTGAAGAATATGTTTTATGGAGAATTTGATAATCATGACTAGACCCAAATTATTTTGACTAGGGTACATGATGATATGTTTTGGTTAGGAGATGAGAAGATTTTTATTAACAATGACCTAATTCACAAGGTCACATGATTGATTGATGAAGGATGTAATCTTGTAAATGAGAAGAATGTCATGAAAAATGGTTGAGACAAACCTGAAGATGAAGTTCGATAGAAGGAACATGAAGGTTGAACCTATTCAGGATAGAGGAGTAAAGTTGTTAACCAAGATATTAGGGTACAAGTTGAATCATGGATCAAGGGTTAACTCAATACCAGCTCGATTTATTCATGTGACTTATGTAATGGTATTTGAAGGAAGAAAGGTTAACTTATGCGAGATTATTAGAATGAAATTATTGGATAACATTGTAAGATTGAATAAAAATAAGAATGTAGCATTTAGATCTGAGTCCTTGTTGATTCATATATTCTTTTATGCTACAAGGAAGTTTCCTAGATTGATAAATTGGGTTAGCAACATGTGGGCAATGAAAATGGTGACTCAATGCTACAGATCCAAACCATAGAATGTTATAGATGATGACATTGATAGAATGATGAAAAGTTTCCAATCAGAGATGAAACTGAGGTATAGAATACCTCCCTCTATGGTAGAGAAATACATGGAAGATTTATGCTTCATGGTGGAGACAAACATCACTTGCATGGAAGTAGTGATTCTTATAGTCAAATTCATTGAGCCTATGGGTTATGAGATGAGTGCAGAGCTCATAGAAGGTTATATGAAGATCATACTTGAATCTAAGTGGGACATAGACTACCCTAGATGGGGAACCTATGAGGAGAGATCAAGAATAGTTTAGTCTAAACTATATAGAAAATAAAGCAGGAAAAAGTTTGAAAAGGAGATAGATTCAATTCTTAAGGAATCTGGCATGATAAGACAAGAGTTCAATGACATTAAAGGAAATGCACTGGAGATGAAAGCTAGTGGTCAAATTGAGGTGTTGGCTGTAGACACCTAAATTCAATTACACCACTTTGGTAATCCTATTTAGCTATCTCTAAAGGCATCATTAATTAAATTCCTATTTAATTAATCCTTTGCCATCCCCTAGCTGATTAATTCAATTAATCGTCTATAGTCCTAATTGATAAATCAAATAACCCATCATTTATTAATTAAATCCTATTCTCCTATCTAATTCCAAATCCCAAATTTATTAAAATCACTTTAATAAATAAAACCCTCAAATCTAATAGCCCCTAACCTATCCTAAATCCTCCATTCAGCCTAATCCACCCCATCCACACATACTAACCTAGCTTAGCCACTAACTCACCCACCCTCACGAATGCCATCCACTTGCACATCTCTAACATCCTTAATCTAATCCTAACCCAAGCCTAATCCCCCCTAACCTTGTCAGATTCTCTAAGTAAGCTTAAGACTTTCCTAAGCCAAACCAAAGTCTTCTCCCTCAAAATATCTCAACCATAAAACTTTATCCCAACCATAAGCCTTCAATGCTCTTACAAAGCCATAAATGGCTCTTACATCCTCACTTGTGACTCTTACATCCTCAACCACCCTTATCAAGCCTTTGACCAACCCTTATCCTATCCTCTCACACTCATCCTTCTTGTGACAAGTGTCACCTCCCTATTGGTGCTAAACAAGCACAATCCATGTGCTCCCCTTTAGGTGCATCCTAACCCTCCCTCACCATCTTTCCATCCTTGCATCTTATCCCTCCATCCCTCAAGCCCTTGGCCTATAAATTAAACCCTCTCCCTTCACTAAAAACAATCATCCTCCATGCAAACTTATAATGCTATTTTGAGAGCTCATAAACTACCAAAACACCATTATAATGTTGGAATCACTCCATGATTCCATTGTTGAAACCTTGCCTCACTCACTCCATCCATCCATCTAAGCTTAAAGCATAACTTGTGAGCATACATTCCTAAAATCAAGGACAAATCCATTGCATCATTATGTTATACCATTTGGAGCTTACCATTCTTGGTTTGCCTCCATTTTTGGTGATAACAAATCGGTCCTATCATAAGTGTTTACTTGGTTTTAGTATTGAGAATGCTTTTTATAGATTAGTGTCCATTTTACTCTACTAAACTAGTGTATACATTTTGGCATGCTTGGTGGGACCCTGCATTTGAGTCAATCTAATCATTTTTTTTGTTCTATTTGATAAACTAACAAAACTAACATTATTTGCTTGCAATCTTTTGTGTTAGGTTTGCCGATTTTGTTGCAAGTACGTAGGTCACGTTTGGGAAAATGCGCTCATGGCCATCTCATCACTTTTCACTTTAGAAGACTTCCAAACCAGCAAGTTTTGCATCCCCACGATGCCAGGAACATGATCTCGCGACTGCGAGAACGTGGCTATTCTCCAATGGGAATGCGCATTCGTGATAGCGAGTTTGACAGTCATCACAAATCAGCCTCTGCCATGTATCCTGCACTTGGCTCTACATCCTTACGGACTAATCATCTAATGGGATCATCATTCTTGCTTGCGAGAACATGCCTAAGAGAAGTGATATTGTCATTCTCTCTTGCGAGAATGTGAAATGTATTCTTTTCATCTGTAATCGTTAATTTTCTTGCGAAATTGTCATTCCCATGTTGCGAGAACGTTGTAAAAAACACAAACTAGTGGGATCACTCTGTTCAAAATGAGCTCCCTTATTATTTATTTTAAGTTTTCACTATTTCTTCCTGGCATTCCCACACCTTGGAAGGCTTGCAGGAACACATCTCTGCGAAATCAAACTCTAGCAAGATCGTGAACCCGCTTGCGGGAACGCTTTCTGTGTCTTAGAGTCACGTTCTATCATTGTTTTTTGTCTTTGCAAATTGGAAAAATGAACTTGTATGCCTAAAAACCCCCACAAATCAAACACTTATCTTTGGTTCTCTAAAACTAACAAACAAATCTATCTTTTGCAAGCAAATTTAGGAAAAGTCAATTTTTGAACACTTAGAAAATTTGTTAAGTTAACATAAATCAACAAAAATCAAATTAAGTGGTTTTCATTTGGACTCACCATTTTTCTAACCACCCATCATTCTAACCATTGGTTGCAATATCAGTGTCATATATGGGGATGGGTCCACTTGAAAAAGGTGTTAAGTGTTCCAATCTGATTCTACTTAATTAGTTTTTTTAGGATTTATCTTAACTTATAAGATTTCATGAAAGTCCACAAATCTAGATTAGATCGATCACACTTCAAGTTTGGACTTTAAAATTGAACAAAAATCAATTGATGTGGAGGTCCTCTGGGTGCGCGCTTGACAATCATATTTTACACATCTTTATTTTGGGCTTAAAACAAACTCACACTCAATCTTGAATGCCTTAAAGAAAATCAATCGATACTTGACGTGGAGGGCCTCAAGGTGCGTGAGTTTACTTGTGTTGACCCTAACTCTTGTTTTTACTTTCATTCTTTGATCGCATTTTCTTTTTTTGATGCTTCAAAATTGGAATAAACATTGTATCTTAAACATGAGTGCTTGTAAGGTCTAGATCAGAAAACCTAAGCGTCAGTTGGAAAAGAATTATGTCTTTTAGCCCAAGATCATCCAAGTCTTCTCTCCCCTTGTCATCTTTTGAGGCCATTTTGGGTGCATAAGATTAGGATCCAAAATCTTGTTTAAGTTTTAGGAGGCCTACTTGGGGATTTTATCACCCCTTGGGATGACCTCAACTCCAGCATTCTGATAGAGTATAAAGATTAGGAGGTGAATCCAAAGACACCTCTCTTGGAATCAAAATTTTGTCACTCAGGCTAAGCCTCAAAGAAATTTATACCCTTGAGAAGTGAAAGAGGAGAAGTGGGTTACCACTCCTCTCGGCTATGTGACATTGTTTTGGTTTCATCTACGAATTTGGGCCTCACGTACCTTGGGTATATCGAGGACTCCCTAGCTAAACCAACTGTTAGCCTTGTAGACAATCATCTAGGATGTTAATGTGTTTGAAGTGACTGATTGAAACATTTGTAAAACATACACACTCTATGGCGCAAGTATCACATTCTGAGAATCAAAAAACTTCTATCGGGTTGTTCTTATCTATTGTTTGATCTTTTACTTGTTGAATGAATGTTTACCAAACTTGGTCAATCCTAGCTTAGGGCACACTTAGCGTAGTCACTGCCTGTTTCAAAAGTTGAACAAGTTGAAGCAAAACAACCACGATCTCTCAAAGCCAAACAGATTCAAGAATTTATGTCAAAACAACCCAAACCCAAAAAGAAGTTTCACAGAGCCAAACTCAAGCCCTCTCAGGCATACCAAGAAATTTCAGCCAAGAGAAAGGAAGTAACACCAAGCCCTTGAATTGCTAAACTCCACAAAGTAGAAGACAAAGCTGTCGATGAAGCCCTTCAAGATGCCTAGTTAGATCGCACTATCAAATTTAGCAAACATCTAGGAGTTAACCCTGCTTATGCCTTACCAACTAGGCATGATTTCTATGATTAGACCCCCTTATTTTTCCACATCTTCTTGCATAAGCTTCAGTATTACATTAGAGCCATCTTTGTAGGTAAGCCAGCCATCCTTAGTCATCCCCTTAAGCATTTTAGTTTTCCATCTCATTTAGATCTTTTCCTTAAAACCAAACCAATCCCCTCAAACCTAGCTAGCATCCCAAAAGCCTAATTTTCACATCCAAGCCTTCAAAATTGTTGTCACCTTGCCAAAAGTCTGTCATTCCTACCATCTTGCAAATCAATCAATCTCACCAAGGTTATCCCTTTGACAAAGCTTTGTCTAGGGTAATCTAGCTTTGTCACTTGTTATCCCTCATCACCTTGAGCTAAAGGTTGGGATCCACAAGTGGTCAATCTCGTGTTTTTCCTAAAGGATCATTAGTCTATCTTTAAAGTTGACACAATCACCACCAAGCTTGCACATAGGAAAGTAGACCTTTCATGCTTTGGCAACATATCTTCGAAGTTAGAATCCCCAACATATTTTGTTTGACATCTCTTGCTCTCTTCATCCTGATGATGGATCACTTGGTGTGATTCGAAACGTTGATGGTAAAAAATCTTTACACAATCAAATCCAAAAATATATCAGTTTACCTCCTTAGATTTTTCATATAGCTTTGCCTCAACCTAGGAAATCATTTGCATAAAAAAGCCTTCCCCCTTTGCATCCATCAGCATTGTTGCATCTCATCCCTAGGAACATTTTGCATTTTCATGCCACCTGTCACTTGCTTAGCCAAGAAGAAGAAGAAAATAATGGAGCCCTATCATTTGGACCAAATAGCATCACTCCCCTTGAGCACTCAACCATCCTTCAGCCCAGAGAACACTATACCATCACCTACTAACATTGAAGCTTTCATGAACCAACCAAGAAATGTAGTATTGGTGAATGCCATTATAGACAAGAACACATAAACAATCATGGCTAACTTTTAAAGGGACAATATAGGAGCCTTCAACTTTGGAAGACATCCTCCCTTATCATATCCATCTCACCTATTTTTTGGGAAACTACAACCCATAGGCTCTTATGATCCAAGTCATCCTTTGTATATACCAAAAGAAGAGCCCCAACCCACCCCATATGATCCAATAGACTCAAACATACTAGCCTCCACTCAAGTTGAAATCTCCCTTCCTCAAGCCAATCCAACCACCACCACTCCACCATTGGTCCATACCACTCCATCCCAAACCCCCTTCACCCAAAACACCTCATCATTCACTCCCTTCACTATTGCTACTACTGCTCTCCAACCTAGCCTCCCAAATCCACCCATCTCCCAAATTAGTGCTAGCATCTTTGGCAAACCTCAACAATATACAACTGGGATGCCACCCATGGGGACAAGTAATCAACCTTTCATCACCCCCACTTTTTTACCTCAACTCAGAGCACAATTCCATCATTTCCACAAGGTCCTTGTAGCTTAGTACCATTAGCCACAAATCCGCAAGCTACTACCCTCATTCCACAAAGCTATCAAACCCCACAAGCTACTACCAATGTTTTGCCAAGCTCTCAAGTGACCCAAGCTCCTGCCACCACTCTACCAAGCTTTCAAATTCAGCCACCAAGCAATCAAACCCCAGCAGTTCCATTTCCAAGCTTTCAATTCCCACCACCTCCACCACCAACTAATCCATTACCTCCTATTACTAACTATTTTTCTATGCCACTTCTAGGAGGAAATCCACCACCACCAATCACCAATTACTTGGCCTCTTTTTCCATGTAGATACCTTCCCAAATGGGGGCACAACCCACATATATTGGTCAAACTCCTCAAATCCAAAGTCAAGTTCCATAAGCTCCTCAATCCTTTTCCCAAGCTTCACATCCATCTTATACCTTACCTCCACAAAGCATTCCATTTATCCCACAGCCAGCTTATGTTCCTCAATCCCAACCTCAAATCCAATATCAACAACAAGCCTCACAACACATGCAACAATATGTGCCACCTCCACCTTAGCAACCCATCATCCACCATTTAGTTGCCCAAGCCATGTACAATCCCTACCAGCCCATACCTCAAAGCCATCCATATTCCATTGCCCCATCTAGCACATACCTACCTCAGGGCACTCCTACATTAGGGGCACCCTAGCCATCACCCATTAATTCATAATGAGAAGTCATGAAGACAACTTTGAAGAACATCCAGGAGGGAAATTATCCAAAAACCTTCAAGTTTGAGAATGTGTGACCTTACCCATTTCACAGAGCCATTACCATGACACCATTTCCCAAACACTTTGAGATACCCAAGTTTGACAAATTTAGAGGAAAATGAGACCCTGTCACACATATCAAAGAATTTTACATGCACTGCCAAGAGGTGGCATACGGTGATGTCTTCCTCTTGCATCTGTTTCCCAAAAGCTTGGTCAGACCAGCTCTTGAATGGTTTTATAGAATCCCATATGGCACAATTAAAAACTTTGCCGAATTGTCTAAGGCATTTGTAGCCCAATATGCCCATCTTGTTGAAACAGAGCCATTAGTAGTTGATCTTGTCCACACTAAGCAAAAAGGTGGAGAAAGCCTTCCCGAATATCTACAAAGATGGCAAACCCTTACCACCCACATATCTTGCACCTTACCAGAACGCCATTTGGTGAAAATGTTTATTGATAATGCCCATCCCAGCTTGGCTCACCACATGACCATGAATTGTTTGCAGACCTATAAAGATATCAAAGAAAAAGGAATGATTAAAGATGGTGTGGTCAATATTTACAAGGAAGCCAACCAAAATCAATCACATTCTAATGACAAGTCTAGGTATTGGAACAAAAATAAGCACATTGCAACAGATGGAGTTATCAATATGAGACATGTGAATATTGTTGGTCCTTCCCAAAATTAGTCCAACCCACCGTATCAACCAAAAAATCAACAAGCTATCAACTACCAACAACAAAATCACCAAAGCTACCAAAGCCACAATCCAAGACCCAAATTTCAAGGGTCTAGCAATCAAGCTAATGCCATCAATGTAGCTGCAAGACCAAAGCCTAAGTTCCAACCTGCACCTAGAAACTATACACCCCTTGGTGAGCCATTGGATGTCATTTTTGAGAAATTAACTAAGGAAAACCTCATCAAATTTCCTCCTACCAAGCAAATTGACCCAGGCCAATCCAAAGCTGCATGGTACAAAGACAATGAGTACAGCAAATTTCATAGGGTAAAAGGTCACACCACCTTAGATGCATGAAACTAAAAGATTATGTGTAGGACCTCATTGATCGGAAAGAAATCACCGTTGGTGCCCAAACCTCTCCCAATGCAAGCTTACAGATCTATCAAAATGCTTTTCCTCCTCACAACAACCAAAATCTTGGAAAAGCACCTATCCAAACCAACAACAACAATACCAACAACCACCAGCCAAACCAACAGTATGGGAAGAACAATGACCACACTTCATCCTACATGTGGTAGCCTCATCAGTTGTATATCTAAAAAAGAGCCTTCTATCAATGTTATCAATATCCAAGGCCCAAACAATGAGTGTGCAATCACTACTTGAAGAGCATGATTGAACATCGCAGCCCCATCAGTTCCATCAGCACTATCAACCCCAACAGTATCATTAGCTCTGTCCAAAAGCCAATACAATATCTTGGAACAGCTTGGGAATATGCCAGCCTAAATCTCCATTTTAGACCTTCTCTGCACTAGTCCTGTGTACAAGAATATCCTTCATAGTGCTCTCATAGAATCCCGTGTCCCTTCAGATATCAACACTACTAATTTTTGTAATCTTGTTGGACACCTTTCATCCTCATGTGCCCTATTATTCAAACCCATCCACATACTGTGGTCGAGCCAGATCACACCCTTCTACTTAGCATAGCCATCATGGTATCCAATTTTTCCGTAAATAGAGTAATGATAGATAATGGATCAGCCTTGAATATTTGTACCATAAAATTCATAAAACAAGCTGGGTATATTGAGGCAAATATCATCAATGAGGTTATCACCATCAAAGCTTATGATAACTTGGAAAGAACCACAGAAGGAACTATTTTGCTGCCAATCAAGGTTGGGCCAGTCATCCAAGAAACACTCAGCCATGTTATTGATCTAAACCTACCATTCAACATCCTCCTTGGTCACCCATGGATTCATGTCATGAAAGCCGTTCCATCCACTTACCATCAGTGTGTCAAATTTTTGCATCAAGGCACTGAGGTAACCATCCACGCTGATCCAAAACCCTTTGCTTACTGCAATCCAGTTGAAGCTTCATATACAAACCATTTCCCTGGAATTGATATCAACATAGCCATCCCTAGCTCATCCCACACTTGTAATGACCCAAAAACCATACTCACCTCCACCCTATCTATCGTGAAGATCAATAACAAAGGCTATGGAGAGTATAGTCTGTCAGCTGCATTTGTTGTTGGGGCACTCCCACTTGATCCACACACCCATGGGAAACCAACATATCACAAAGCTAAGGAGATTCTACCTCCTTGATACAAATAGTTTGGCCCAACAACCTTTGTATCCTCGAAAATCCCTCTTCATGAGGAGCTCACTACAGATATCAACAATTGGTTACATAAGGATGCACCTCTAAGAAATCAAGCATGCCTTGATCACTTCAGCCAGAAGTATCCCCAAGAACATAAGCTCATCACTAACAAATGGAACTATAAGAAAGAGGCATGCAGTGCCCCATCGAAGCACACATGTGGGAAATGAAGTCAGATTTGGCTTTGGCATACCCACAACTGGGGGCACCAATATGGACGGTAATGATTTTTCAAACATTCATCGCAACCTTGTCAAAATCGAAGACATTCCTGAGGAAGTCGAAAAGAGAGCCTACGATGATATCCCAGACCAAATCTTCCTTAGAGACTCTATTTTCCAAGAACTATCCATCCATTTCATTGACCTACCACTTGCCCATCCACAACTCATAGATTGGGACCAACCAAGTGTCATACACATTGATGAGTTCACATCAGAGGAAGCACTTCTGTAATGTCCCCATTTTAACAGTTGACCAAGTGTGTGTGTGTTAGCCTTGTTCTACATGGTCCCGAGGGCTAACAAAGTGTTTAATGGGATCTTGGAGTGTTTTGGCCTAGTCATTTCCAATTTGGGCCAAAATGAAGTTGATTTACTCAGTTTTAGGCATACTTACTATTTTTAGTAAGTCAGCAGGACACAGTGCAGGTCAATTTTGGTGATCAGATTCGATACTCCTCGGTGAGAGCTTTTCGATGAGCTATCACTCGCATTATTCGGAGTTTGATTGCTAATAATGCTTGAAGTTTTATTAAAGTAACGTCTAATTTAATTGTAAAATATTAAAGTGTTACTTTAATATTTATTTTATGGGGATGTGTACCCAAGGGAGACATAAGGGGTATTTTAATATATGTTTTATATATTACACATCTTTTATCCCACATTTCCGATATGAGTTGAGTGGACCCTTGGAAATAAAATAAAAGGAAGCATTTGTGGCTTCATTAGACAAGTTAAATATGAGAAGAAATTGGTGTGTGAGTTGCAGCTCTGTTCTTGGCATTTGAGGACATTTATCCTCTCTTGTAACATTTTAGATGTCATTCCCTTGGGGTTTGGCCTTTGGAATTATTTTTTATCGGCTTCATTATCGGGTAGTTTAGTTGCATTTTTGGCTACAAGCAAATTTGGTATTTTGCTCATATCTTCTTCACTACTTGTCTGACGCTTATGCGGCTTTGAGGGAATGATATTACGAAGGTAGTGGACTGATTGAAGGACAAAGTACTATAGCAGCAAGTTCAAAAGCATGTACTGGAGTATTATGTCAATAATGTTGAAGTAATTAGTGAGTTGATAAATCTGCCATGTATTTGGTTTTATGAATTCTGAAAATAACATTTTATTGGCAGTAGTTCATTTCCACTTTGCATATTATTGTAGTTTCTTTCTTGTTTATGTTGTATGATACCAATTCCATGCACAAAACACAACAAACAAATAAACATTTGATTTCTAGAGTTATAAGGGGTTTAAAACATTAAACAAAGAAATAAGAGGTTGAATGCAAATTGTTTGACATAATTCCTTTCAGTAATTTGGTTTAGTTTTTGGGACATTCAAGGGTTCCCACTATAGTGGTATCAGAGCTATAAGTCCTGCCATCCTGTGGAGGTCTTATAGGGAATTTGGAATAGCCGGATAGAGGGAAAAAGTGTTTGACGAAATGTCAAAACACTAAGATCAGAAATAAATAAAAAACACAGGCTAAGCATTTATGTTTGAGCATGCAACAAGGGTCTTATAATTTCCGCGATACCAGAGCAAGACAAAATAGGATTTCAGACTTGCAAAGCAAATAGTCTAGTACATCCATGCAGGTGGATATTGAATCCAACCATACAGACACAGAGGAGATATTCTTTGATCAGGACAATAATATGGGTTATCGAGATGACAGGAATACAGGATTAGGCGGAGGCGGAAATGCTGGTCCAGATCAGGGGGAGGTACTATTCAGACAGTTACTGGATACATCAGAGCAGGGGCAACATATGCAGCAGGAGCAGAATAGGCGAATGGACATGATGTTGTAGCTCATGGCTAGACAAATGGGTGTCAATATTAATCCAGGTGATGCCAACAACAGAAATAATAACAACGAGAGAAACAATAACAACAGGGGAAATAATAACCATGGAGGCCAAGGCAACAACAATGGTCCTAAGAATAACATTAATGGTAATCATGGACATGGAAACAATGGGAATGAGGCTGATAACTTTAGACACGTTGCACGCCCAGCACAGACTGCGAGCTCGAGACCTCTTCTACCCACTTTCCCACCCAAAGATCTGGTTCAACCAGTAAACAAACCATAGATTACCGAGTTACAGGATCAGTTCAGGAGGGACTGGGAGGCTAGTGGATCGGAGTTTCAGGCGGATATTTCCCTCAGAGATTATATGGACTTGAGGATGAGACACATGCCTAGAGCAGGAGGGAGGAATCAAAACTTTGAGATGAGGAAGAAAGTTGGAAAACTTTCTTTACCTTATTATGATGCTTCAGGGAAGATGACTGCACGAGCTTGGGTGCAGAAGGTAGATACATACTTGCAGCTTAATCCTATGCCTGAGGAGGAGGCTATCAAGTATGCTGCTATGCACTTGGATGGCATTGCACATGAATGGTGGCATCATGGCATGGTGACTTTGGGGCATAATCAGATTACATCCTATGAGGAATTCACCGAAACATTGATTGAGAGATTTGACACTAGGGATCCCGAGTTACATTTCAAGGAGCTAGCACAGTTAAAACAGTCAGGTTTTGTGGATGCTTACATTACTGAGTTTCAGCGCTTGTCTGTACTTGTTACTAATATCTCTCCTAGGAGATTGGTGGTGTTATTTTGTGATGGTCTTACTGATCCATTATGAGGTTGGGTGAAGGGACATGATCCACTCACCTTAGCTGAAGCAACTAAAAAGGCACGAGATTTAGCCCCTTCGATATACAAAGGAAAAAACCATCCAACAGATTCTTCCTACTGCAAGGACCAAGACAAAAAACCGTTTCAAAAAGAGTATAGCAAACCCAAAGAAGGATCAAAAGGAATAGACAATGAAACCTTGAATGAACTTCGAAAGAAGAAGCTGTGCTTCTATTGTAGAGAGCCTTGGGACTTATCTCATAAATGTTCTCTCAAGGCTAAGGAAAATCAAATGGAGTATTTTTCAGCAGAAGAGTCAGAGTCAGAAGGGGAGGGTCAGCACTCTGATTCAGATGAGGGTAACACTATAGAAGAAAGTAGCATTCTCAAGGATGATAGATCATTGGCATGCTTGATAGGGGCACAAAAGGCAATCACATTTAAGGTCAGGGGTAATATCCATGGGCAAAAAGTGATATCTCTTATTGACACTGGGGCTACACATAACTTTATAGATGCACAATTGGTAGCCAGGAGAGGGTTAGAGACAGAGGAGCATAATGGGTTTAGAGTCATGGTGGCTAATGGTGATAAATTATTATGCACTCAGAAGATATCTATTCTTCGCATCAGGTTTGGAGATGGCTATGAGTTGGAGGATGAGTTCTATGTTGTGGACATGGGATATTATGATGTCATCCTCAGCATGACATGGATGACTTCACTAGTTGAGTTCACACTCAACCTAGCAAAATTGGAGATGAGATTCCAGCATGAGGGCAGAACTGGGGTACTTAGAGGACTTTTAGATGGAGGTTGTAGAGTAGTGTCCTTGAGGAGAATGCAGAGACTTTTTCACCATGATGACATAGAGTGGGTGGCAGAGTGCTACATTATGCCAACATCTCCAGAGCCATAAGAAAAGAGTCATCCACTAGATGTCCAGAAGATACTTGATAGAAACGCTAAAGTATTTAGCGATATTCCCCATGGGGTTCCTCCTGACAGAGGGATGGAACATGTTATTGAGCTTGAGGAGGGAGCCAAACCAGTTATGATTACTCCCTATCATCATCCTAAGAAACACAAGGATGAGATAGAAGGTGATTAAGGATTTTTTAGAGATGGGGCATATCAGGCCCAATAAGAACCCCTTTGCTTCAGCAGTAGTATTGGTAAAGAAGAAGGATGGGATGATGCACATGTGCATCGATTACAGGGCACTGAATAAGAAAACAATTAAAAATAGGTATCCCATTCCTAGGATTGATGAGCTGATTGATGAGTTACATGGGGCATGCTTCTTCACCAAAATTGATTTGCGATCTGGATACCATCAGATTAGGATGAGAGAAAAGGACATTGAGAAAATAGCCTTCCGATGTCACTATGGCCACTTTGAGTTCATGGTTATGCCATTTGGTCTAACCAATGTACCCACTACATTTCAGAGTTGTATGAACCAGGTATTCAGGAAGCAGCTGAGGAGATTTTTCTTGATCTTCTTTGATGACATCTTGGTCTTCAGTAAGACCTGGGAGGAGCACTTACATCATCTGGAGAAGGTGTTATCTATTCTAGCGAGATAGTCATTGTATGCCAAGGAATCTAAATGTGAGTTTGGCATGACTGAGCTCCTTTACCTTGGGCATATCATTAGTGTAGATGGCGTTCGGGTTGATCCCAAAAAGATTAGAGCTATTGTAGAGTGGCCTACTCCCACAAACCTTACACAGCTTAAGGGATTCTTTGGTTTATGTGGTTTTTATAGGAGGTTTGTTAAGGGATTCTCACAGATTGCTACACCCTTGACAGATCTTACCAGGAAAGGAGCCTTTGTGTGGATAGGGGTAGCACAGAGATGTTTTGAGCATTTCAAGTAGGTAATGTATTCATGTCTAGTTCTAGCTCTACCAGATTTCACGAAGCCTTTTGAGCTTCATTGTGATGCATCAGGTGATGGGATTGGAGTAGTATTGATGCAGGAGAAGCATCCCATTGCATTCGAGAGTAGGAAGCTCTGGGGAGTTGAGAAGAGTTATTCTGTCTATGACTGGGAGATGTTGGCCATAATGCATGCATTGGCCAAATTTTGATCATATTTGGTAGGTGGACATTTTGTGATCAAGACTAATCACAACAGTATTAAATACTTCATGAGCCAGTGTGATCTTAATGACCGGCAACAAAAATGGGCGACTAAATTGCAAGCTTATGACTTTGACATAGATTTTGTCAAAGGTAAGAAAAATGTGGTGGCTGATGCCTTATCTCGAAGACCTCACTTATGTACTCTAGCAGAGATTTTAGGAGATTGGAGAGATCAAATTATAGCAGAGTATGTCAGAGATGCTTGGGCTTCTGGACTAATTTCAGGTACCATACAGGATGATCACTATGAGGTGATAGATGGATTGATCAAAGTTCAGGACAAGGTTTATTTGATTCCATCATCACATTTGAGAGAGGCGATACTGAAGGCATTTCATGATACACCCACAGCTGGACATCCGAGGGTCTTCAAGACCTACAAGCATATCCGAGAGTGATTTTCATGGAAAGGGCTCAAGAATGATGTTCAAAGGTATGTCAGGGAGTGTCTAGTTTGTCAACAGAATAAGGGAGAGCACACATTTCTTGTAGGTTTATTACAGACCTTGCCCATTCTTGATAGGAAATGGGAAAGTATTTCAATGGAATTCATCACTAGTTTACCATGAGTGTAGGGAAGGGATTGCATCTATGTGGTGGTGGACCGCTTGATGATGTTTGCTCACTTCTTTGCTATTATGTCCACTTACACAACAACACAGGTAGCAGATCTTTTTTTAGAGAGATATTCAGGTTACATGGGCTACCCAGATTCATTGTCAGCGATCGAGATAGTAAGTTTATGAGTGTTTTTTGGCAAGAGTTGTTTAGGTTGTGTGGTACAGATCTTACACCTAGCACTAGTTATCATCTGCAAATAGATGGGAAAATAGAGATTATGAATAAATGGGTGGAAGGATATTTGAGGAACTATGTAACTGCACAATAAAAGGCTTGGATCAGATGGTTGCATATGGGAGAGTATTGTTATAACACCACTAATCATATGTCCATCAAGATGACTCCTTTCATGGCACTCTATGGTTATGAAGCACCTAGCTTCATGGATTTAGTTTTGGGGGACAATAGAGTGCCCAAAGCCAAAAACTTATTGCAGGATAGTCAGGAAATCTTGAAAGTGCTCAAAGAGAATATACAACAGACCCAGAATCAACAAAAATTGTATGTTGATCAGCACCAAATAGAGCAAAGCTTCGAGGTAGGGGATATGGTTTACTTGAGGCTATAACCATATAGACAGCCATCGCTCAAGAAGAGCAAAGCTGAAAAGTTGAAACCTAGATTTTATGGTCCCTACGGGGTGATTCGCAAAGTGGGCAAAGTCGACTATGAGCTTGAGCTTCCAGAGGGCAATCAAGTGCACAATGTGTTTCATGTGTCTAGGCTTAAGAAAGCCATTGGTAAGAGTGTAGTGCCTTCTACAGATTTACCCCCTTTGGATGAGGAGGGGAAGCTTGTGTTAGTACCCGAGGCTATTCTGGACACCAGACAGAGGAAGCTTAGAAATAGGATAGTGAAGGAGTATTTGGTCAGATGGAAAGACCTGCCGGAGGAAGATTCTACATGGGAGAGTGAGCAGGTTATTTAGCAAGCTGGACTGAGATTGCTTGAGGACAAGCAATTTCAAGGGGGGCGGACTGTAATGTCCCCATTTTAGCAGTTGACCAAGTGTGTGTGCATTAGCCTTGTTCTACATGGTCCCGAGGGCTAACGAAGGGTTTAATGGGATCCTGGAGTGTTTTGGCCTAGTCATTTCCAATTTGGGCCAAAATGAAGTTGATTTACTCTGTTTTAGGCATACTTACTCTTTTTAGTAAGTCAACAGGACACAGTGCAGATCAATTTTGGTGATTGGATTCAATACTCCTCGGTGAGAGCTTTTCGATGAGCTATCACTCGCATTATTCAAAGTCTGATTGCTAATACATTTTAATGCCTGAAGTTTTATTAAAGTAACATCTAATTTAATTGTAAAATATTAAAGTGTTACTTTAATATTTATTTTATGGGGATGTGTACCCAAGGGAGACATAAGGGGTATTTTAATATATTTTTTATATATTACACATCTTTTATCCCACATTGTCGATATGAGTTGAGCGGACCCTTGGAAATAGAATAAAAGGAAGCATTTGTGGCTTCATTAGACAGGTTGAATATGAGAAGAAATTGGTGTGTGAGTTACAGCTCTATTCTTGGCATTTGAGGACGTTTATCCTCTCTTGTAACATTCTAGACGTCATTCTCTTGGGGTTTGGCCTTTGGAATTCTTTGTTATCGGCTTCATTATCAGGCAGTTTAGTTGCATTTTTGGCTACAGGAAGATTTGGTATTTTGCTCATATCTTCTTCACTACTTGTCTGACGCTTATGCCGCTTTGAGGGAATGATATTACGAAGGTAGTGGACTGATTGAAGGACAAATTACTATAGCAGCAAGTTCGAAAGCATGCACTAGAGTATTATGTCAATAATGCTGAAGTAATTAGTGAGTTGATAAATCTACCATGTATTTGGTTTTATGAATTCTGAAAATAACATTTTATTGGCAGCAATTCATTTCCACTTTGCATATTATTGTAGTTTCTTTCTTTTTTATGTTGTATGATACCAATTCCATGCACAAAACACAACAAACAAATAAACGTTTGATTTTTGGAGTTATAAGGGGTTTAAAACATTAAATAGAGAAATAAGAGGTTGAATGCAAACTGTTTGACATAATTCCTTTCAGCAATTTGGTTTAGTTTTTGGGACATTCAAGGGTGCCCACTACAGCTTCTGAGATTCATGGGAGCTGAAACTCCTCACAAGAAAAAAAAAGGCCAGATTCTACCTATATCTATAAGCTAGATCCCCAGGGGTATTTTGGAGAAAATCCCCAACCTAGTTCCTATACACCCAAAACTGGAACTAAGGTGAATGCGAGACTAGACAAGGCAGCGAAGAGAACTCCTTAGCAAGAAAATTCAGAGCCACAAGTAGAACATGAAAATTTAGCATTGCCTCCTCAAGATAATGAACCAAAGGTGTCTTCTATTATAATTGAGGATACTAGAGAAGTCAACATTGGTTCTTCAGAGATCCCCAGACTTGTTCACATTGTTGCATCCTTATCGCAAGACCAAGATGACCTCTTCTTTGAGGTCTTACAAGAGAAAATTAGCCGATTTGCATGGTCATATCAGGACAATCTAGGGCTAGATCCAAAGCTTGTAGTTTATCATCTTGTAGTCGATCCAAAGATCAAGCCCATCAGACAAAAGCTTAGAAAAATGCACCCCAAGGTAGCATTACTGGTCAAAGCTTAATTAGAAAGAATGTTAGTTGCTAAGGTTATTCGACCTATCGACTACTTAGAGTGGATCTCCAACATGGTCCCCATCACTAAACCTTTCGATGACATCAGAATCTGCACTGATTTCAGAGATCTTAACAAAGCTTGTCCAAAAGATGATTTTCCCTTGCCCAACATAGATATGATTGTAGATCTTACAGCTGGACATGAAATTTTGTCCCTCATGGATGGAATTTTTGGGTACAATCAAATCAAGATTGCAAAAGAGGATCAGCATAAGATAGCATTCACTACCCCTTGGGGAACCTTTTGTTACAACATGATGCCTTTTGGCCTAAAGAATGCTAGGGCTACCCATAAAAGAGCTATGACAGCCATTTTTCATGATCTCATTCATAGCATTTTGGAGGGTTATGTGGATGATATCTTGGTCAAATCTCATACCTTCATGGATCATCTTGCTGACCTGGAGAAAGTTTTTGATAGGTTAGCCAAATATCATCTCATGCTGAATCCCAAGAAGTGTGTCTTTGGGGTCACATCTGGCAAGCTTCTAGGCTTTATTGTTTCTAAATAAGGTATAGAGATCAACCCTAAGAAGGTCAAGGCTATCTTAGACATGCCTCCTCCCCAGACACTGTGACAGCATCACACTCTTCAAGGAAAGCTTCAATCCGTCCGGTGCTTCATCTCCCAGCTTGCAGATAAGTGTATGCCATTTGCACATTTACTGAAGAAGGATGAAAACTTCAAGTGGGATCCTTTATGTCAATGCAGCTTCGATCATCTCAAGTAGTATCTCACCAATCCCCCTATCTTGGTTCCACCAGTTCCTGGTCATCCCTTGATCTTGTACATATCAGCAATGCCTACTGCTCTAGGGGCACTTCTAGCATAACTTGATGACTACAGCAGAGAAAGAGCCATCTACTACATTAGTAGAACCCTAGTTGGTTATGAACTCAATTATACTCCTATGGAAAAAGCTTGTTTGGCAGTTGTTTTCTCAACTCAAAAGCTTCGCCACTACATGCTAAGTCATACCATCCAACTAGTCTCCAAGATCGACCCTCTCAAGTATATGCTCTCTAGAATAGCACTTACAGGCCATTTTGCGAAATGGGTTATGCTCCTTAGCGAATTTGACATCTAGTATGTGGACAGAAAGGCAATCAAAGGGAAAGCTATAGCAGATCACCTAGCTGATGCACCTCTAGTAGATACATATCCTTTAATCACAGAATTTTTAGATGAGCATATCTGTCTAATTGAAGAATAGCCCCCATGGAAACTTTATTTTGATGGCTCATATACATCTCATGGATCAGGGGTAGGAATATTGTTGGTCACACCTCAAGGAGATTACATTCCAAAAGATTTTAAGCTACAATTCTCTAGCACCAACAATATAGTTGAATATGAGGCTCTCATAGCAAGATTAAAGATAGCCGCAGAATGGAAGATTATTGAGTTACAAATCTTTTTTGATTCTCAACTCATCATCAAGCAAGCCCTAAATGAATATCAAACCAAGATGAAAAGCTATTACCCTATAAAGAGCTAGTTGATCAGCTAACCCAACATTTTATAAAGCTTCAGTTTACACAAGTGCCTCGAATGCAGAACAAAGTAGCGGACACTATGGCTACTATTGGCTCACTCTTGTAAATTGCCCAAGCAGCTACACAGTATGAGTTTTTAGTCAAGCAGCTCCTCACACCTACCTATGTGAATGATGACTCAAACCGTGTCTGTATCTTGGTTGGTCCCCAATCCCCTTGGTACCATGAGATTCACACTTACCTTAAAGATGGTATCATCTTCCCTCACCTCACATGTACCCAATGAAAAAACCTCATCTGAAAATCATCTCGCTATGTTATCATAGCCAGTACCCTATATCGTCAAGGTTATCACGATACTCTCTCTCAATGTTTAGATGAAAATGAGGCCGCATTGGCGTTAAAAGTACACTCTGAACTTTGCAGTGCCCACACGAGTGGTATTGTCCTAGCATGACAAATCCTTAGAGCAGGCTACTATTGGCCTACCATTGAAGAAGACTCCTATGACTTTGTCAAAAAGTGTCTCCCATGTCAGCAGCATGCAAATCTTGTGCACACTCCAGCACAAGATCTACAGCCTATTGCACCACCTTGGCCTTTCGCTTGGTGGGGTCTTGATCTAGTTGGAACTATCACACCTCTCTCATTTGATGGACATAAATGGATAATAATAGCTACAGACTATTTCACTAAATCGGTGGAAGTAGTCCCCCTAGTCTCAGCTACAAGAGTTCAGGTCTCCAAGTTCATCTTGTACCACATTGTTTGCCACTTCGACATCCCATCCACCATCTTCACTGACCACGAAGGTAACTTTGAAAATCTCAACATGGAATCCATCACCATTTTTCTAGCCCATATTTCCCACAAGGTAACTGCCAGGCAAAGGCAACTAACAAAACCCTCCTCAAAATCCTAAAGAAAGTTGTCAATGATTCCGACCGTGATTGGCACCTACAAATAAATCTAGCCCTATGGGCCTATCGAACCACCTTCCGTACCTCCACAAGAATAACTCCATACTCCCTAGTCTATGGTGCCGAAGTGGTACTACCTATAGAGGTTGAACTTCCCTCCTTGTGCATATCTTTGTGAGGGAAAATATCAGATGAAGAATATAGAGTAGCTCAGCTCACCCAAATAGATCTCTTAGATGAGAAGCAACGACAAGCCTATGATCATCTCACAGTCTATCAAACTCATCTCAAAAGGAATTTCAACAAGAAGGTGCTTCCACGACACTTTCAGCTGGGCGACATGGTCCTCAAAGAAAACATGAAAGTCCAAGCAGATCGAGAAAAGAAAGGCAAGTTTGAACCTACCTGGCTTGGTCCTTATGTTGTCACTGCATCCTTTGGCTCCAGAGCCTATCAGCTATCTACACTAGAAGGAGAACTCTTGAATGATCCTACTAACATCATTCATCTCAATAAGTTCTATGCTTGAAGATCCTTGGTATACCCAGCTTTTGAAAAATACAAAAAAATAGTAAAGAGAAATAAGCGTCCAATGGTGAAAACTTGGCAATTCAAGTGCCTTGGATAGGTACCTTGGTGAAAATTTGGTAATTCAAGCACCTTGTGTACTAAGACTAATCCATTATCTATCACTATCCTATCCCTCATCCATTCACCCACCATAAAACAACTGCTTGTTCTCTTGGTGTTCCAACCAAATATCCAAAATCTAATGAAGCTTGCACATACCTCATGTACAGCTTGTAAATCTTGTACCTCGGCTTGTAAATCTTGTACCTCGGCTTGTAAATCTTGTATCATCCCTTGTATCATAGATTGTATATCCAAATCTTGTCCATAGCTTGTACCATATTCCAGCCTGTATTATATGCCAAAGCTTGTATCCTAGCTTGTATCCTATCACATGCACACAAAGAATCCCATTTTCACTTAACCTTTTTGCAAACCATCTACCTATCTGCCTATCAAGTCTAACTATCCATCCAACACACTCTAAAACATTTCCATCTCACAAAAATCAAAACATGAACAACCTTGTACATTTGTAACATATCTTAGTCTGTTAGCTTGTACATCCTCTTTAGCTTAGTACCATTGTATCTATCCAGCTTTTCATGATTAGCATCTTGCACACATCGCACAACCCTTGGTTAGCTATTCCAATGCATCCTTTAGCTAGATCTCCTATCACCAAAGTGTTATCCTCTTAGTTCAACTTGCCAGACACATCACTCATCTAGATCCATTAGCTTAGGTGATCTCTGATAGATCCTTGTAGGATATAGCTTTCCTCATGTTTGATCTTGGTCTGTTAGTACCTCATCCTACCCATCTCATTGGCAAACGGTTCTCTTTTGGATTTTTTCTTTCTTTTGATTTGGAATCTTCCCTTTAGGTCTTGAAGTATCTTTTCCAAGAAATATTTTTGTTTCCTCCTCAAGGTTGCCACAATCTTCCATATCATGGTATACTGGGAATGGGGCAATTTGAGTGTAAAGTCTTGATCAAGTCTTTTGTTTGTTTTTCTTTTCTGCTTGTGGGTTAACCAGTGTCGATTCCACTCTGATTCTTTCAAGATTCATGTGTGATGCTGGGGCAATCCTTGCGTGTTTGTTTTGAGTTAGTTCATTAGTCCTCTGGATGGTTGGTGACACGGCCTTGATGTTCTTGGTAACCTTGGCAATTAAAAAATAGTCCTATAGCAAATCTAGTGCTCAACTACATGGTGGTACTTCTCTTTGAAGTATCCCCTGCTCAAAAAGCTTTAATGGATTCCCTTCATCTCCATTATCCCCCATCCATATCCAGCATCTATCTCTCCTATCCCAGCTTCTGCATCAGTATCTCTTTGAATCAATCTTCACTTTTAGCTTTAGGGATCCACAATCCTAGTCTTAGGGATCCATCAATCCAATCAATCCACCAAGCCTCATCTTGCGAGATCCACAATCCTAGTCCTACGATCTTTGAAACCCATCTTTCGCTAATCTGACTCTTTGAAATCCTGTTGCATTAGCTTTATAATCCCCTTATCCATCTCCCTATCTTGGATTCCTTTTTATAGCGCTCCACTCCTTCATCCTCCCCCAATCCTAGAACGTCTTAAGCTTGCCTCCTTTTGTGCATCTGATTCTCCTTTATCATTCTCCCATAGTGAGAGTTTGAGCTAATTCAGCCCCTTCTCTTTGCCAATCTGTGTCTCTGCTTATCTTGAATTCTTATGCTTTTCAAGAAGCCAGCGAGCCTCGTCTTCTCTCCCCGCCGCCTTCTTGAGGTGGCATCTCTAAGTCTAGTCTATCCTCTTCTTATCTGAGATTGGGGAAACCTTGTTGCTAAACATCTTCCTCATGTCATCTCCGTTCAAACTTCTTTGAAATAGTGTTGTCTCAATACTATGTCAAAGAGGGGCAAAATGTAGACACCTAAATTTGATTACACTGCTTTGGTAATCCTATTTAGCTATCTCTAAAGGCATCATTAATTAAATTCCTATTTAATTAATCCTTTACCATCCCCTAGCTGATTAACTCAATTAATCATCTATAGTCCTAATTGATAAATCAAATAACCCACCATTCATCAATTAAATCCTATTCTGCTATCTAATTCCAAATCCCAAATTTATTAAAATCACTTTAATAAATAAAACCATCAAATCTAATATCCCCTAACCTATCCTAAATCCTCCATTTAGCCTAATCCACCCCATCCACCCATACTAACCTAGCTTAGCCACTAACTCACCACCCTCATGAATGCCATCCACTTGCACATCTCTAACATCCTTAATCTAATCCTAACCCAAGCCTAATCCCCCCCCTAACCTTGTCACATTCTCTAAGTAAGCTTAAGACTTTCCTAAGCCAAACCAAAGTCTCCTCCCTCAAAATATCCCAACCATAAGCCTTCAATGCTCTTACAAAGCCATAAATGGCTCTTACATCCTCACTCATGACTCTTACATCCTCAACCACCCTCATCAAGCCTTTGACCAACCCTTATCCTATCCTCTCACACTCATCCTCCTTGTGACAAGTGTCAACTCCCTATTGGTGCTAAACAAACACAATCCATGTGCTCCCCTTTAGGTGCATCCTAACCCTCCCTCACCATCTTGCCATCCTTGCATCTTAGCCCTCCATCCCTCAATCCCTTGGCCTATAAATTAAACCCTCTCCCTTCAGTAAAATCAATCATCCTCCATGCAAAGTTATAATGCTATTTTGAGAGCTCATAAACTACCAAAATACCATTATAATGTTGGAATCACTCCATGACTCCATTGTTGAAACCTTGCCTCGCTCACTCCATCCATCCATCTAATCTTAAAGCATAACTTGTGAGCATACATTCCTAAAATCAAGGACAAATCCATTGCATCATTGTGTTATACTATTTGGAGCTTACCATTCTTGGTTTGCCTCCATTTTTGGTGATAACAAATCGGTCCTATCATTAGTGTTTACTTGGTTTTAGTATTGAGAATGCTTTTTATAGATTAGTGTTCATTTTACTCTACTAAACTAGTGTATACAGCCAGTAACTCCCATTGTTGTGACAAGACCTTTAGAAGGAGTAACAGTAGCACAAGATTGTGTGCAAGATCCTACTACACCTTATGCATAGTTGTGCAAGTGCAACTAGTGAGAGCAAGATATGAATAGACTAGGAGGTAACCAAAGGTGAAAGCACCTACTGCATAGAGTAAATTAGGGAGATTACTAAAGGTTAAGCAAGAACCTACACCACAAGCCAAGAAAAAGGTCAAGTACATTGCTAGAAAACTAGGAAAGAGGGGGAAAACAATGTAGATAAGCAATTTAGAGAGTTCTAAAGATGAAGCTGGAGATAAACCTATCAAAAAAGATGTGCAAGAAGCAAGAACAACAGCAGGAAAGAAAGCTTGGAAACCCAAGCTGGAGAATCTAAATTTGCAAATAATAAATGATGATAATTTTGTATAGTTGAATAATTATTATAGTATGTACAATAATATGGATAGAAGATAATTAGAGAATGCTATCATAAGAAATATTATATTGAAGAAGAAGAAATTTGAGAATATACAAACTAAGATTCTCGAAGACCTATACAATAGGTTGATTAATATGAAGAAGAGAGTTTTGGAAGAGGATTTGAATATGAGGATCACAACAATAAATAAACTATGTGATTTTGGTTCCAAAGAGAAATCAAACAGAGTTTTGAAGGGTATTGAGCCCTTGCTGAGGAACAAAAGAAGAGAAATTATTCTGATGGGAGGAAATTATGAGGAAGTTAGATAAGAAACAGAAGAGGCTATAGTAAAATTTATGTCCTCGGTATATAAGGTGAGTGCATAGACAAAGTCTAATAGTCTAGTATATGTATAGGAAAATACACCTTCCAGTGAAAAGGAAGAAGAAGAGGAGACACAACATGCACCCTCACCACCTCACATCGTTATGGGTAAATAATCCATCCAAGTGGATAGGACAAGCATAAATATGGATATAAAGGAGAATCCTTTTGCAGGATATGGAGCGACTATTGTTGGCAATATCACTACCTACTCTAGCTTTGATGGTGAGGAAGAAGAAAAGAAGAAAGGAGTAGAGGCAATGAGAAAGGAAAGGATACAAAGAGAACAGGAAAATAATAAAAAGAAAGAAGAAGAAAGCTAAAGAAGAAGAAAAGAAAGGAGCAGAAAGGATAGTTGAAGAAAAGAAGAAGGGTAGGGAAGGGAAAAAGAGTGTAGAACTGAAAGTAGTTACACTCATTCCTACAACAACTCCAACATTAGTAGCAACAACAGAAGAAGTACCAGTACCATCTAATGATGATGATGACTAGAAGGGTTTGATGAACACATTAAGTTGTTTGAGAAGAACAAATTAGTAAAGTCTTTGGAGAAGACTCTCACTGAAGTTTTGGATAGAATGTAGAAAAAAATTACTACAACTATAGCTATTCTAGACTTGCAATCAAAGGCCATGGAGTTGGTGAAGACCTTTGATATAGAATTCACAACTTTGGCAGAAGTATCTTCAATGAAAGCTTAGGTAACACATGATGCAACACTATTCAATATAGTATGCATGAATGTGCACAATGATCTAAAGGAACTTGATGAAAGCATCGAGGGAATGAGAAAGCAAATTGATGAAGGAAAAAGAGTGTATGGACAATGTGCACAATCATACAAGTACTTTCCAGACTTGGAGAGTCAAATAATAGGTAAAGTAAGTGAACTTGAATCACTCATTGTCAAGTTACAATTTCCAGAATCCAGAATTGAAGACTACAAAGCAGAAGTTGAAAAGATACATGGTATGATCAGAGACTTGGAATCTGAAAAGAGAAAGCAACAAGGAGATTCTCTAGTCTTAGAGAAATTTTTTCATCTAAAATTAGTATTTTGCATAGACAAGTTAAGGAATGTCTTACAGCTAAGGCTTCCTATGACAAGTTTTCTTATACTGACTTGAGTGTAGTTGAAGTGGAATCCTATGCACTTTGCACATTAATCAACATCTCAGAGACAGTGAAGGAAAATTGGAAGAAAGGGATAGAATGACTAAAGTTTGTGTATGCATATTGTTTTTCTAGATTAACACAAGTTGATTAGCAATAGAACACCTAGATTTTTGTATACAAGCTTTGGAACCTTTTTCATTGATGTCAAAGGGGAGAGTAGTATGTAAAGGAAAATTGTATGTTTGTAAGTACTAAGAAGAAGTATACACAAAGTGGGGGTATGTAGTTGACAATATAATTTGTAAGGGATGGATGTGACATGTGAAATTCATCATGATGTAGTAAGGTTTGTAAAAATGAAAAAAAAAACTATTATTAAACAGAATTATTGTAAACTACCCAATCAAGTGGTATATGGTGCATGCAAAATCCTTTTAAATCTGCATTTTAAGATTTTTCATCTTTCAAGTGCTCATAGTGGAAGTGGACTTCAGGTGATTCAAGAAGTGCTTTGCTAGTGTTCTTACCATTGAAGTAAGGTAAATTTCACCACTTTTCTCAGTCCCTTTTCCTTTATAAAGTTTTATTTGTATGGAATCTAGGTGTTCATGCTTATTCTTTGTCATTAATAGTATGAAGTCTTCTTTGCATATTTTTGGTAATCATAGCAGTATGAATTGTAAGGGCTCAATACTCACAAATATATATTTGAGAGGTGTAGATGTGGTTTCTGCCCCCAGTAGGTTGCCTACTGCATTAGATGGACCTAGAATGTTTTAAATCCTAAGTAGTAGTTTAATAGAGGTCGATACTTTTCCTTTAGCCATGATAAGCCCTGACCTTGTATAGGAATGTGTGAAACATTACAATATTAAAGTTGACTGTATTAGGAGAAATGATGGGGAAGTGTTGTTTGAAGTTACTTGAGAAAATGTGATATTTTTTCTTCTAAATATACCTGATGAATCCTTTGTGGATTTTTCCCCAACCTAATGTAAAGGAGCAATAAGGGATGTAATGATCCCTCAAAACATGAATAAAATTGTTATGTTTTGAAGATAATTTTTGTAGTTATGTTATTTTGTTTTTATGTATGACATAATTTTGGGACTTAGCCATTTTTTCCAAATGTTGCCATTAATGCCAAAGGGGGATATTTTTGGCAATATGGTCAAATATATATCTTGATGGTTGTCATTTATGATAACATACATTCAACGTTTCATTTATGCATTTAGAGTTAGAAAATTTTCTAAGTTTTAGACACTTTATAGTAGCACAATGAACAAATGTTAAGCGTACGGATAACTCATTGAGAGTTATCTCATGTGTAGTTAAGGATAATATCATGATGATGTGTGCCAGTGCATAGATATGCACAGATAGTACAATGTGAGTTATGATTAAAATACTAGTGCATGTATTTAACAGTGTTGAATAGAGCATAGCAGAGAATTGGATTGTATGGCTTTAGGAAATATTATGCTTACAAAATAATCATGAAGTTATGATGAGCCAACTATGTGGATATTATTATGTTAAGCATGTAAACACATGAAGGCTGACTGAGAAGAGTTTTGTAAATGTGCAAGGTATAAGTAGAAATATTATATTATGTAGTAATTGGTGAAGTGATGTAAGATGCAAACTATTGTGTGAATGCTCTAAAGATATGCAAGCCTTATGTGATGAAAATTTTGATGTATGATTAGAAAAAGTGTGAAGTACAATAGACAACAAGTATTGTATGTATATCTATTCTTGTGAAGAATTGAATTGTATAATTGTGTGTTAGGGTAGTGGGCTCTTCTTGCATACATTGTATTTGTTCTACCAACTCCTAATAGGGTTGAAGAAACTCCTAATAGGTTTGAGGCTTCTAACAAGGCCTAGTCTCCTAACAAGGACTTGAGCCACTATATGTTCTTCATATACTCTTAACAGGGTCAATATCCTTAATAGGATCCTATTGTTAGGGAATCATCTCGAGGGTATCATCCCCACCGGGGTTTTCCCTTGGTCAGGGTTTCCCCAGTTAACAAATAATGGTGTTATGAGTTCACTATGTGCATCGTTATATTCACTATTTAGCATTTTTGGTTTACTTTCATATGCAAGTTATAAAGTGATTAACAATATTCAGTTGTGGGCAAAAGTTTGTATAATACTGATTCACCACCCCACCCCTCCCCCACCCTCAGCATTATCTATTTCTAACAATCTTGGATCATGTTTGGACCTATATTGGTGTCACCATATTTTGTATTTCTTAAGTGTTTGACCTCTCTTATTTCTCATTTGGAGCAAGACCTATATTTTGTAATAAATGCACCTATCAAACTGACTTGTGGTCTTTGTGGCTATATATTTGAGATTTAGGATTTGAATTGATAGTGATCTTGATAGTAGAAGAAATGATAACATAATTTTGGCTCTATAATCCTAACCTTATAGGATCACAAATTGTATTTCAATTGTATATGGTTGCAACTAGGTAGTTCTTAAGCCTAGCATGTTGTAAGATTATTGTCTTATCATATCTACATTTGGGATATATATATATCTTGTGTTTTCTTCCATATTTGTGCTAGCTTCCATGTGTATACTCTAACAGGGTGGTTGGCAAATGTTCTTGGGTTCATTTCTCCATCCTACCTTACATCACTATTTGATGATTTATAGCTTATAGAGATTTGCATGATTGTTTGGATGAGTTCTGGTAAAGTTTTCATTTATTAGTGTTAAATTTTTTATGTGTGTAGAGGTTGAGTATTTAGTTTGATATGATTTGTACATGTGATGATTTAGATCTCATGGTGTTGATATTGTTATTGTGTATTGTCTTTGTCTCCATAGTTTTTATTATTCATGATCATGAGTACAATATATCTCTTGATTTGACTCAAATCAATATTTTAATGTCTTTGGCATTTAGTGCTAAAGATGAGTTTCAATTTAGTGCTGGAGACATTGCAAATGTTATATGTAGTATTCATGTTTCTTATTTGTGTTCTTGGATTGTCTAATTATTGTGGTTCACTTTGAAAGAGGAGATCAAAATTTATATGTTGGTAGTGTGTGGGTGTTTTAGGTCCCAACCAATTTGATGAATTAATGTGTTGTCATTTTTGTGTTAAATTGGTGATGAAGTAGCATGTTCAACGATGATTATTTTGGTCCTATCTAAGTCCTAATTGACTTATTTTGGATCTCAATGGTGATTGAGTATATTTGTCGTATCTTTTTATGCTAAGTTGGCTACTACACCTTTTGGATTATATATTTTTTCATGATATAAATGAAAGATCATTTTTTAGTGAGGAATCTAAAGTTTTTGTTATAGGATGATATTGAAGATATAAAGGAATGTGGAGTGGCATACTAGGGACATTAACAATAAGGGAGATTTAGATGAGAGATGAAGCAGATAAGGAAGGTTGATAGGGATACAAAGAATAAATTTAATATATCTAGGAGCTAAAAGCGCAGTGAAATTTATTGGTTTAATTATTGATAATGAGAAATTGTATCTTAATACAAAGGAAATAATAAATATTTTATAAGATTTTAATTTAAAAAATTATTTCCAATGATACAATTAACAATCATGCACAAAATCAAAATCAATCTATGAAAATAATTCCTAAAAGTTCAAAAGAAAATTATGTTAGAAAGTAGACTCCACCAAGATAACTAAGAAAGGGAGGTGGTGAGGGGGGAAGGGGGATGGTGAATAATTTTTGCAATTAAAAAAATTCTCAATATCCTTATTAGTAATAAAATATGTAAATAGGAGATACAACAACCATAGAAATACAACCATACACAATAACACCAAATTTGTTAAGTAGGGAAACCCCTGATTAGAGGGAAAACCCAAGTGGGGATGGTGCCCATGACATGATGTACTAATATAAATATTCCTTGTGAAAGGATGGATCCTATTAGGAGTCAATTAATATGGTATAGAAGATTCAAAACCAGTTGGTACACCTATGTCTATTGGACACAAACTATCTAAGAATGATGATTCAAAGGAAGTAAATCAGACTACCTATAGATTTATGATTGGGAAACTTAGGTATGCGGTACACACAAGGCCTGATAGTGCATTAGTAGTCAGTATAGCTGCAAGATTTTTTGCAAATCCTAAAGAAAATCATATGATGGTAGTTAAAAGAATTTTGAGATATCTAAAAGGCATTGAAGACTATGGTTTATGGTACAAGAAAGGAGGAAAGTTCAAGTTAAATTCCTTTACTGATGCAGATTGGGAAAGAAGTATTGATGACAAGAAAAGCACCAGTGTAGGAGAATTTTTTCATGGAAAGAGGTTAGTATCATGGACAAGCAAGAAGCATAATTTCATTTCTCAGTCTATAGTAGAGGCAGAATATGTTACTACAGTAGTCAATTGTTTTAACATAATATGGTTCAAAAAAATATTATCAAGAATGAAGGAAGAAATGAAACAACCAGTGGTTATCTACTATGATAACACAAGTGAAATAAATATATCCAAGAACCTAATGATGAACACCAAGAAAAAATAGATTGCAATCAAGTATTATTTTTTGAGGGAATTGGTTCAAGAAAAGGAGGTCATTTGAATATGTGAACACCAAAGAGTAGGTTGCAAACATATTCACAAATCCATTTCCTAAGGATGCATTTATGTATCTAAGAGGTGAGCTAGGGGTCATTCCCTTATCAGATGCTTGGTACTAAAGCACATGTTAGTGATGCATCAAGTGAGCTTCATTGAAGAACTATCAAGTTGATGCAAAATTGTCAGAGCAAATTACATATGAATCAGTACAATAGGTACATTGCAATTTCATTGTATAGAATCTTTGGCATTTGATGTCAAAGAGGGAGAGATCAATATCAAAAGAGGGGGAGATTTTATAATAGTAAGAGGAAGAGTTTGTTAACAAAAAGATTAGAAAAATGACAAAGGGAGAATTCCACTGAAAGCTACTGAGACAAAACCAAACAAAATCACAAAGCGAGTTCTTATGGATGAGAATCATAGTGATACTAAGGATACTATAACATCATTCTAATTATTCTTGTTACTATTTCTCTAAATTTTCTTTGCATAATGACATGTTGTGTTGACATTAGTACCAAAGAGGGAGATTGTTGAAAACAATTATCCAATTATACATTGTCATTGATGTTACACAAATGTCAAGATTTAACCAACAACAATTAGCTTTAGCCGAGCTCAAGAGGGCACTAAAGGAGATTCCCCTATCATCCAAGCATGTTTTAGTATCAATTGAGTCTAGTTCATCAACAAAGGAGTTAGTATTAACCAATTTGAGTCAGTTACCAAAGGAAGTTCAATATTAACCTAGTGATCAGTCCAGTGTTAGCCGACTATGAGTAGATTACTTCTTTTTATTAATTGGTTACTGCAAGATGAAAAAATGGATGTTAAATGTTTGTATGAAAGGGTATTCAAGACAAATTGATATTGAGCATCATATATGTGCAAGGTTAAGTTGTCAATTGAATTAAGCAATTGGAGCAATGTGAAAGAAGCGAAATGAGAAGGATATTTGATTAAGGATAGAGCATTTGAGTTTGAAGACCAAACTACAAAGAATATTTTGATGAGGAAAGATCAAGAGGTAAAATCATAACATATTTCTAAATTTGTGAAGTAAGTTGCTTCAATAATTAGGTCAATCATTGTTAATCTCTAAAAATTGTAGCAATGAAGCAAATCTCTTAACGAAGTTGACTTAAGATTCATTCTGCAAATCCTCTAACAAGGTGGCATTTCTAGATTGAAGTATTTGAAGACCTCTAACAAGGCCACTCCTAATAGGTTGATTTAAATCTTCTAACAAGCATGCACTTGTGTTTTGTAAACTTTTATAGGGTTGGCTCCTAACAAGGCTCACTTTAGAAGAGTGAAAAATTATAACTAGTTCCATTGTTGGGTTTCCCAAATTTGGGTTTCCATGTTAAATTTTGGTGTCTCATGTGTTCATTATATTTTCTTTATATTTTATGGTGTTGCATCTAAGTTATTAAATATTAATTCACATTAATGTTACAAGACTTCTTTTTTAATTGAGTTACAGTAAATATCTAGTTCTAATCGAGTAGAGAAAGGATTTCATTTGTTAAGTGAAAAGTTTGTGTTGACATCTAAGGGACTTGGAATTATTTTTGTGGTAATTGATTCACCCATTCCCTCTCAATTACCCATTATATTTCCAACATTTGGTACGAGGGATGTTGGTGCTTGTTAGAAAGGTTTCAATGACCTAAGCTAAAGATCAAGATGTCTTACAGAAAAGATATTCTTAAGCGTAATTGAGAAAAGTTTTCAGCATGAGAGGAATTGATGAAACTACATATGAGAACCATTAGAGATACATGTGTGCACTTCTTGGAGAACTAATATGTGGCACCACCAAAGCCTTTAACTATGGATTAGATAGTGGATATGAAAAATCATAATAAAATGAAAATTGACATTGCTTGCTCTCTCAACTATTCTAAATTTGATGAAATCAAAGACTATCCAACTACTTTTGACATGTGGAAATTTTTTGAACAGATCTATGGAGGAGACAAAAATGTGAAAAGAGCCAAGGAAGAAAGTCTAAGAGGTCAACTTGATCAAATGAAGATGAAAACATTGCAAAATATAGTGAAAGAGTCAAAACAAGTGTAAGTGCAATCAGAGTTGCAGGAGGAAAAATAGATGATGAAACAATTGTTAACAAGGTATTAAGAACTCTTCTTCCTATCTATGCAATTAGAGTTTCAGCTATTCAAGAGATGAGATGCAATCCTACAAATGACATAACTTTGGATGCACTAGTGGGAAGATTGACATCTTTTGAGTTGGATAACTTTGATAACTATACTCCTAATCCCAACAACATAGAATTTTCATGTTCAAATCCAAACTAACTCTTGGTAGAAAAAGAGGAAACTCAAAAGGCAAACAAATTGACAGTGAAGCAGATCATGATTCTAAGGATGATCTTGAAACCATTGAAGACCTACTTGCAAGAAAGTTACCAAAAGGAAAGGTAAAAAATGACATTGATTTGTTTCTCATGTGAAGAGGTTGGTCATATTGATGCAAGGTTTCCAAATAGATAAATTAAAGATGACAAAAAATTCAAAAAATTTAAAGGCAATAAAGACTTCAAGAGCTTCAAGGACTACAAAGACAAAGGTAATAAATCTTGGTATATTGCTAAAGACTCTAATAGTGATGATGAAGATGAAATGACATATATTTCTATTAAGGATGAATCACATAATGAGGAAAATGAAAAGATGACACTTATTTCTCATGTTATCAAGAATGACACATGGATAATAGAATGGTTGGTCTTATCACATGACTAGTGAGAAAACTAAGTTTGAACACTTGGAACATTATGATGGTGGAAGTGTTACATTTGGAAATAATGAACCATGTTATGTGAAAGGAAAATGATGCATTGCATTAACTAAAGGAATTAGATGTGATAATGCCTGCTAGGTTAAAGGACTGAGGCACAATATATTAAGTTTGGTGCAATTGAACAACATTGGTACAAGGTATTATTCATGAATGGGAAAACCAAGATGCTAGATAGAAAAGGAAATCTAGTTGCACTAAAAATTAGACTAAAGGTGATATATTCTATCTATATCTTACTAAAAGTTCATGCTTTTTAGCACAAGTAGAGGAAAGATGCATATGGCACAAAATAATGTGTCATGTGAACTTTGATGATCTAGTTGTACCATAAGCAAGAACAAAAGAGTAAGAGGAATTCCAAATATAAAGAAGCCTAATATGGTCATGTGCAAACAATGTCCAATTGGAAAAATGGGAAAAAATAGTTTCAAAAGTAAGAAATGTTATACAAAAGAAGTCTTGGAACTAGTTCATACAGATCTTTGTTGACCAATAGGTACAGAGAGCTACTGTGGAGACAAACATTTCATTTTTTTGTTGATGATTATTCCAGGATGATGACAGTGATGTTCCTAAAAGATAAATCTAAAGCTTTCCAAAGTTCAAATGGTACTTGTCTGGAGATGAGAAAGAAATAGGGAAAAATCCAAAATGCTTAAGGTTAGATAGAGGAGGAGAACTCATCTCTAATGATTTCAATGAGTTTTGCAATGAAAAGGGAATCAAAAGACAAGTATCAGCACCCAATACACCTTAATAGAATGGGATAGCACAAAGAAGGAATAGATTCATCATGGATTGTGCAGGAACAGTGATGATTGAGAAGAATGTTGCAACCAAATACTAGAAAGAAGCAATCAACACAATAGTTCATACCCTAAACTGAGTCCAACTAAAGAAAGGTACAAATTAAACACCTTGAAAATTATGGTATGGCTATAAACCTAATATTTTTTATTTTGAAGTATTTGGAAGAAAATGTTATATCTTGAAAGAGGCAAGGAAAGGAAAATTTGATGCAAAAGGTGATGAAGGCATATTCCTAGGCTACTCCAACAAGAGCAAAGCATATAACTTTTTGAATCTTGCTACTCAGAAATTTATAAAAAGCATACATGTAAAGATTGATGAGTTTGTAGAAATGAGTGAAGAACAAAGCAGTTGGGAACCTGAGGACTATAGAAACTTTGTTTAGTATGAACTTGATACTTGACCTAAGTCACAATAAATTGTGGTCTAGAAACAACAAAGTATACCTCCCAAGTCACCTAAGTTAGCAGTGCAAACTGAGTTGTAGCCAATGCAACCCAAGCAACATACAGTTCAACCTAAGACAATTGAGTCATAGATAGAGAAAACCAAGTCTTAGATAGTAGAACCCAAGAAAAGAACTGAAGATCACATAGTCATTGAACATGGTGAGCCGAGTGAAACTAGCCCAGAATCAAGAAAGAAAGAACCTATACTTTCTAAATATGTTAGAAGGCATCTTGCACCTAGACAAATAATTGGAGGTTAGACATAAGGCATAATAACAAATAATTGGAGGTTAGACAGAAGGCATACTAACATGTTTTCTTACTAAATTTGAGCCTAGAACTATAAAAGATTTTTTGAATAATAAAAGTTGGATAGAGGCAATGAATGAAGAATTTGGGAAAATTGAAAGGAACAATACTTGGACTCTTGTTCCTAGACCCAAGGACAAAAATCTAATAAGTACAAAGTGGGTTTGTAGAAACAAATTGAATGAAAAAGGAGAAGTATCAAGGAACAAGGCAAGACTTGTATGTAAAGGATATGCTCAAGAAGAAGGTATTGACTATCGAGAAACATTTTCCCCTGTTGCAAGACTTGAAGGTGTCAAAACACTAACATATGTTTTTGATAAGGTAAACAGGTTTTAAGGGGTCCTGAAACCCATAAGTTTAACAACAAGACAGGCTGAAAATAAGCGAAAAATCGCCCAGCCAAATCATAATCCTTATGGCTAAAAATAAGCCCAAAGGCCCAGCCCGAAACAGCTGCCCACTAAAAAGGCCAGAGAACCAACCAGAAAAAATGGAAACCAGACAAAAAGCCAAAGCCAGGAGAAACAAAAACCAAAGGATAGAGACCAAACCTAGCAGACTACTTCTCCATCTCGAGCATGGTCTGGGCAGCTTCGGCGCACTCTTGTTGCTCTTCTACCTTATGGTCCTGGGCGTTCGTCAGATCCTGCTCCATAGTGTTGTCCTTGGCTTTATCCACATCCAGCCTATCTTTGTCTTTGTTCTGTTTATCATCTTCCTCCATCTGGTTCCTGTCTTTGAGATTATCCCAGAGAGAGAGGATGTTGTCGTTGATCGAAGCGAGGAGGGAGATCATTTGACTAGCCAGGTTGTGATTGTAGTTCTCAATATTTTTTACTCTCCTCTCCATCAGAGTCTCCCAGCTGTTCCGACCGCCTTGGCTTTCAGCACCAGTCTTGCTCTTGATTTTTTCCATTTGGGAAACCCTATCTCTGACATCCTCAAGCTATTGCGGGCATTGTTCAACAGATTCATTCCCGTTTCTCTTGCATTATCAGAAATAGCCACCATAGCCAGGTCAATTAGCTCATTGAGTCTAGGATTTTCGAGGTCGTCCACCAGGAGTTGGGGGTTCATCGCCTCTCTGTAAATTCCCATAGTGGCCGTTCTCACATTGAAGTTCTTCCAAGCCTTCCTTCTATTATTAACTTGCACTTCCCCCTCAATCTGTCCAGAGTTATCATTTTCCTCCAAAGGAGGCTGGGGATGTATAGGGGAGAGGGGAATGGGTAGAGAATCCTTTCCCTGACTGCTGGATCGCTCCATGCTCTCTCCTTCCCTCTTCTGTCTTTTTCTCAGTTTCTCCTCATCCAGCTCCTCCTTCGAAACCTTGTCAGAATCATCAGTATCCATTTCCTCCTCCTCCTCAGTAGAGCCAATTTTAGCTGGGGTATGACCTCTAGGGCTCTTTCTGCTGGGTAATTTGATAGAGGGGTAATCCTTCTTATGGCTTTTAGTCTTCTTACCTGAATGCTCAAAAACCTCATCAGAGCTGATCCTCTCGACATCGTCAAAATCTGAGGAAAAATTGGAACTGCTCTTGTCAACATCCGCCCCCTGGATAGGATTTTTGCTAATGGTTTGAGCGTGGAAATGCTCATGAATCAGAAGCAGAAGACCCTCATGCAGAGCCGGGTTGACGGTAGCTTTCTTTTTAAAACTAGAAATGGCCTTGTTCATCGAGTTAAAAAGATAATATGGGAAGGAGATCTTACTACCATGCCGAAAATGATTCAGAATCACAAAATGGTGAGTCCTAACCCTATCAAACCTGGGGTCTAAGGTTATATATTCAATGACAGCGTAGAGAACATACCTCCAGAGCTTCTTTATAGTATCCGTTACAAAAAATGTCTCTTTCTTGCCCAGCTTGTTCAGCTCTTCAGTGTTTTTCACAAAATCCTTGATAGCATTAGAAGACATCTTCTTGTCTCTAAAAAATTTATGCCCCTCCTTCGGAATCCCCGTGACTTCAGCAACCACATCCTCAGTAATTTGAAAGTAGACCCTGTTCACCTTAACCTTACCATTAACACTACTTACATATGTTGCACACAAGGATTCAAAGTATATCAGATGGATGTAAAATTGACTTTCTTGAATGAAATTTTGGAGGAAGAAGTCTACATTAAACAACCCAAAGGTTTCATTGATCCAAAAAAAAGGGATATGGTATGTAAACTTCACAAAGCTTTATATGGTAAAACAAACTCCTAGAGCTTGGTATGAAAGACTACACGAATGTCTAGTAAGAATTGGTTTTCAAAGAAAAAATAATAATAGTAGTCTCTACATCAAAGAAGGACCACAAAACAATCTATACTACTAGCATAAATATTTGTAGATGATAGTTTATTTACATGACATGATGACTTATGTAAATCATTCTCTAAAGAAATGACAGAATTTTAAATGTCAATGTTTGGAGTAATAAATAATTTTTTTGGTTTGAAAGTTCATGAAATGAAGGATGACATCTACATCACTCAGTGAAAATATATCAAGAAAATATTGAAAACATTTGGAAAGGAAGATTCCAAACCAGTTGGTACACCTATATTTTTTGGACAAAAACTGTCTAAGAATGATGATTCAAAGGAGGTAAATCAGACTAGGTCTACATATCTATGATTGAGAAACTTCAGTATGTAGTACACACAAGGCTTGATATTGTATTAACAACTAGTTAGTTGCAAGGTTTTATGAAAATTGTAAAGAAAACCATATGATGGCAATCAAAATAATTCTGAGATATCTAAGAGGCACTAAAGACTATGGTTTATGGTAGAAGAAAGGAGGAAACATTGAGTTAAAATCCTTTACTGATGTAGATTGGGTAGGAAGCATTGATGCTAGGAAAAGCACTAGTGGAGGGGCATTCTTTCTTGGAAAGAGGTTAGTGTCATGGACAAAGAAGAAGAAAATTTGCATTTATCAATCTACAAAAGAGGTAGAATATGTTGTTGTAGCAATCAACTGTGCTAAAATAATATAGATCAAACAAGTGTTATCAAAAATGAAGGAAAAAATCAAGAAACTAGTGGTTACCTACTATGATAACACAAGTGCAATAAATATATCCAAGAACCTAGTGATGCATACTAAGACAAAACACATTGCAATCAAGTATGATTTTCTGGGGGAATGGGTTCAAGACAAGGAGCTGAGATTGGAGTATGTGAAAACCAAAGTGAAGGTTGTAGACATATTGACAAAGCCATTACCTAAGGATGCATTTATGTATCGAAGAGGTAAACTGGGTATCATTCCCCTATCTGATGCTCACTAAAGCACAAGTTAGTGATGCATCAATTGAGCTTTGTTAAAGAACTATCAAGTTGATGCAAAATTATCATAGCACATTGCATATGAATAAGTACAACAAGTACATTGTAATTTCATTCTATGAAGTCTTTGGCATTTGATATCAAAGAGGGAGAGATTGATGTCATGTCAAAGAAAAGACTGAGAGAGAGATTGTATAAGATTAAAATGAAGATATTTTTAAGACAAAGATTAGACAAATGACAAAGGGAGAATTCCATTGAAAATTGTTGAGATAAAACCAATTAGAATCTTAGTCGGAGTTCTTATAGATGAGAATCAGAATGAAACTAAGGATATTATAAAATCATTCTAATCATTCTTGTTACTATTGCTCTAAATTTTCTTTGCATAATGACATGTTGTGTTTCCATCAATGCCAAAGACAGAGATTGTTGAAAATAATTATCCAATTGTATATTGTCATTGATGTTACACAAATGTCAAGCTTTAACTAGGACCAACATCTTTAACTAAGCTCATTCAGACACTAAACGACATTCAAGTATTAGTTATACATGTTTCACTATCAACTGAGTCTAGTCAGTTAACAAAGGACTTAGTATCAACTGAGTTGAGTCGGTTATCAAAGGAAGTTCAATATTAGTCGAGTGATCAGTCCAATGTTAGCCGATTGTTAGTAGATTACTTTTGTTTATTATTTAGTTAATGCAAGCTAAAAAAATGGATGTTAAATATTTGTATGAAAGGGTATTCTATTTGACTTGACATTAAGCATAATATATATACAAGGTCAAGCTGTGGATTGAATCAAGCAATTGGAAAAATGTGAAAGAAGTGAAATGAGAAGGATAGATGATTAAGGATAAAGCATCCAAGTTTGAAGACTGACCTAGAAAGAATATTTTGATCAGGAAGGATCAAGAGGTCAAACCATATAACAAAGATCTGAGTATGCAAAGTCATTTTCTTCAATAATCAGGTCAATCATTATTACTCTCTAACAGTTGTAGCAGTGAAGCAATTGTCTTAACCAAGTTGACTTAAGAGTCATTCTGTAAATCCTCTAACAAGGTCACATTTCTAGATTGAATTTTCTAAAGGCTTCTAGCAAGACCACTCCTAATAAGGTGATTCAAATCCTCTAATAGGGTCACACTTAACTATGTGTTTCGTAACCTTTAACAAGGTTGGCTCCTAACATGGATTGCTTCAAAAGAGTGAAAAGTTGTAACTAGTTGTATATTGGTGGTTTTCCCAAATTTGGGTTTCCATGTTAAATTTTGGCACCTCATGTATTCATGCTATTTGTTTTATGGTTTATGTTGTTGCAACTAAGTTATTAAAGGTTAATTCACATTATTTTTACAAAACTACTTTGTTAACCGAGTTATAGTGAATATCCAATTCTAACCGAGTAGAGCAAAGATTTGGTTTGCTAAGTGAAAAGTTTGTATTGACATCTAAGAGACTTGGAATTGTTTTGTGGTAACTGATTCACCCTTCCCCTCTTAGTTACTCCTTACATTTCCAACAAATCAATGATACTCAAGTTGATTTTATTAAACAAGCTACATGGGCTATGCATGTAAGTGTGGTCAAAATGTGGGGATGTTGGATTTTGGAATTAGAGCTATGTACTATTTTAAATTCTAGCCTCATGGATTAAGGAAAATTCATTTAAAAAAGTATAGATATAACAATTTCCAAGATTTGTAAAAACACTAGTGTGAGTTGAAGAGAGATTATGCCATTAGAATACTAGAGTTTGAATCTTAGAACTTTGAAAACATGGCTTGACAAGGATATCTCTTTCCTAGGGACCTTTCCTAATGTGGATTCCTTCAAAGCCATCAAGAAAAAAGAAAGGAAAGAAAATGAGGTAGCCCTTGAATTTAATAATGAAAAATATTGATTATTTAGTTGTTAAATGTTTTCTCCTCCTATGTCAGATATTTAGACACTCTTGTTTAGGGGAAAGGTATCAATAGTAGTTCAAGATTTAATAATCATCCACTTTTTGACATAGTGACCCTCCAATAACCATTCACATAAATTTGTCATGTATACCAATAGTGGATCCTTTATTGATTAGTAGTTGATCATTTTTTTGCCTTCTTTAGCCTTCAGATTCATGATTGACTATTTGCGCACCACCATTGTGTAAACCTCTAGGGACATTTGTGCACCATTAGTGGGATATGTCTATAAGTATTGGCAATTTTAAGTGACACTTTGAAGTGACCACATTTTGACCCTTTCACACATGATGACTACTATGATCTGCATTGTTAATGCTAAGAAGCTAAAACCTTAGCTTTAAATAGTTAAGTCACTTTCAAATGACCACATTTTAATCCTTTCACACACCTACCTAAAAAAAAATGAGCACAATCAGAATTACACTTTTAGAAGTTCAAAGTGAGAAAAGTTAGCATATGTGGCTACTAGATCTTTTGCACTATATATATATATATATCAAAATTCATACAAAATTTCATTATATAGAAACTCAGGCATAGAGTTGTTGGACAATGACTAAATGGTGAACTTTTTTGTTTACCTAACTATGCTGATGGCTAGGCCTCCTGCCATGCCCATACACCATCCGCCCTGCCAAGGATATGCACGCCTGTCCATGCAGTTACCTTTCAAAACAAATGTCAGACATACGGCGTTGAAGTGACATTTTAGTTTAATATGTTCCTATCTTTTATTTAAATAAATTTATAATGTTTCGACTAAATTGCTTTAAACATTTGTGCACATAATTAAATATTTCATTTCATTTGTTTAATTAAATTTATAATTTTTTTATGCATTTTTTTTAACTTTTAACTTTTTTATTTATATTAAATTCAATGCAAATGTAATATAGGTTTGGTTATTTTTTTAAATTGTAAATCAAATAATTTTGAAACATAAAAATTTATAATTTTTTTGCATTATTTTTAAAAACATTTAATTAAAGTTAGTGAGTTGAGCCGAAACTTAGATTATCATAATTAAATTACAATAATTTAATATTTTATTTTATTTGTTAAGATAAATTTATAATATATATATATATATATATATATATATATATATATATATATTTAAAAAAAAATAAAATTCTTCATATTAAATTTATATTAAATGTAAATGTAATGACTTTGATTGTTTCTCCAAATTCTAAATCAAATATATATATTTTTAAAATATGCACACTAATTTTTTTTTTTAAACTTTAAATGGTAAACTTTAATATGTTTAAATAGTTTAAAACATTTAAATATGGCTAAATGGTAAACTTTATTTTTTACCCTCCCTATGGCCATTTAAATAGTTTAATAGGGAGGGTAATTTTTTTTTTAAAACTAATTATAATAGTTTAAATAGTTTAAAACATTTAAATATTATTTACAACAATTGAAATAGATTAAATTGTAATTTAAAAGTAATAAATTATAATTTAAAATAAATTATAATTTATTTTAATTTTATAAATTGATTTTAATTTATAAATCTTTTATAACAATACTTAGAAATTATAAATATATAAAAATATAATTCAATTTTGTTTTAATTTTATAAATCGATTTTAATTTATTGAATAAATATTCAAATTATTTTAAATAACATATTTAAAATAATTAAATGTTTAAATAGTTTAAAACATTTAAATATTATTTACAATAATTGAAATAAAATATAATAGAATATATATGAAAACATTTAATTATATTTATGTTAAACAATATTTACAGTAGTTATGTTAAACATAACTATTCATATATTAAATGTTTTAATTTATTGAATAAATATTTCAATTAAAACTATTTAAATTAAAACATTTAATATATGAATAGCTATGTTTAACATAACTATTATAAATAACCAAACCTATAACACAAACTTATATTACATTTGCGTTGAATTTAATATAAATAAAAAATTTAAAATTCAAAAAAATCTATAAAAAAATTATAAATTTAATTAAACAAATGAAATAAAATATTTAATTATGTGTACAAATGTTTAAGGCAATTCAGTCGAAACATTATAAATTTATTTAAATAAAGTCTAGGAACATATTAAACTAAAATGTCACTTCAACGCCGTATGTCTGACATTTGTTTTGAAAGGTAACTGCATGGACACGTGCATATCCTTGCAGGGCGGATGGTGTACGGGCATGGCAGGAGGCCTAGCCATCAGCATAGGCAAGTTTACCATTTAGCCATTGCCGAGCTATTGCACTTTCATTGCACTCAGAAAAAAGCAGATTTGGCTGCTTCAAACTGTATCTGTAGCAAGAACTGCAGACATTCTCCTTTTGATCGTACATGATATACCCATCACTGTCTGTCCGCATTCAATAAACATGTCAAGTAAAAATAACACAGCAGAAATGAAGTTAAAATAACACAACAGAAATGAGATTAATTCCAATTAATTATGCAATGTGGGGAAAAACTGGCCAAGACGATGGTGCAATTTATTAGTTAATTAATGCAGTGAATGAAAAGATAGGAGAAGTCAGAACATTGCGACGGCAGATAGTAAGGTTGATCTACAGAAGAGTAAAGATGGGTAGTTGGGATTACCTACTGATATCCTCATGCAAAGTTTGAAGGTGTTAATGCTTGGCAAGTCACTCATGTTTTGTTAATGTTATGGCAAAATTTGAGTCCTTAAAACCCTCTGTATTCTTACGAACAAAGTTATATGTTCAACGAAGTGTCTGTTCACGTGAACGTGGATACTAATGTTGTCTTATCAGGTTTCTTTGCTGAGGTTTTGGCAAAATATGAGTTCTTAAAACCCTTATGTTTGTGTGAATGTGAATACTAATGTTGTTTTATCAGGATTCTGTAAGTTTTCATTGGTGTGAATGTAACACAATTTTAAGTAGAATACGATCTTTATGAAAATATTGAGCTGGTTAACATTCATCTTGTGTGAAAACTTGCTTACTCAACTCTGAAGTGGGAATCCACTCAATGAAACCAAGAAAACTGAGATTTCAGAGATGTTCATGTTGATTGTAGCATTTCCTTCTGCATTAGTTTAAACCCAAAATCTACATATGATGGGTTTAACCCTAAGGTAAGATCATTCGTCGGCTGAACCCATTCTAGAACTCTTGGTTTTCTAGTATTATTCTCAAGTGTCATCATGAGGTCTTCAAATACAATGTCTTGTTTTAATTTGGACTCCACACCTAAGCTCTCTGTTGAAGAGAAATTTCAAATTTCTGACTTAAAAGGCCTCTAATTCTCTTAAAGATGATAGATATGGTTCTCATAAATACTTTGTCTTGTAGATTTTTATGCCTGGATTGTCACGTCCATATGCCCGCATTAAGTTATAATCTACAAATCCTTATATACCTTTTACATCTATATAAATTGTAGTGGTAGTCAAGATAGGACAACAATGGCTGATTACCTGCCGTTGTGGGTTTTTTTGGGGTTTTGTATGATGACTGTTGCACACTCACAGTCTATAGACAGTAGAAATAAATGGAAAGATATTAAGAATCAAGATTTGGTAACCCATTTGCCCGGACAACCTAAAGTGGGGTTTAATCACTATTCTGGGTATGTGGCTGTGAATGAAGGAAATGGAAGAGCTCTCTTCTATTGGTTCTTTGAGGCCGCTACTCTAAAAGAGAAAAGGCCTTTGGTCCTATGGCTTAATGGAGGTGCTAGCCCATGGCAGTTTTTTTATACTAAAATGTATCAATGATTGTGATTTATTGCATTCATGTAACAACTATATTCATTCAACAGGTCCAGGGTGTTCATCTGTGGGATATGGAGCAACACAAGAGATTGGACCTTTCATCATAAATTCAGATGGAAAGACTCTTTCTTTCAATGAGTACTCATGGAATAGAGGTATTTTATTCAAGAACAATTTTGTTGATCGAATTCATTACTCCTTTTTACACCAGTATAACTGAAACATTGGCAATTTTCTATGGTTTGATGATCAGAAGCCAATATGTTATTTCTTGAGTCTCCAGTTGGAGTGGGATTTTCCTACTCCAATGAAACATCTGATTACAAGATGCTAGGAGATAATATTACTGGTGAAGCTCCAGCTTTTTCTTATATTTCATGTTCTTTAAAATTATTTATATTGAAAATTCATGTTTGAGACTAATTTAGAGGTTGAATGATGGTTTCAACTACACAGCTCATGATACATACATGTTCCTCCAAAACTGGTTTGGAATTTACCCCCAATATAGGACACATGAGTTCTACATTGCAGGGGAAAGCTATGCAGGTGTTGGGTTTAACTCATTTTATATTTACTGTCCTAAAGAAAAACCCATCTCTGTTGTAAATTGATACATTCAATTGTCTTTGTGTTATCAGGCAAATATGTACCTGAGCTCGTAGAAGTCATACATGATCAAAACAAAATCTACTCCAAGAGCCTTCGTATAAATCTCAAAGGTTTTATGGTAAGCAAAGCCTTTCTGTCAGCTTAGTTTTAATGAAAAAATTCTTTTCATGATTAAAAACGTTGAAGTATACACTGCTCAATTCAGGTGGGCAACCCTGAAATGCATGATGCTCATGATTTGCGAGGTCAAATGGATTATGCATGGAGCCATGCAGTAGTATCAGATGAAACCCACATAGCCATTGTAGAGAACTGTGATTTTGATTCTAGAAATACATTGGACAACAAAAACTGCAGAGATGCTATATCTGAAGTTTTTGATCAACTGAACAGCATAGACAAGTATAGTCTCTACACTCCTATATGCATTCACAAGAACACAACAAAAAATGCAAAAAGCAAGGGAAATCAGTTCAAATATTCAACCAACAAGGTATATTTCTATCTCAATGCTGTCGGTATTCTTCTTTTCCATGAGGATCCAATCACATTATAGGTGAAACCCTTCGTAAAATTCCCTGAATCTGGTTTCCACAATGATGCAAACTCAAACTCACATTTTTTTTCATTAAATACCAAAACCGCATGACTACTATTGTTAAACATTTTTCAATTCTTTATGCAGATGACGAGGAAAATGGTTGGTGGGTATGATCCTTGCCTTGATGACTATGCTGCAGTCTATTACAATAGATATAATGTTCAGAAAGCTCTTCATGTCCTCAATGGCTCACACGTTAGAAATTGGAGTATTTGCAAGTAAGGTTTTCTCTAAATAGAAGGCAACAACATATATACCATAGCTTCAGAAAGACTAAATTTATATCATTTAACATAAAAAATTAGTTCTTTCATAGTTCAAATCATTAATCGGCAACTTATAATTAGAATGAAATTATTTTTCACAATGCAGCAAAGATATCTTCAATGGGTGGGCAGACTCTCAAGCATCGGTATTGCCTGCCTATCTTAAGCTTATGGAGGCAGGTCTAAGGATATGGGTTTACAGGTTTTAAATTAGTTTAAATATTACATTTTTTATTTTGATTTGTCCATATATCTTATGGGTTAATTTCTTTGATTTTACTAAAATGATATCAGATGATTCATTTAGACTAATCAGAATCATAATAGGAATATATTTTTTAAATTTATTCCTATATATATATATCAAATAATATAAATAGTGTATTTAACAGTGGGGACACTGATGGGCGGGTTCCAGTGCTATCAACAAGATATAGTCTAAATGCTCTCCAACTTCCCAAAAGTAAATGGCGGCCATGGTATTATGAGGGGCAGGTGGGAATTTAATTCAATCACCAAATCATTAAGTGAATTTATATTAAAAAGATGCAAGCTCGAAATCAATTGATCTCATTTGAAATGATGCAAATTTGACAAAGATAACAATATAAAAACATAAATTTTGCATACAAACTGACTGCATTTTTATTTGTTTTTTTTTCAAATATGATCCAAATTTTTCATATAAATATATCATATATTATTTATATATTTAGTAGGCTTTTCTAAAAAAATAAGACATTATTTTCCCAATCTTTTGGATTGATTATTATTTTTTAAATCTTTGGATAATTTCAGGTAGGTGGTTGGACTCAAAATTATGGGAAGTTGACATTCTCAACGTTCAGAGGTGCCGGCCATGCAGTGCCACTTTTTAACAGAGGCAAAGCTTTGTTTTTCTTCACCTCATTTCTTTCTGGGAAAGTTTTGCCAAACCAATGAAAATGTCAGGCCTTTAAATTTTCTATTAATGAGAGTACAGGTATATCAGGCGGGAAAGTTATCATCAATCTAAATAATGTGCAGAACGATTAAGTGCAGTACCACTACTGAGACTTGTGCATTCAAGGCTATTGTATCTTACAAGAAGAGTGCTGATCTATACTGCACCTTCAATAATTCATTGCATTTAACGGTTTGATTTCACCCTTGAATATTTGGATGCGAATGTATGTGGTAGGATGACCATGAGTTCTTCAAAAGGACAGTGTGTCCATGAGAGAAAAAGCATCACAAGTTATCAAATGATCCAACAAATTTGACATATTTGAAGGTAATTGTCCTGTATGTACTATATTCCAGCTCTCTATTGAATTAGAATTTCATTTAGCAAGATAATTTGTAATGTTCTTATATTATATTGTATTATTATGTATAGTGATAATAGGTTTTGATGGGAAAATGATCAAATAATCATTTTACATTTCATCCCTACTAAAATTAGTAGATGGGTGCTAATTTTTTATAGGTTGAAATTATTTTAAATTATTGTACATGATGTGATGCAATTAATGCAACAAATTATTATTCAAGTTGACTTGGACTTAACAACAATTTCATATAAAAAGATATATTTTCTTGAGCATATATATTTGTATGTTTGATCTAAATAAAATAGAGAAATACCTTGTTTTTGTTATCGTTGTATCACTACTACAAGATAAACAATCAAATGTGTCCTAATTATATATTATGTTTATGGAAATAAAATCATTTTCATTTTACATTTATGTGTATGTGTTCTCTCATCATATAGAGAAATAGATAGTTTAATTATTATTCAATCACTAGCATAAATTTGGGAAAATATAAAGTTTCTTCTATACATAATATTTATAGAAATACTATTCTTATTGATTTTTTTTTTATTATGGTACATGTGATGTGGAGCCTAATCAGATTTGGAGGTTAATATCTCACTTTATTTTGTGTGGTTTCCCCCAAGATTATTTACTACATGGGTTTGGGGGCACTGTTGCTTGCAGGGTTCTGGGGTAGAGCCCCAGGTGCGTTCCTCGTCACGATACAGGGTAGGGTCAAGGGACAATGCCATCATGGGGTTTTCAAGGGCAGCACCCCTGAAGGCTCAAATGGCTTTTTGATTGTTAAAGGCGTTCGTTGCTAATTTTGTATTGTGAGACTTATTCTAGCCCACATTTTGTAAGTGGCAAAAAGCTTGTATAAAATGGCTTAGGGTTAGAGATTTCATTATTTATGATGAGATTGTAGGTTCTTGCGGCGGTATTGAGCTATAAGAGATTGTGGATTGTAATCATTGGTTAATAATAATATTAGATTTGTTGGTGAATGTAGCCCAGGGATTGGATGAACCACGTTAAATCTTTGTGTCTTGTGTTCTCTTTTTTATGCAATTTATTATTTTCTAATATTGGTTATATTTGCATGTATTTTTTATTTGTCTGTGATTAGTCTTAACATTACGAAAGCCTTTCTTATTAATTTAAAAGAAGGTTAAGAAATTATTAAAACATAGAGACATGAAAAAAATAGCGTAATAGAAAGATCTATACAATTTTCCCAATCAACAAGTTGATAAAAAAATGAGATAAATTAGGGAGCAATTGCCTCTTATCAAGACCATTTAGTCAAAAAATTATCAATACCATTCCACTCTCAAGGGATGTATGTAAAAATGAGAGAATCAGGAGACTTGCATAGTTGGAGATCCAATTAATAACCAGAGCTCAGGGTAAGTGCACAAAGTTGTGGTGCCAAAAGGGGGGTATAAGTGGACACCTTTTTCGTGAAATCTGCAAATTTTGAACTTCAACAAGAATTTGAAGATAGTTACGCTCAAAATTTTCAGATATGACAAAAAAAAAGTCGTAGTCCTTTGAATCTAGTTTCTAAACTACTAATTTTTTTTCAAAATGGTTTAGTTTTAGGTCCTCAAAAAAGGGGGCCACAAAAAGTGGTACTATTTATTCCAAAAAAACATAGCACAGTACAAAGTGTGGCCCCCCTAAAATTTTAACTTTTTTTTAAAAATTTTTTAATCACTCTGGTCAAAAGTTACTTAACAATATTTAGTTTATCCCAGATTTTTCGAGTAATTTTATAATGTCTATTTTTTTTAACGAATTTTTTAACTAGACACATCCCAAAAACGTGAAATATTTGTGTGCTCCCCCTAGAAATAACTAAAAACTAATCTAAAATCAAAACTTTTTTTTTCAAAGTGTGTAGAATGGAGTCTAGTTTCTAAACAACTAAGTTGTTACAAAATTCGATGAACGAGCTAAAATCTATAGCCCAATTAGTACGTGGTGGTTTTTGACAAAAAATGAACATACATTCAAAAGAAATTATAGATGAAAGGCTTGAAATACTTCAAATTAAAAATAAATTATATGGTTAGATAGCTAACACAGAGACCTATAATGCTATGTAACCTGATCTTATCGATACCCAACCACGAGAAATCTTGAAGGGGAGCACAGAAGAAAAAATAATCAATTTTTGTATGTTTGCTGAAAAACACATCTCACGCTTGTTCATCAAATCGAAACCTTTGGGTTGGATCTCCAAGGCAAAACCAAGCCTTAGGCTTGGGTTTGATTAAGGTTTAAATAGCGCGTGCGCCCTATAGCGTGCACGCGCTATTTAAACCTCAACTCTAAATAGCGCGCGCGCTATAGGGCGCAAGCACTATAGTGTGCACGCACTATTAAGATGTAAGTTGCAAAAGAGAACTAGGTGGGGGGGCATAGGGGAATGGCTATGTGTGTGCATGAAAGAGATAGAGAAAAAGTAGGGGATAGGAGAGGGGAGAGAATACAGGATGGGAGAGAGAAAGTGAGAAAGAGTAGGGGTGGCAGAGAGAGTATAGGATGAGAGAGAGAGTAGGGGTGGCAAAGAGAGGAAGTGTGAGAGAGAGTACAGGTGGAAAAGAGAGAGTGCGGGATGGGGGAAAGGGATTTAAAGTAGGGGATGGGAGAGAGAGGAAGTGTGAGAGAGAGTACAGGTTGGGAGAGAGAGATTAAGAGTAGGGGATGGAGGAGAGAGAGAGTAGGTAATGGGAGGCAGAGTGGGAGAGGAAGAACTTGAGAGAGAGGAGGATGGGAGTGCATGTGTGTGAAAGAGAGAGTATGGAATGGGAGAGGGGGAAGACAAAGTAGCTCAAGAGAGAGTAGGGGATGGAAGAGAGAGTAGGCGATGGGAGAGGGAGTGGGAGAGGGGGAGACAGGGGGGAATAGAAATGTGTGTGTGTGTGTGTGTGTGTGTGTGTGAGAGAGAGAGAGAGAGAGAGAGAGAGAGAGAGAGAGAGAGTAGGGGATAGGAGAGAGTGTGAAAATTTAAGAGAGACTAGAGGGTAGCAGAGAGAGAGAGAGAGAGTGGAGAGGGAGAGAGTAAGAGTGAGATTGAGAGAGAGAGTAGGCAGTGGGAGAGGGAGTGGGAGAAGGAGAGAAAGTGAGAGAAAAAGTAGGGGATGGAAGAGGAGAGAGGGGGGATGGGTGTGTGTGTGTCAAAGAGAGAGAGAGTCAAGAATGAGAGAGGGGAGAGAGAGATAGAGAGAGTAGGCAATGGTAGAGGGATGGGAGAGAGAGAGAGAGAGAGAGAGAGAGAGAGAGAGAGAGTAGGCAGTGGGAGAGGGAGTGGGAAGGAGAGAGAGGTGGAATGGAAGCATTTAAGAGATATAGAGTAGGGGATGGGAGAGAGTAGGCAGTGGGACAAGGATTGTGAGAGAGAGAGAGAGGGGGGGAATGGGAATGTGTATTTATTTATAAGAGAGATAGAGTAAAGGATGGGAGAGAGTGTGAGAGTTTGAGAGAAAGTAGTAGGGGATGGGAGAGAGAGTGAGAGTAAGGGATGGGAGAGAGAGAGAGAGAGAGAGAGAGAGTAGAGAGGAAGAAAGAGAACTTGAGAGAGATAGATAGTAGGCAGTAGGAGAGGGAGTGGGAGAGGGAGAGGGAGAGGGAGAGAAATAGGGGGGATGGGAGTGTGTGTGACAGATGTAGAGAGTAGGGGATGGGAGAGAAGAAGAAGAGTGGGGGGATAAGAGTGTGTGTATCTATGAAAGTGAGAGAGTAGGGGATGGGAGAGAGTGTGAAAGTGTGAAAGTAGGGGTCCGTGGCAGAGAGAGTACGATGATGGGGGAGAGAAAGTAGGTGATGGGAGAGGAAAAGAGAGAGGAGGGATGGGAGTGCGTGTGTGTAAGAGAGAGAGCAGGGGATGGGAGAGAGTGTGAGAGTGTGAGAGTAGGGGGTGGATGAGAGAGAGAGAGTATGACGATGGGGGAGAGAAAGTAGGCGGTGGGAGAGGGAAAGAGAGAGGGGATGGGGGTGTATGTGTAAGAGAGATGGAGTAGGGGATGGGAGAGAGTGAGAGTGTGAGAGAGTAGGGGATGGGAGAGGAGAGAGAGAGTAGGGGATGGGGGAGAGTGTGAGAGTGTGAGAGAGTAGGGGATGGGAGACGAGAGAGAGAGAGCAAGGGATGGGGGAGAGAAAGTAGGCGATGGGAGAGGCAGAGAGAGCTTGTACAAGATGGGAGAGAGAGAGAGAGTAGAGAGGGAGAGAGAGAACTTGAGAGAGAGAGATAGTAGGTAGTAGTAGTGTGAGTGTGAGAGAGAGTAGGGGGTGGTAGAGAGAGTACGACGATGGGGGAGAGAAAGTAGGCAGTGGGAAAGGGAGAGAGAGGGGGAATGGGAATGTGTGTAAGAGTGACAAATTAGGGGATGGAAGAGAAGAGAGAGAGTAGGGGATGGGGGAGAGAAATTAGGTGGTAGGAGAGGGAGAGAGATAGGGGGGATAAGAGTGTGTATGAGAGATCTAAAGAGTCGGGGATGGGAGAGGAGAGGGGGTGAGAGAGGTAGAGAGAGTAGGTGGTGGGAGAGGGAGAGTGAGAGAGAGTAAAGGATGGGAGAGAGTAGGAAGAGAGAGGGAAGGGATGGGAGAGAGAGTAGGGAGGATGGGGAGTGATGTGTTTTGAGAAAGTAGGGGGTGGCAGAGAGAGAGAGTACGACGAAGGGGGAGAGAAAGTAGGTGGTGGGAGAGGAAAAGAGAGAGGGGGGATGGGAGTGTATGTGTAAGAGAGACAGAGCAGGGGATGGGACAGAGTGTGAGAGTGTGAGAGTAGGGGGTGGTAGAGAGAGAGAGAGTATGACGATGGGGGAGAGAGAGTAGGCGATGGGAGAGGGAAAGAGAGAGGGGGGGATGGGGGTGTATGTGTAAGAGAGATAGAGTAGGGGATGAGAGAGAGTGAGAGTGTGAGAGAGTAGGGGATGGGAGAGAAGAGAGAGAGTAGGGGATGGGGGAGAGTGTGAGAGTGTGAGAGAGTAAGGGATGGGAGACGAGAGAGAGAGAGAGCAGGGGATGGGGGAGAGAAAGTAGGCGATGGGAGAGAGAGTGGGAGAGGCAGAGAGAGCTTGTACAAGATGGGGGAGAGAGAGTAGAGAGGGAGAGAGAGAACTTGAAAGAGAGAGATAGTAGGTATTAGTAGTGTGAGGGTGAGAGAGAGTAGGGGGTGGTAGAGAGAGTACGATGATGGGGGAGAGAAAGTAGGTGGCGGGAGAGTGAGAGAGAGGGGGAATGAGAATGTGTATAAGAGAGACAAAGTAGGGGATGGGAGAGAAGAGAGAGAGTAGGGGATGGGGGAGAGAAATTAGGTGGTAGGAGAGGGAGAGGGAGAGAGATAGGGGGGATAAGAGTGTGTGTGAGAGATCTAAAGAGTCAGGGATGGGAGAGGAGAGGGGGTGAGAGAGGTAGAGAGAGTAGGTGGTGGGAGAGGGAGGGTGAGAGAGAGTAAAGGATGGGAGAGAGTAGGAAGGGAGAGGTGGAGGGGATGGGAGAGAGAGTAGGGAGGATAGAGAGTAGGGAGGATGGGGAGTGATGTGTTTTGAGATAGTGCGTACGCACTATCTTAAATCACCAAAAAATGGTCAAAAACCAACCTTGGGGCCCATTTCATCCATTTTTAACTTTTGGTTTGTTATGCTCTCTGTTATTTCGACAGAAAACATGGGTTTCAACATATAGCAAACACTATTTCAACACTTTTGGAAGCTAGCAAACACCAAATTCAATCATTGGATACGTGATTTGAAGAATTTTTGAATATTCTTTTAATAGAAAAGGTTAGTGCAATCCATTTTAAATATTGTTTTTCGATATATAGATACAAATTTGATTATAATTTGATATGTTATGTAATATATAGTGAATTCATTAAAAATTGTATGTTTGAATGAAATGTTATTTCGAAATGGTTAGAAATTTGACAAGTCGTTTGATATATATTGTGTATTCATTCAAATAATTATAATTTTTATATGTAATTGAATAATTTGTAATTTACACATTTTAAGTAATTTGGATGTTTGAATAATTTGACATGTAGAAATCATCATCATGCCAAGGAAGAAACCAAACATTCAAACAAATGCAGATAGGGCGAGAGATTTGACAATTAAAAGAGATAAAATGAAATTACTACCTGAACAAAGAAAATTGCAAAGCAATGATGAAGAATTAACTTTCGAAGAGGATCAAGAACCACCAATACAAAGAAACAAGGAGGAAGAATTAGAAACACAAAGAGAACGAATGAGATTGTTACGCTCAAGAAGACAATTGAATTGTGAAGCTACACCATCCTCCAATGTTGGAGTCATATCATCCGCTACACCATCTTCGAATGTTGGAGTCATATCATCCACTACACCATCTTCCAATGTTGAAGTCATATCATCCTCTCATGTTGAAGAGACTCTGATTTATAGATCCGATGATATACACACTCCATCATGTCATGTTGAAAGCACAACATCAACAAATCAAGTAGGTGATATTCCATCTTTTACATCTTATTGCCAAGGCACATCATCTTCAGTTCAAGGTACGCAATACACTCAACCTTATATTGATGTTCAAAATGTTGAGAGAATTGAAGAGATTAGAACACCTTCTAGAATTCATTTTAGAAAACTAAAATATTTGATTGATATTGATACTAACATTTTGAAATCAATGCCTGACAAGATTAGCAAGCGTACTTGTCAAAGAAAAGTTAATCATATGTGGAGATTATTTTTTGAAGAATTAAATATTACAGGTCAATGCCAATTATTTGTTGAAATGATGAAGAATTTGAAATTTAGGCCTATCATGAAGATTCTTGGGCTAAGAACGATGAATGATTCAAATGAAAGAAATATTGTAAAGAATCTAATGAGTGCTTATGACAAAGTGGGTTCTAAATCACACACCAAAGATAGTAATATCACAAGACGAGTACTCACATCGACAATAGTAAGTAGCCAAATGAAGAAAGCTCCACTCATGAGAAAGACAAGCAAAACATTAAAAATTGGTAGAGGTACCTTAAGGAGAGCCATGCTAAGGCATGAGAGATTAGAAGATCCAACAAAAAATGAGTTATGGACATTTAGCGGTAGACTACCGCGAAAGGATAAAGAAATTAGTGAAGCCTTGAAATCATTGGTCGAAGATTTTTGGAAAAATAACACACGTGTTTCTCCTAATCAAAGAGATGTTGTAAGGAGGATTGGTAGCCGAAATCGCGAGCCACATGCGAAACATTTTTTGGACTCAACTCAGACACAATTTTTTGCAAAATTTATTGGTATGTATCCTCAAATTCGAATAAGTCAAAGATTTTTTGAGATGGGTAAACCTTTTTATGTGAAAATAAATCACACACGCACAACTTGTTGTTGTAGGATACATATTGAATTTTCTAACCATTTTGATGTTTTTAGGGACATATGCGTAGTTTTGCATTCTCAGTTTGTTTTGCATGATTGTGACATAAAAGAGCCACCAAGATCTTCAAGGGAATTCATATCCAACATTTTATGTGAAATAGGGGATGACCAACAATTTTACAAGACATCATGCTTGGATGGTACGTGCTTATTTTGTGGTTCTTTGCAACTTTTATCAACTTGTCGACATATAGATAGTACACATGCAATTGGAAATGAAATAGTAGATTACAGAAAATTCAAGACAGTGACATATGCTCTAAAAGATGGGAAACATGGTAAAAGATGTGATCTAGTTATTGAAAAGATTCTAGTGTATGAGTTCATGAAGATTTTTCGTGAAAAGATTATGTACGAGTATGCAAGGCATACCCATAGAGCTTGATGGTTAGATTTGCAATTCAAGTTGTGTAAGGATACGTTTCCATTGGATACCATTGTTTCGGTTGTAGATTTTGCAGAGAACTACACACTACAACCACAAAATGAGTTGCAAGAAAAGTATTATACATCTCAGCAGGTTTCTATATTTGTTCACATAACATTAATGCATTCACCTACAAGTACAGAGGATGACAGGAAGATTTTGAGGGAGTACCATTTTTACATCAGCGATGATCGATCACATTCTACGGAGTTTGTACATGGTTGTTTTCAACTATTTTATGGAGATTTGGCTAACAGGGGCATATCATATCGTCAACACATTATTTGGTCAGACAATTGTGCATCTCAATTCAAGAATGCACGGATGTTCTATTGGTTGAGCAGGATGCACAGGTTGTGTAGAATTCAATATATGTGGAATTTCACAGAGGCTAGTCATGGTAAGGGAGAGCACGATGGTGCAGGGGCATGCATTAAAAGAGCCTTGGTTCGTGAAGAACTAAAGTACAAAGATGGAGCAATATTGATAGATGCAAAATCCATCGTCCAATGGTGTAACGCTACAATGGGTCCAGGTAAGGAAGGTGACTCTACAGTTCATAGATTTTTTTGGTTGATAGATAATACTAACATTGCACCATATCAAGATTGTTTCACACTAATAGGATCTAGTGAGTTACACTCTTTTAGAAGCTCTGATGCAGGTTCATGGAGTATCTACACACGAAAAATGGCATGCTATTGTCCATCATGTGCAGAGGAAAATTGGGATGACTGTGAGTCAACTGAATGGGTGGACAAATGGGATATACGAGTTTTGGACCCAATTGACACCTATCCTCCCCCCAAAGCACTGGAAATGGTAGAGATGGATTCATCTATTAACTTTGACCGCTTGTCAAATTTAGTGCAACCTGGTAATATATATATATATATATCTTTGTAATTTCAATATGTAACTTTATAACTTTTACCCAAGTATTTTCTGAATTAATGACCGCATTTTGTACATTTGTCACTGCAGGCCATGTTTTTGCTGTTATTGCACCTGAAGACAATGAAGAAGGGACAAATTATTATTTGTGTCATTGTGTTGAAGCCAAACAAAAATTGGATCACTCAGTTATAGATGGTGAAGGTTTAGAGTACCATGTCGGTGTTAGGAAAAACCACACAGAAATAAAAACTACATGCAAATATAACCAATAACAAAAAATAATAGAACACACAAAAATGAACACAAGGCACCAAGATTTAACGTGGTTCACCCAATCCCTGGGCTAGGTCCACCAAACAGCAAGTCCGATCTTATTACAATCTAGTGATTACAACCTGATTACAATCCGTAATCCCTTACAGCTCAATACCGCTGCAAGAACCAATTTCGTATCACTAAATTATGAAAAATACCCAACCCTAAGCCCTTTTTATACAAGTATGTACAGTACTTTCCTGATTAGTCACCACAATCTAACAATCTCCCACTTGGGGACTGATCAGGCTCCACACTAAACAACAATCTCCCACTTGGAGACTGATCCTGTAGCAATACCACTACCACATGGGGCTCCCACTGGATCAAACCATCCTAGACTCTACTGTTCTTTTATTCATTTTCAGTCTAAAAGACCAACCGAAGCTGAAGAGGAGTTCAGCTTCTCCCTTGTTACAACCTTTGTCAACATATCTGTTGGATTGTCATTGGTATGTATCTTCTCCAGCTTTAACTGTCCATCCTCCAAAACTGACCAAATTAAATGGTACCGCAACTGTATGTGTTTGGTCTTAGAATGCAGAGCTGAATTCTTAGCAAGATGAATGGCACTCTGACTATCTGTGAACAAATAATTATCCTTTTGAGGATGTCCCAATTCTTCCAAGAAGAACTGAAGCCATATCATCTCCTTGGCTACCTCTGTAGCAGCAACATACTCTGCCTTTGTAGTGGAGAGAGCATTAATCTTCTGTAACCTAGAAACCTAGCTCACGGCTGCCCCACCAACAGTAAAGACATAACTTGTAGTACTCCATCTGGTATCAATATCCCCAGCCAAATCTGAGTCAACATAGCCTTGTAAATCAGTAGTAGAGCCCCCAAGGTGTAAACACTTATTGGATGTTCCTCTTAAATATCTGAGAATCCACTTGACAGCATTCCAATGCTCAAATCCCTGATGACTCATATACCTGCTAACGACTCCCACTGCATGTGCAATATCTGGCCTAGTGCATACCATAGGATACATCAAACTTCCTACAGTTGAAGCATAGGGTACCTTGGACATCTTATCCTCCTCTTCCTGTGTCTTGGGACACATCTCCTTAGTCAATTTCAAATGACCAGGTAAAGGTGTGTCGACAGCTTTAGCATTCTCCGTAGAGAAACGTTGCAACACCTTCTCAACATAATCAGCTTGAGATAGCGTCAATGTTCTGTGCTTCCTATCTCTGCAAATCTTCATACCAAGAATTTTTTTTGCTGCCCCCAAATCCTTCATAGAAAATGCATGTGCTAATTGGTGTTTCAGCCCCTTAATATGATCCATGTTAGACCCAGCTACAACATATCATCAACATATAAACATAAAATAATGTAGCTATCATCATCCAACCTCTTAAAATAAACACAGTAATCTGAATGACACCTATTATATCCATGCTCATGCATAAAACTGTCAAATTTCAGATACCATTGCCGAGGTGCTTGCTTCAAGCCATATAAACTTTTCTTCAATTTGCACACTAAGTTCTCCTTACCTTTGACCTCAAAACCCTATGGCTGAGCCATATATATTTCTTCATCCAAATCACCATGAAGAAAGGCTGTTTTAACATCCATCTGCTCTAAATGCAAATCTTTAGTAGCCACAAGACTTAAAACAGTACGAATAGAAGTCATTTTAACAACAGGAGAAAATATCTCATCAAAATCAATTCCCTTTTTCTGTGCAAATCCTTTTACAACTAACCTGGCCTTAAATATTTTCTTACCTCCTTCCTCTTCTTTCAACCTGTAAACCCATTTATTCTGTAAAGCCTTTTTACCTGCAGGCAACTTGCACAAATCCCATGTCTTATTTTTTAGCAAAGAGTCCATTTCATCTTTCATTGCAGACTCCCACTGAATCTTAGTATCCACCTGCATAGCTTCATCATAACTTTTAGGTTCACCAGCATCAGTAAGTAAAATAGAATACAAAGAGGGAGAAAACCTTTGTGGAGGTCTAATTTGCCTTGTGGACCGTCTAACATTCACTGGTGTGTGTGGTATTTGTTGTTGCAATTGTTACACATCATGAGGAATGGCTGGAACATAAGCTTTTGGAGTATCATCCAACACTACATAATCATCTTCTTTCTTCTCATGTTGCTGCAACAGATCTTTGTACAGCACTTTCTCATTGAATATGACATCCCGACTTCTAATAATTTTAAGATTTTCAAAATCCCAAAGCCTATAACCAAATTCATTAATGCCATATCCAACAAAGACACATTTCTTTGATTTAGCTTCTAGCTTGGTTCTATTTTCAGAGTCTATATGAGAAAAAGCTTCACAACCGAAGGTCTTGAGAAAAGAATAACTCACCTTCTTACTAGTCCATGCTTCCTCTGGAATACCACATCCCAAAGGAGTAGAGGGACCTCTATTAATCAAATATATTGCAGTATTGACAGCCTCCGCCCACATGTGTAAGGGCAACCCAACATGCAATCGCATGCTCCTTGCGCGCTCTATTATAGTCCTGTTCATGCGTTCAGCCACTCCATTTTCCTGTGGAGTCCTTGGAACAGTTTTTTGTCTACGAATACCATTAGTGGAGAAATAATCTTCAAATTCATGACTACAATACTCACCACCATTATCAGATTTCAGACATTTTAATTTCTTACCAGTCTCATTTTCAACCAAGCATTTCCATTTCTTAAAAGTTTGAAATACATCAGATTTTTGTCTAAGGAAATAAACCCATAATTTTCTAGTTGCATCATCAATAAATGTAACATAATAATGAGAGCCACCAAGGGAAGATACCTGAGCCGGTCCCCATACATCTGTATGCACAAGCTCTAATTTCTCCTTTTTATTTTCCTTCCCTGTCTTTACAAAACTCACTCTCTTTTGTTTTCCATACACACAACTTTCACAGAAATCCATATTCACACATTTTAGACCTAGTAAAACTTTCCTTGAATGAAGTACTTTCATACCTTTCTCACTCATGTGCCCAAGTCTATTGTGCCACAACACTATATCAGAATCTACAGCAGCTATTTGTTCTCCCTGCTCAACTGCAGTAATTGTTCCTGAATATTCATTTTTCTCTGAAACAATCAAAGTAGAAGGAACAATATGACCTGTACAAAGATATAAGGTGCCTACTTTCACACCTTTTGCTACTAAAAGAGAACCTTTTGAAACCTTCCAATTTTTATCATTAAAAATAACTACACAACCCTCATCACCGAGTTGCCTTGCTGAAATTAAATTTCTACTTAGTTTTGGAACATGTCTTATCTCATGTAGTAGCCAATGATTTCCATTCTGCAACTTAATCTTAACTTTTCCCTTTCCAACAATCTGACAGGGTTCATTATCCCCCAAATAAACAAGCCCAAAATCCCCTTGGACATAATCAATGAAATAACCTCTATGAGGTGTAGCATGAAATGAAGCACCAGAATCTAAAACCCATGAATCATCAACACTCTCTAAAGACAGAAGCAAAGCATCCTCTTCGGATTTGTTACTTACCACATTTGCCTCCTTGTCTCCATCTGATTTATCTCCTTCATTTTTCTTTCGATTCCAGCAATCTTTCTTTTTGTGCCCTGGTTTCCCACAGTACCAGCAATCATTTGGTCCTCTCGATTGAGACCTCCTCCCCTTTGACTTTCCTCTTGATTTCCCACGATTTTTAGAGTTACTTCCTCTTTCAGTCATTCTGCCCCTGCTTTGTGCATTTAAAGCACTTCCTGATGTAGATCCACCTGAGGATTTTCTACGAGTTTCCTCACTTAAAATAACACTGATCACATCATCATATTTTAGGGTACTAGATCCAGGAACAAAATTACTCACCGTCATTACCAAGCCATTCCAGCTTTCAGGCAAAGAACACAAAATCAAGAGAGCCCTAATTTCTTCATCAAAATTTATACCCACAGAAGATAATTGACTAGTAATAGTATTAAACTCATTTAAATGATCTGCAACAGATCCACCTTCTGCCATTTTCATATTAAATAAATGCTTCATGAGAAATACCTTATTTGAAGCGGAGGGCTTTTCATACAGTGTCGCTAGGGTTTTCATCAAATCTTCTGTCGTCTTTTCTTTTGTAATATTAAATGCCACCGATGGTTCCAAGCATAATCAAATGCTTTTGAGTGCCTTTCTGTCCAAAAGATCCCATTCAGCCTTTGACATAGTTCCCTGATTCTTGGCTTTTCCTTCCAACGGCTTCCATAAATCCTTCTGATATAAATAGTCTTCCATTTGCATCTTCCATAACTGGAAGCTCTGCCCATTAAACCTTTCAACCGTCAACTTACCCTCATCTGCCATCGCTCCCACTCAACTGTGAGACTCCCACTTAACCGTGAGACTTTCCTGCAGAGGATAACTGAAAGACAACCTTGCTCTGATACCACTTGTTAGGATAAACCACGGACATAAATAAAAGCTACATGCAAATATAACCAATAACATAAAATAATAGAACACATAGAAATGAACACAAGGCACCAAGATTTAACGTGGTTCACCCAATCCCTGGGCTACGTCCACCAAACAGCAAGTTCGATCTTATTACAATCCAGTGATTACAACCTGATTACAATCTGTAATCCCTTACAGCTCAATACCGTCACAAGAACCAATTTCGTATCACAACATTATGAAAAATACCCAACCCTAAGCCCTTTTTATACAAGTATTAAATCGCTTTAGGGTTATAACAGTACTTTCCTGATCAGTCACCACAATCTAACAGTCGGTGCGGTGGTTGTAACAGGCACATGGCTTAGACGATATCCTATGAAGAATCCTAACTTGTGGTTATTCGAGGATTGGAAAAAAGAGAGGAAGATTATTCATTATTCAAACCTTGTTGTTGCATCAAATGTCCACTTGATAAAATATGGTGGAAAACCACATAATAAGATTCTTTGGAAAGTTTGCAAGTCAGACCATGAGGCAATACTTGAGACATTAAAATGTCGAGAAAATTCAGTTGGCTCATTAGATTGAATTGGGAGAGAGAGAAAAAGTGATCAATTGGATCCAAATACAATGTTACAACCTCTTCCCCAAGACTATCACATGACTAAGGTGGACCGTATTGTTATGATGTGTAAGTGATGAGATTTAGTTTTGATTTGTTTAGAATATAGATACATTATTTGAATTTATATTAGATTCTTTAATAGGACCCATTTTTAAATCTTATCTTAGATTTGTTACTGTGCTAATTCTTCATTTGTAGGTCACCAAAGAAGAGGGCTAATAAAGTTGACGCACAAGTGATAAAGGGTGAGATGCCAAAATCATTTGCGAAATGGTATTATCAATTCACATCCTCAATATTTATTAGTGTTCTTTGTTCAAGTACCATTGTATGATAATCATCTTATGCTTGGAATTGCAGAGGTTAAATTATGTCAATACTAAGGTTTGTAGCATCAATACTAAGGTTTTTAGCATCAATTGGTCATGCTAAGTATAGTAGTTGTATCATGAATCCTTCTGAACCAATATGACTAAGATTCTCGGAAGAAGACTAAACCATATCATCTGTCTACTCCCTCTTTATATAAGAGTTTGTCAAACAATGAGAATGAAACATTTATTATTACTCCCCCCTCAATGTAAAATTCTCATTGATTGCATTTTGTAAAGTTTTAAGTCACTATCAACCTCTATATCATTGTATTCTTCTTATCATCAAATTACACAACAATGAGAATATGAACGGTGTCTTCTTCACATGAACCTAACAATTATAAATGCTACACCTTAATAAATGTTTGGGCTTGGTCTTTACCATTCAAGCTTATAATACAATACATTGGCTTCATTGTTATTTCGAAGTATTTATTATGTTTGTTCCAAAAGTCATTCTTCATTTGCCAATATGAAAATGCGACTATCATGAAAGGCATAGTCTTATAATTTGTAATTTGTATAATGGTATAAAAGCTTGGTTGTGGGTTTGAATCCATTGCCCCCATGACCCTCCTTCTCATGCATTTATTCTATTTATTCTTCTACCTCCTCCTCCGCTTGGCCATTTTGCAATACCATCTGGATGGAACTCTAGCCTTCCTCAAAACCATTATACATGACCTCTCCTTCTTCAAGATATTCTATAAAAAGTTCCTCAATCCTTGAACCTTTCAAAACCCCAATCTCAATGGAAGGCTTCTAGACCAAAGGAACTAGTAGATCTGGTTCTTTAAGAGAAAGAGACAACAAATCCAATTTTCTAGTGACTAGATGGAAAATTGGGGAAATCATTTCAATTAGTTGTAAGTCGAAAGGAATTATAAGTAAACTATATCAATATAATAAGTAACTTAGTAATAATATCAATATAATTTAATTACTAAGGAAATGAATTTATTACTCTAACATATAGTACATTATTTTGCAGACAAAGGTGTTGAATTTGATGCTTAACAGATTTACATACATGTGTAATAAATAATAAGTGTTGTAGCTTTGGGATCAACACTATAAAATGAAGGATGTCATACTACATTCACAGAGGTACCAAAATATTTTATTTGATATGGAGACAAAAGAAAATGTGTATTCTTCATAACTGCATTTGAGTCTCATGTATTATCATTTTCAGCTATTGACATCAGAGATACCTTTACATCTTCATCATTGTATTGATCAACGAGTCCTTATTGCACTCACTAGTTCTAAGAAAATGACTAAGGTATGAAAGAGTTTACATTAAAATTTCATTAGTACTAAAATTCAATATAAAATTCATAGGCACAATTGAGTGGTAACTTTGATAGTTTTTGTAGGTCTTATTATTCCTGACCATCAGTGTATCCCTGAGGTGTATATACAGAGGAATTATCAGCTAGCTGTAAGAAAATATTAAGTTTTATGTGTAAATATATATATATTTTTTTATATAAAATAGTTATTTATTCATATATAATTTTGATTGTAACATGTCAAGTTACAGAAGATTCTAGACTAATGGACTAGTGAGCATGTTAGGAAGACCTCGTTATATACATTGGTCATCTCCCACTTGTTGGCAATTAAAGACAATTAGGGATTTATTTTGTTCCCCTAGTTGGAAAGAGTATATATCTAATGATGTACATTTTACACCTATATGGCATTATTTGGCATATGTTTTGTATAATTTTTTCTATGTATGTCATTTTTTACATATATTTCATGTATGACATTATTAGACAGATGCTTGTGATGTTTCAAATTATTGATAAATGAATTATATGATATTGTTAGACCTTATGGAATCAACTTTGATTTTTTGTTATCACATTGGTTTGATTCTTGTATTCAATCAATCAACATATTTTCCTTTTAATTCTTCCACATTTGGCATATCCATCTAACAATGAACTTATGATACTCCCATCAAGAAGTGCATGATTGCATGGTTTTATGGTGGATGTCCCTCTCTTTTTTAAATTCCAATTTTATTCATCTACATGAGTAAGGGAGATCAATTCCATTTCTTTCAATTGTATTTAAAGGTCATTAAATTTTTTTCAAACAATTTGATTAAATAAATATTATTCAGCATTTACCTCTATCATCAAGGTTGATTCATTCCTCCTCTTATTTTACCAAATAATTTGGATGAATCACCCATGGCTCCTTACATTTCTTGAAGAAAATTTTCAAAGACTTTGCAACATGTCTTCTCTTCTTCCATATAGTTCATGTTCATTGAAGACATTTGGTCAAACAATATATATGCTTTGTATATTCTCACAACACCAATAGTCATGGTACAATGCTTACAAGATCCATAGTTGAAGAGAAGCTATGTGAAGCTTCTAGAACCATGGACCTATACTTAATTTAGTATTATTGCATCCATGTTACTTATGAAAGTGGAACTTTCACATAGATAAGTAGGGAAACCAAAATTGAAAGCCAAACTTAACATAAAAAAGTAAAGCAAGCCTAAACTATATTCTCATTAAACACTGTGAATTCAAATATTTTTGGCGGAACATATCTTGGAGCTTGTGCAAGATATGGATGAGGTTCTAGTTCCTACAGGACCATGTTGCAGAGACCTACAATAACCTCTCTCACTTTTTGGAGATCGCATTCCGTTTTCATTCTACAACGCCATCTCGGGTGATGTTGAAACTTGTAGTGTTAGCGAGTACAAAGTTGCCAACTGCCAAATCTCTCTCATCTTTCGTCGTGGGATCAAACTATCTACTCCATTAGCTTTGGGTGGCTGAGTAAACCCTATCCTAACCTCATCTTGTCCCCTTTAGTGCTCGAACATTCTCAGGCACACTGAACCAGAATGTCCCTAAGGGTCACTAAATGCCAAAGGGCTGCAATCTTTGATAGGGCATATCTCGAAGCTCGTGCAAGATATGGATGAGATTCTAGTTCCTATAGGACCATGTTATAGAGACCTACAATAAATTCTCTCACTTTTTAGAGATCGCATTCCATTTTCATTCTAAAACGCCATCTCAGGTGATGCTAAAACTTGCAGTGTTGGCCAGTATAAAGTTGCCAACTGCCAAATCTCTCTCATCTTTCGTCGTGGGATCAAACTGTCTGCTCCATTAGCTTCGAGTGGCTAGGTAAACCCTATCCCCAACCTTTTCTTTTCCCCTTTAGTGCTCAAACGTTCTCAAGCACGCTGAACTGGAATGTCGCTAAGGGTCACTAAATGCCACAGGGCTGCAATCTTTGACGGGGCATATCTCGGATCTCGTGTGAGATATGGATGAGATTCTAGTTCTTAAAAGACCATGTTACAGAGACCTACAATAACCTCTCTCACTTTTTTAAGATCGCATTTCATTTTCATTCTACGATGCCATCTCGGGTGATGCTGAAACTTGCAGTGTTGGCCAATACAAAGTTGCCAACTGCCAAATCTCTCTCATCTTTCATCGTGGGATCAAACTATCTGTTCCATTAGCTCTGAGTGGCTAGGTAAACCCTATCCCCAACCTCTTCTTGTCCCCTTCAGTGCTCGAATGTTCTCAGGCACGCTGAACCAAAATGTCCCTAAGGGTCACTAAATCCCACAGGGCTGCAATCTTTGACAGGGCATATCTCAGAGATCGTGCGAGATATGGATGAGATTCCAATTCCTACAAGACTATGTTGCAAAGACCTACAATAACCTCTCTCACTTTTTGGAGATCACATTCTATTTTCATTCTACAACGCTATCTCGGGTGATGTTGAAACTTGTAGTGTTGGCCAGTACAAAGTTGCCAACTACCAAATCTCTCTCATCTTTCATCATGGGATCAAACTATCTACCCCATTAGCTCTGGGTGGCCAGGTAAACCATATCCCCAACCTCATCTTGTCCCCTTCAGTGCTCGAACGTTCTCAAGCACGCTGAACCAGAATGTCCGTAAGGGTCACTAAATGCCACAGGGCTGCAATCTTTGATGGGGCATATCTCGGAGCTCGTGCAAGATATGGATGAGATTCTAGTTCCTACAGGACCATGTTGCAGAGACCTACAATAAACTCTCTCTCTTTTTGGAGATCGCATTCTATTTTCATTCTACAACGCCATCTCAGGTGATGTTGAAACTTGTAGTGTTGGCCAGTACAAAGTTGCCAACTGCCAAATCTCTCTCATCTTTCATCGTGGGATCAAACTATCTGCTCCATTAGCTCCAGGTGGCTGGGTAAACCCTATCCCCAACCTCTTCTTGTCCCCTTCAGTGCTCGAACGTTCTCAGGCACGCTGAATCGAAATGTCCCTAAGGGTCACTAAATCCCACAGTGCTGCAATCTTTGACGGGGCATATCTCAAAGCTCGTACAAGATATGGATGAGATTCTAGTTCCTATAGGAGCGTGTTGTAGAGACCTACAATAAATTCTCTCACTTTTTGGAGATCGCATTCCATTTTCATTCTACAATGCCATCTCGGTGATTTTGAAACTTGCAGTGTTGGCCAGTACAAAGTTGCCAACTGCCAAATCTCTCTCATCTTTCATCGTGGAATCAAAATGCCTGCTCCATTAGCTCCAAGTGACTGGGTAAATCCTATCCCCAACCTTGTCTTGTCCCCTTCAGTGCTTGAACATTCTCAGGCACGCTGAATTGGAATGTCCCTAAGGGTCACTAAATGCCACAGGGCTACAATCTTTAACGGGGCATATCTCAGAGCTCGTGTGAGATATGGATGAGGTTCTAGTTCCTACAGGACCATGTTGTAGAGACCTACAATAACCTCTCTCACTTTTTGGAGATCGCATTTTGTTTTCATTCTACAACGCCATCTCGGGTGATGTTGAAACTTGTAATATTGGCCAGTACAAAGTTGCCAACTGCCAAATCTCTCTCATCTTTCGTCGTGGGATCAAACTGTCTACTCCATTAGCTTTGGGTGGCCGGGTAAACCCTATCCCCAACCTCGTCTTGTCCCCTTCAGTGCTCGAACATTCTCAGGCATGCTCAACCGGAATGTCCCTAAGGGTCACTAAATGCCACAGGGCTGCAATCTTTGATGGGGCATATCTCGAAGCTCGTGTGAGATATGGATGAGATTCCAATTCCTATAGGACTGTGTTGCAGAGAGTAGAGATCATCCAAGGATAAGGATAGAATAGTAAGAAAATGATTATTTATCTAGTAGATATAAGTCTTTTATATAACAAACCATTTATATGCATAGTAAAAGAACTGAATATAGATTTGAGACATATTGATCACCTGTAGTCTGATCATCTTCACAAGTATGCAACTTTTGTTTCACTATTTCATGTGGGTTTATTGAACTTTCTTTATGAGGTCATTTACAGATGGGATGTTTAAAGGTTGAGTTCCTATGGGCTGTCAATACTTTGACTATACTTTAAGTCAACGATTATCAATATGGGAAAAAATGGAACTCGTTGTATTTTGAAGTACTGAGAAGATGGCCTTGCCCTTCCCTAGGAGCTTCAAAAATGGGAGACATTAGGTAAGAGAATGAAAATGTTACTATTGCTTCAACACACATGACACAATTGGAAATGCAAATTTTGATGGTAATCATTTTGTGATAAGGGAGAGACTGGGGATGATCATTGTTACTATCTCTTTAGTAGTGGATTTTTGTTTTCTCTTGAATTTGGTGGCGGGGATCAGTGGTAATTCTCCTTGGATATTGCTTCTTATGATGTTAGTGACAAGTGTTGCTCTTTGTAAACACTTGTACAATCTTTTTTAAATTATTAGATAAAAACAAAGAATTGTAAGTATTAAACATGATTAGCCTTTAGTTCCTAGAAGATCTTTATTTCCCCATCAATGCATTTAGAAAGTTAAGTTTTAAGAAGATCATAAATAGAAAAAATTAGAGAAGCGATTTAAACATTTATATTGATTGGAAACATGTGAGTCTTGAGTTTCCTTTTCCTTTTAAAGAATGTTCCTTAGCTAGCATACCTAATTCGACATTCCATAAGAGTGTCATTGCGCTAAAGATTTAGGAAACCAACTGCTCTAAGATAAAGCTTCTCGGTCAATAATAATCTAGCCTATTGAGGTACATAATACTTCTCAATTAAACTTGTGTTAATTCAGTATTAATTTTGTAATTAACTACAATTTCAATATCTGTGTACAGGGGGTGACTGAGAAAACTATTTGAGGTCCAATTTGAAAATATATTTGTAAGGATCTCGACCAAGGTTCACAACTTCAATGATTAATACATTCATTCAGGCTAGAACCTCACTACAAAAAAATAATATATAAAAAAGGTAGTGAATAACATCATGTCTAGACCCAAATCAACCAATGAAAGTCAAATCAGCATAATGTGGAACAACAATATATGCATTGAGTGGGTTGTCATAGAAAAGCTTCAAAATAAAATTCATGTCTAGAATTAAAAGACCTTAAAGAAAATTTATGCTTGTAACAAAAATGGCCATTCAAAATTGAATATGATTACAATATGTGAAATAACATTACGAGAACTTGTAATGCTCTTGTGAACATCATGTTAATTCTTGTAAGAATCCCTAAGATGCTTGTTATACTCAAATTTTTTTTGAAATTGAATTAATTTTTATCCTGTCAGTTAATTGGCTTAGGGTGATATATGCTTCTTGGATGGAATAATGAGTTCGTGATTAACTCTGTATTAAGATTCATAGCATCTTCTAGTTATTTGCAAAGGAAATTTATAAATTAAGCTAATGTCATATGGCTTGCTTGAGAAAGATGTCCGTGTTCTTATTGATGGGTACTAATGACTGTCCACATTTAGTTCTTCAATATCCTATTTGACAAGCTTTCCATAGACATTTCTTTGCCATACTAAGTATTTTTGAAAACATATTTGAGTAGAAGCACTATAGTAGATACTACATGATGTTTTAACAAATAAAGTAATGGGTTAAAGACTATTATTTCCAAGGTATTATGTCATAGTATTTTAATTGTAATGATCTTAGACTAATGATATTCTTGAAGATAACTTTCACATGTAGCAAGAAAGACAACCTACAGCCAAGGCTATATTGTGCCTACAACCGAAGCCATAAATGCTCACAACCAAAGCCACTAGTGCACATAGCCAAAGCCATGGATGCTTATAGCCAAAGTTACGAGTGTTTGCAGCCAAAGCCATGAGTACATGAAGTCGATGATCACAATTGTTTACAACTATTCACCAAAAACAACTTCTTTAGGTAAAAGCACATATCTGTGTCACCATTTGTGATATCAAAACCTGTTTTGGTCAAATTTCATTTCTCTATCAAAACTCAATTTTATTCAAAAACTAAAAATACCCTTTTATAGATCTTAGATTCAATATCATCATTATATAAATTTTTGAGTGTTTTGATTAGTTATAATATGTTAGAATTTCAAAATATTATAAGTCAATATTTCAACATTTTAGAAGATGCTCACTTAAAAAAGGGAAAAAAATAGTAAATCATACCAAAAAAATAATCAAATTATATTGATCTCTAGAGGAGAGAGTCGTCTTCATGAATATGTATTTTTTTCTCAAGAAGGTGTAGATTTGATTGGGAAGTTTTGACGGGAGGAAAAAACTATTGGTTTCTGAGAAGGTCGAGCTTGAGTACTTATAAAAAAGAAAATATAGATCAAAAATAATTATTTCCTTTTTTGTGCACTAGATATACATGTCATCTATAAGATATTTTCAAATTAAAACAAAAAAAGATGATTTGCATTTATTTTTTTGATGGGAACTACACCTTATATTTTTTATAGTTAGAAAAGGGACTTCAAAATAAAAGAAATGAATAAATTCTTACTCAAAAAAATTTAAAAAAATGATAGGCATAAATTTCATCCAATTCTACACATTTCATCAGTTTACATCATTTTCAAATTCCAAACACAAATACCATTTTTTTTGTCATTAATGTTGAACTATTGCATTTTGATATCACGTTTCTCCGTAAAAGGTGACACAGGTTTGTGCTTTTACCCCTTTGCAGTTTTTGAGAAATACTAATAAAGCAAAAAATAACACCTACTAGTTGGTAGACATAATGGAAACTCTCTAGTAATTGAATTTAATTTCATACATGCACATATCTAATTTAATGTCATACACGAACATATCTAATTTAACGTCATACATGAACAAACATATAATATAAAATGATAACCAATAATGTAATATACATTAACAAACACATAATATATTATGATAACCAATAATCTCGTATATGAACAAACATATCATATATTAACCAATAATGTCATACATCAAATAAATGTCATACATCAAATATAGAATGTCATATGTACATCAAATGTATGTCAAATATGTCTCTCTAATGCCTATATATATACATGGGGAGGGAAACAAGTCTCTCTCTCTATATATATATGTATCGAATATCTCAACTACATCTTTTCCTTCCCACGAGGGGAAGGAAACAAGTCTCTCAACGTCCTCTACTGTCGTGTGGAGGGAGACAGTGGAGATGACGAGGCCCTCCTGACATGCTCACTTGACCTCTTGTTGAGGCTCTTCTCCAGGTCCAACTGATACAAAGAAAGTAGATATGAATCAATATTTATTATACATTGAAATCAAATATATGTACACACAAAATCAATTATTTTCTTACTGCCAACAAATAGTCACTCTGTAAGTCCACCTCAAATGCTCGTGGACGATTAGGTGTGACAAGACCCTACAACAATTCAATAAGTATAATCACTTATAAATAAAATTAGAAATTTTGAGATTAACTATTATAAACAACAACTAAAATGAAGAAAATTCTTTCATATCTTCGTCAGTGGCTGTGAGCTAGCCACAACTGCGGCCACTCCACTATCAATAGACTATCGCAGATGAGGAGGTGTGTCCGACATCATGAGCTGCATGTCATACAATACACGTTATATCTAACATGAAACATGGAATAAATATAATCAAATGAATTAATTAACATGAAACAACTGTACCTATGTGAAGCTCGTATGATGTCTCTGCTCTGTGTCTGTGGTAAAGGTTGAGGGTCTTGTGGAGAACTGATGCACATGCATAATTTTTTTGTCAATCCTTAATATGATTACGTAATAAATATATGTATTAATTAAAATGATTAAATTGATACATACCTCAGGACTCGTCGAAGGGACAAAAAATGGGCCTGGAGGATCGCTGCTAGGCCCAGCAACACTTTGACCCTAAATTTTGAACAATTTCAATAAATGCTAATTAATTAATCATTCACTATACATATGAAATGTGATCAAATTAGTAATTTACCTGTGTGTCAATGCCAAATGTCTCGTTCAGGAACTCATTGGTGACAAGCCCATCATCCACAGCATCTCCGACATGAGTGCCAAATGTGCATAGGGATCCGCATGAAGTGCACATGTGACCACGACACATAGAAGGCTCCCCCTTAACTAATGGGCTCATTGAATGGATGAGGGTCTGCGTCAAAGCATTAATGGTCCCTAGAGTGCTAGCCTCTACATGTTCCTTCACAACTAAAGGAATAATCACATGCTCGTGTTGTGGATGGACCACAAGTGCCCTAACTACATTAGGGTCATGATGTGCTCCTGGCCTCTCAAATAATGACCCCCCACCTCTACCCTGGGAGTCTAACATATCAAAATAATTGAGGATCTCCCCAAGGACAAACTCACAATATAATTTCTTCAAAAAATACATGAGGACCTCGTGATTGTTGCAAGGAGGGGCATCAAAAACCATCCACCATCTATCCCAAAAATTATTTCTAATAGCATCGTGTATACACCAATGGATGGGGAATCATTTAGTACCCTCTCTAACAGTATTTGGCTCACCGGGTTTTCTAAATAATGCACATATACTACCTTTTGATATTTCTTTTTTTTTTAACATCTTCATATGACAATTTATTTGCATAAAATCTTTTTTGTTCATCCCTCTTAGCTCACCAAATATCTAATTGACCACTAACTGAGGCTATCTAAGTTTTAATGGATTCGAGGCATGATGCCAATTGAGCCCTCATTGGATTGGTTTGTCCGGATTCTTTCAACCGAGAAATGAGTCTTTCTAATTCAGTTTTGCCTCTCTATATTTCATTTCTTATATTTTCTTGTGTGCCTGGCGGAGGTCTTGCAATTGGTTCGGGTTGTGGAATTTTTTCTTCTTCTTGAGGAGGGTTTTGATTTTGAGGTTCTTGAGGGTTTTGTGGATTTTCCGGTTGATTATAGACATTTCCTAATAAAAAATCAACTGAAATCCGACTAAATAAACAAATCTAAATGAAATTTGTAAAAGCCCTACAAAAGAATATCAAAAACCAATAAAATAATATGGAAAACATATTAAACAATGCAAAGTTAAGTTTATATCACTTACCTCATCGTCGCGGGTGTGCTCGTTGTCTTGGATTTCATCAGTGAGGAGGCATTTTGGAAAATGGTGGCGAATTTTTGCTATCAAACCCGCGTACGTGCTGTTGGAGAGCCAAAAAGAAAAATGAAAATGATGGGCCGCGGGTCTGCAGCCCATCATATAACTTTTTGGATATTAGAATAGTGTGTATGCGCTATAACACGTATGCACTATAGCGCGTATGCACTATTGAAAATTAGAAAAAAAAAAAACCTTATCATCTTTTTGGCATCACAACTCGGTGCATATGCCCCTCAGTGTCAACTAATATTTGTAAGCTCTCGCCTAGTTAGCAAGTTCACACCCACTTGATAGTCAGTCTTATAGATAATTATGTGCTAACCACATATGTAATACAATTATACAAGAAATAAGATGGCAAGAGAATCCATGAGGTTACTAGTTCGAAAGCCCTTATATAAATTGAGAAAAGAAACTAGACTTCACTAGAACTACTACACCTAACTCCACGAATGCTTACAAGTCTTCAGTTCCCTTGAGAAGAACCATTAGTGTTAATTCTTAAAACTCTATGTAAAGGAGGAGTCCAATACCTCTCACCACTATATCATTGGTCAACAAACATAGGTAACCCTTCCTCAAGAGGAAAATTGAGGCAGTTTCATATGCCAACATTCGCATGGCTCATATCTCCATTCAAATCAAACTTATCCAGAATTGTCTCATGAAGAGTGAATAATTTTCCATCACATATACATATAATCCCAATCCTAACATTCTAAAAAAATCCTCCAATTCATCTCTAACCAAACATGCAAAATAATAAAAGGAGCCTAAACAAAATAGGTTTTAGAAGGAGAGTAACCCAAATGATCCAAGAACTTAGACTGAGAAGAAACTTTCTGGTAAGGGTGACCCCAAACACTCTACCAAGAGTGCTAAATTTTCTTAGCAAAAGAGAATTGAAAGAAACAATAAGATACAAACTCACCATTATTGTACAAAATACAATTAAGGGGCATTTAAATTCTCTCTTAAAAAGATTATCCTAGGTAAGACAATGATTTTGAATTGTTAGGCACATGATAAAAGTGCAATTGGCCTAGGAGAATTTTTTTCAAACGTACTTCCTTCAAGGCACCTCAACATCTCTAAACACCTATCTATAAGTTTTAGGTACCCTACAAAAACAAATTTGTTTTCCAAATGATGCACCACCCCAAGCCAACACATTAAAAGCTATAATATAAGAAATCCTATTTGAATCCCTCTCTAAATCCCTTGATATCCAATTAGAAGAATGCTTCCATATATATCTAATGACAAGGCCCAAATTTGAAATTTTCTTACAATGTGCCACTTTATCCCATCTAATAAAAAGAAAGAATCACAAAGATCTTGTAGATGCAAACACATGGAAAAGAAGGCATGATTTCCATCCCAAGAATCACTCTAAAATAGAGATCAAATCCTCTATTACATATCTAGAGAAGTTCTTTCTTGACCAAGGACCAATTTATAGAATATGCCAAAATATAGAACACCTACTCTCTAAAGAAAATCAAGAAACACTCAAAGGGTGGTCCCCTAGTAAATAATTATGCATGAGAATATGAGGCCTATAGATTGTATCACTCACTTTTTCTTAGGCCTACAGATTGTATCCCTCTTAATTGGACTCCATGTAAAGTTTTACCCAATTACTACTCCAAAGAAATTGTCATGAGAGAGAGAATCAAACTCCTTAATAAAATGCACAAAAGTCACTTGAACATATCTTTAGTAGATAGGTAGAGTCTAAAACAAAATTAGAAAGTAGTGACCCAAAAAACTATAGAAATCTACTAATGACTCCAATTACTAACCTTCTATCATACTATATCAAACAAGTTTTGATAAAAGAGACTAGGTTGCCTACCCACAACAATAGGAATTTCCAAGTAAATCAAAGGAAGAGACCCAATATAAAATCTCAAGATGATATCAATTTTTTATTGAGTAGGCTCCAAAGTTATGCTCATTAATTTTCTAAGCTAACATAGCAAAATAAATGTCATAGGTTGATCTAAATTAAGGCCTTAGCTTCCTGAATATGAGCAATTCCAATAAGAGAAGTGACATCAATAAATTGAAGATAAGAAAGCATGGGTAGACCATTATCTGATGGGACACAACCCAAGACAAAATGGACATAACAGAAAAGGGAAAATTATATTAACTGAGAAAATAAGCTAGTACAACAGTACAGGAAAATAAACTTCAAAACATGCCCTAAGGGCTTACAATAGCATAAATTTGGAGATAATTTCTCCTTTCAGTACCTCCTCTCAAACTCCACTCCGAACTGCCTTTTACAATGCCAGAAATCTCCTCAAATAGACCCCGAAGGGTTAAGGACTAGGAGTACATTCTAGAAAGTGCTAGTAGGAATCCACCAACCAAATAGAAGGTTCTGAAAGCTATGGTAGAAGTTGGCACAAATCTAGAAGAATCTAGAAATGGTAACCGAACTTTCGGGAGGCATAACTTTTGAACCGTAGCTCCGATTGACGAACCGTTTACATTTTTGGAAAGCTCTTGAAGAGCTCTATAGCCCTATGGACAAGCTTTTCTCATCTCCCATTTTTTGGCCCTTTTCAAGGTCATTTAATACCCCTAACCTGACTTTGAAGCATTCTTAGGAGGTCTCCAAAACCTGAAAAACTGCAATAACTTTCAAAACGTGGGGCCTTTTGACCCGATTCTTTTTCTAGAATGCTCTAAATCACAATTACATTCATCTAGCCAATTCAAACCTTCTAGGTCACCAAAATGATGGCCAAATTGCATGCTCCTATTTTTTTGGGATTTTCTAGCACACTGATAGTTGAATTGTGAGAATTGGAACCTTTATTTGACCCAAATGGGTATCCAAAAATGTAAAGACATGAAATAGAAACTAAGTCTAAGTACATTTTTTTGGGTGACACAGGATTGCCCTTATATCTCTAGATGCTCCTACATCATTATCCCATTACCTCTCATGAACAAAATCCTGAGAAACTTGATATTTAATAAACCTACCAAGGCTCTCTTCCGTGATAATAAAATTACATAGGGAGACAAAGAATCTCCTTAGAGATAGAGGATCCCTAAATAACTTAGAAGGGTCGCTATGAAAAAGAATAGAGAAGGAAGAATAAGTAATATAACTCATTTTTCAAGTCACCCAATCTAGACTAAAGTTAAAAGGAAAGAAAGATTATCTACAAAAATCCTCATTTACTCTATCATAAGCCTCTTTCATATCAAGTTTGATATATGTAAATCTCTACCTGGAAAAACCCAAAGGGTGGATGACCTTAGTACTAATAACCACCCCATATAGAATTTTTTTTTCTCCCACAAAATGTTCTTTATCATATGAGATAATAGTGGGGAGCCATATCTTAACCCTCTCTATGATCAACATAGTAAGAAATAGACCAAAATTAATATAGTTGATTAGCCCTTTCCTTTTTAGGATAAGAACTAGGAATGTATAGTTCAAGGCTTAGGCCATATATTTGTTAGTAGATGACTCTTGAGCAACAAAATCTTGATTAATAATACCCAAAATTCTTTAAAATATTATACTCAATTGCTAGAAGCTTTACCCCAATGCATTCCAAAAAGAGCTTCTCCAATTCAAAACATATAAATCAACCTCATGAGAGGACCATTCATTACATTAGTAACTAGAAAGGGAGAACGAGATAAAATAATATTTTCCTTATTTTCATTAAGAGGTGAATCATTGGAAAAGAGATCATAATAGAATGGTATAGCCTCTTGTGATAAAGTTGGTGAACAAGCCAATTGAAGTCCATCTAAATTAACCAAACAAGAAATATAACTCCTATTCTGGTGATCTTGCATAGATTAATGGAAAAAGGAAGCATTCATATTCCCTTATTGAAGCCAATAAATCCTATGTATTTTCTCTAATAAATTTCTTTCCTAAATTTGTATTCTTTTGAATCTCTTGATTCCTAGGATTATGTTCTTCCCAAAATTTCATTAAAACTAGGATCTTTAATCTACTTCATAATAACCATTAGATGCTCTTGTTATTTCTCATTCATGGTATGAATATTACTAAAGCATAACATTTTCCATTTATTGAGTTTTCACTTAACACACTATAATTTCTTAACAAACGAATACATAATTGTGTCATAGGAAAGGTCACTATCCCTCCATCGGTGAACCATAAGTCATTGAGAGAAAAGTCTCTAGTCCACATAAAGTGGAACTTAAAAGGAGGATTTTTTGGAATAACAACACAACTAGCTACAGATTTAATAGGCCAATGATCACAACCCCTCCAATCCATGATTTTAGAAGAGGGAGTGAGATTGCCTTCAACCCAAAAATAGGAAACCAAAAATCTATCCAAATATTGAGAGATAACATCTTTCCCATCTCTTCTATTATTTTAAGTAAAGATATCATTAATGAGATTGATATCACCAAGGTGAAATAGATCCACATGTTAACAAAAAATATATTAGAAGAAGATCCTAAAAAAGCCCTAATCCCTAAACATTATCCTTTAAACCCTAAAACCTATAGCCATAAATCATTTAAGCCCTAACTACTTTCTCTCTTTCTTTATTCCTCGTCTCTCTTTCCCCCTCTCACTATTTTCCTCTCTCCCCCATTGATCCCTTCCTCCCTTCATCTATCCCTCTACTTTTCCCCCTCTTTTTTTTTGTATATCAATTTTTCCATTTTTTCTTATAATCCCTATTCCCCCTCCTCTCTCTACCACTCTCGTCTACCCATTTTCTATCCCTCTCATGCCTATCTTTATATATATATATATATATATATATATATATAAATCCTACATAATGTTAATACTAGAAACCCTATAAACATAAGTTATTTAAATGCTACACTATATTTTGATTTCTATAACCATATGTCCTAAACTCTAAATCCTTTCTCCATGCCCCCCTCTCTTGCTATCTCCATGTTTCTCCCTCCAAACCCTTTTCCTTAAAACCTAAACACTAAAACCATAAGCCCTAAACCCTAAGTTATTTCTCCCCTTTTCCTTATCTTTCTTTCTTTCCTCCTCTCGCTTTATCTTTCTCCCTCCTCTTTATTCCTCCCCCACTCTTTCCCTCTCTCCATCTTCTCTACCTCTCTCCCACATCTCCTTCATTTCTCTCTTCCATAAACCCTAGACCCTATAACCATAATCTATAAACTACATAGCAGTTTCCAAATCCTAAAACCTATGGCCATAAGCCCTAACCTTTAATCCTTTCTCCATGTATCTCATTTTCTTCTCTCATTCCCCTACTCTCACTCTTTTCTTCTTGTTGGTGTAATTAAATATTCACTAATTACACTTACTTAAGCTTACTTAGGATAATGCATTTCATAGTAGTTTGTGATTGAGGCACTTAAGAGTTTGCACATTAATTAAACACATGGTGTATGAGAATTCCACTCTAGGTGGTCAAAGTTGTTATCTCATTCCAACTTTAGTGTACTTATCACATTATCATCCTCATCATCGCACATACTTCATTACATAATGGAGGATGATCCACCTTTGGTGGACATGTGATTCCACCTTGTGTGGGTGATAGCCTATCTTCTCCTTATCATTCTCTCTTATTGCCTCTCCTATATAAGGAGGCCTATTATATACATTTCAAATCAATTAGTTGGATGTCAATAAAGTTCATTATCAATAATAGCATTCTTGTATCTTGATGCAATTGTCTTGCCAATCTCTTGTGGAAGTTATTTTGGTCTTTCATTTGATCCTAGGGTGTTGTAGAGTCATCTAAAACTCTAACATGGTATCAGAGCTCTCATGGTGTGACGAATTCTTCATAAGAAGTACAATCTTGTCTTGACTTATTATTGGTGCAACATTGACAATTTGGACATCACAATTTGGAGGAGATTTTAGGAATCATATTTTGTGACCTTCTATTGTAGGAAAAAATTGTAGCTTGCTAGTGCACATTAGAGGTTGGCATCATATAGAGGAGGTCCAAAAACCCTTAAATCAAATTTTGTTTTATCCAAATTGGACATTTGAGACCAAATCTACAACCATTTTATTTTTGAAGGTGCAGCAGTGGCGATTCAAAAAAAAAAAATTTAGAGGCAATTTTCAAACAACGATATCTTCCTCATACATACTCCTTTTTTTGAGAAATTTTTCTTTTGTTTTGGGGTAGAATTTCATGATCTATAGAGTGGTGCAGTTGATTTTGAATCTCTTTCTTTGATTTTGTTTGAAAATTGCAAATCCCATTTTTTGCAACTTTCAAGGCTTTGTTTGGGCACATTCAATAACATTTTTAGGTGCAATTTTTTTGAAAGTGTATGATTTTTTCTCTACTTCCAAAATTTTTAATCAAATTTCAGTGATTTGGAGTGGACATATCACTTTTAAAAATAGGTCCTTTTTGGCTATATTTACACTTGGTGAATACTTGGATTTCAATTTTCTTAATTGAATTAGTAATTTGAAGGAGTTATCAGCTTATTTCGGTCATCATTTGATTTCATTATGAATTTTTAAAAAGTTCCATTACTCACTCCATATAACTATCATGAATGGAAACAAGTAGTTTCTAATTAGTTGATGAGTTATATTTCTTAGAATGATTCTTGGATAGGATTTAGAACCAACTATAGGTGTTGCAAAAAGAAGGAAATAGTTTGATAGCAAGGATAAAGAACTTGTCTCTCTTAGATCTACCATCTCCAATAATTTTCTATATCATATTGCATCCTGCACACATCCTCATGATGGCTAGGCTACATTGGAAGGAATCTTTGGTAAACTTGATGGAATAAGAAAATTCAAGATTGGAGAATGAACTTATAGATCTAAGTCCACGTGATTTTGACAATATTCAAAACTTTTTTTCTAAGTTCAATTCCATTAGATTGGAGCTTTCTAATTGTGGCATTACTAAATATGATGAGCAATTGATATTATCTATTCTTTCCAAGCTAGGTCTTGAATATTCAATCATTTTTTCCACATTCTATGCTACAATGGATGCTCTTGGTAGTGCATACAAAATTCCTTCTCTTGATGAATTTACAACTCAACTCACAAGGGAACAAACAAAGTTAGCACACATGGGTCAATTGAAGCCTTCAAAGCATCAAGCATTGGTTGCAAATGACTCCTCTCCAAAAGCTCCCAAAGGAAAGGGAAATAAACAATACAAGGATCCTAAGCAATGTGACAAAGGTGATGAATCTCTTTCATAACATAATATTGAATCCAAGTCCTCTTCAAGAGAGGAATCAACTAGAAGAAAGAGAGATAAATGTGTTTATTGCAAAAAGTTAGGACATGATGAGCATAAATGTTTCCATTAGAAGATTGATGAGCTTACTCACATTCTTCAAAAGAACCATATCTAGTTTCCCTCATCGATGTCTTCTCTTTCTTTTCAATATTAAGAAACTACTACATCTACATCATCATCTATAGGCAAAGGACAAGCACTCATTGCTTCCACACATCCTGAGCAAGGTAAATGGCTTCTTGATTTAGGTGCATTAGATCACATGGCATCTTGTATTGACATGTTTTCTTCTATTCAGCCTTGCAATTATCCACCTATATTGATGGGTTATTATGTATACATGAAGGTTTGTGGGAAAGGTTCTATTCCTATGTAACAAGGTACATTTAATGATGTTCTTTGTGTACCATCCTTGACTACTAATATTCTTTCCATTTACCAAATTATTCATGGGGCACAAGGTAAAATTGTTGAGTTCACTCTTGATTATGTTTATATTAGGGACATGGAGACTAGAGATGTCATAGCTATGTGAGTTGTTGATCATAAATCATGCTTTAATTCTTTTCCACATTTTGTTGATAATGATGATGATATTCATGATGTACCTAACCCTTTATCAAGGGTGAATAATTCATGTGAGGAGAACATTGGACACTTGAATCATTTTGTTCTTGAGACAAGTGTTGAGCTTCTGACTCCTCCACATCCTACTTCTCCAGACATGAGTTCTATTATTCACCAGGATGATCTTTATGCTTTAGATCTTGCAGTGTGGGATGAGTTTCTGGATGCTCTTTTAGATGAGTCTCATAATTTAGATTTTCTTAATACATCTGAGAGAGTTTCTCTTCGAGATACTTCTTCACCTTCTTTAGATATTAGATTTCCCAAATCTTCATGTTCTCTTAGTTTTTCACATCTCATAGGTCAGCTTGATGGTGTGACAAAATCTTTGAGCTTAGAGACACCTATTCAATCTTTAGAGATGCATACATGGAGACCTTCTTCCTCCTTCCTCACTTTTTACATGGAGTGGCTTCTTCATCTTTTGATGTATTTATCTCTTCATAAGGAGAGACATGTTTCTTGTAGGCATTGGATTATATTTTGTTTGCAGGTACTCTTCATTTAGATTGGAGTTTCTTTATTATGGGGGGGATATCATGTCTCCTTATTTCCTTCCTATGGGGTGATCATTCTTTGTATATACATGATGTATGTAATTATTGGGGGATATTGAGTAATCCATCCATCCATACATTTTGTTTTCATCTCTCTTTTTGGAGGAGGGTTTTTCCCATGAGGTTTTCTCTCTTTCTCCACTTTATGAGAGATTACATTTCATGTATTGCATTTCTTATTGTACATGGGTACCTAAAATGGTCTCATAGCCAGGACTCATCTTGTATTGTGAGTTTGAGTGCATTCCCCTAAGTTGCACTTAAGAGGGGGTGTTGGTGTAGTTAAATATTCACTAATTACATGTTTACTTTTAAGCCTACTTAGGATAATGTATTTCATAGTAGTTTGTGATTGAGACACTTAAGAGTTTGCACCTCAATTAAACACATGGTGTAGGAGAATTCCACTATAGGTGGTCATAGTTGTTATCTCATTCCACCTTTAGTAGTGTACTTATCACATTATCATCCTCATCATTGCACATACTTCATCGCATAATAGAGGATGACCCACCTTTGGTGGACATGTGATTCCACCTTGTGTGGGTGATAGCTTATCTTCTCCTTACCATTGTCTCTTATCACATCTCCTATATAAGGAGGCCTATTATGTACATTTAAAATCAATCCATTGGATTTTAATCAAGTTCATTATCAATAATAGCATTCTTGCATCTTCATGCAATTGTCTTGCCGATCTCTTGTTGAAGTTATCTTGGTATTTCATTTGATCTTGGGGGTGTTGTAGAATCACCTAAAACTCTAACACTTCTCTCCTTTATTTTCCTGTATCTCTCCCTCTGTCTCTATATTTTGCCTCTCTTTCTCCCCCTCTCTCACTCTCTCCTAATTTGATTCTCACTCTTTTCTTATTTTCTCCATTTCCCTCTACCTCTCCCTCTATATTAATATTTCCAACTCTCTCACTCTTTCCTAATTTTTTGTTTCTCCATCCTCCCTACCTCTCACTCATCTCTTTCTATTCCCCTTAACCATAAGCTCTAAACTATGCAGATATAACCTCTAAAACCCATACTAATTCAAAAATCAAATAATTGTATGTCTGAAAATCTAAATAATGTCTCTCTATAAACTCTAAATATTGAGTCATTTCTCTCTCTTTGAATCTTTCCATATCTCCCAAATATCACTCTCTGCCCCCCCCCCCCCTCCTCTCTCTCTCCCTCTCTCCCCCTATACGTCTTCCTCTCTTTATCTCCCCTAAGCCCTAATCACTACCTAAGTCCAAATCCTATGCCCTATAACTACGAGCACTAAATCCTCTACTAGAACCTAAAATATATTACCGCAACTCTCTCTCTCTCTCTCTCTCTCTCTCTCTCTCTCTCTCTCTCTCTCTCTCTCTCTCTCTCTCTCTCTCTCTCTCTCTTTCTCCATTTTTATATTTTCCTAAACACTAAGTCCTATTTTATAAACCCTTTCCCCTAAACTCTATAACTATTTAATCCATAAACCTTAAATTTGTTCTCTATTTCACCCCTATCTCACTTTTTTATTTCTCCCCCATTTATCCCTTTCTCTCTACCATTCACCTTCTCTCTTTTTCCTTCTCTCATTCCTTCTTTCTTGTACTCTCCATGTTTCCCTTCTCTCCATATTTAGTACCTCTCACCTAAACCCTATACCCTACCCAATTCTAGAATCTTTTAAATCTTATTATCGCAAATTATAAAATATATATTATTCCTTATATAGTCTTAAAAAGTATTTACTTGTTTTGTATTCATTTTGAGACCATTTCTATCCCTCCTAGGTATGTTTCTTATATTAGGACCTTACATTGCATTTAATTTCATACATTATTTGAATCAAGGTCCTACCTTCTTCTTTAATATTTCTCAAAACTCTAATTCAAGTAAAATTTGTATAAAAATTAACAAGGATCTTTCCATTTTCCTAATTTACTTTCCCTCTGAGCTTTATTTTAGCATTTACAATCTTGATTTTCTTACTTATTTTCTTGTTTTTATTCTAAAACTTTAAATGCTCCTTGAATCCTACACAATTTACCTTGAAATCAACCCTTCTAGGTATAGGTCACACTGGCTAAGATTAAGGATCTAATTTTAGTGAGTTTTTGGTAACAATGCAAACTATTTTCTTTTTCCCATCTAACGGAGTAATCCTTTACAAAAAAAATCCTAAAATCATTATAAAAGGGGGCTTCCTCTCCTGATTTTTACATCCATATATGGAATGAAATCCACTATTAAGAAATTTATCAACAAGAAAGTAATTATTCATTTAAAGTTTTTAAGAAAGAAAACTTACATTCATTGAAGACATTCATCCTTCAATATTTTATGCATTTCCTTCTATAAATATAGCTTCTTCTTGATAGAAGAAAAAGGAGTTGTTCGTCAAGGGAGGAGATCTAAATTCATCCATTCAAGTTTTCCCCTTATCTTATTTAATTAAAGCTTAAGGAAATTTTACAAGAAATTAATACATGAGGTTTCTTCTCAAATGATTACTTTTGGTATATTTATTTAGTTAAGTATATTCCATCAAAATACTTGGTGCAGGAACACTTAGGGGTTTAAATGTAAAACCCTCAAATTTTGTCTTAGAAGGCCTTATATAGGTCAATATAAGAATAAGGATGGGTTGAGGATCCTCTAGGTGAGTTGTGAAGCTTTTGTTAGTTCTCTAGTCAAGTTGTGCCAAGTGCAGCCAATTGTTGCCTAGGTTCCCAAAAAGTTGTCAAGTATGCCAAGAATGGGAACATAATGAAAATTGATTTGACAAAGGGAATGAGAACTTGCTTATGTGTTTGACATGATTTAGGGGTCTTAATTTGTCATTTTGAATCACTAATTTGAGAATATATAGTGAGGGAACAAGAGATGTCAATTGGGTGCATAGTTATAATAGCAAGTTCTATAATTTTGAAGTGTTACATTGACAAATTTTTGTTTAGATTATGCATCTTGTGCCTAATCAGTTATGGAAATTCATGAGTGGTTTGACATTTTTTAGGACATATACAAGGCATCTCAAACTATTTTGAAGAAGTTAGAATACATTTAAATTATTTGGCAATAGTGAAACCTTAACAATTCTCTTGCAGATTGTGTACATATGCTTTAAAATGTATGAGAAACTCCATGTTTTTGGATTGAGCTTGAAATTTATTCATTTTAGATAATTAGAATAGATTTTTTCATTGATTTTTATTCTTAAATGTGATTAGATTCAGGGTTTTACTTAGTTATATAAAAATCCAACTGTAGACTACAATTCACTCACACTACAAGGTTTTGGGTTGAAAAATGCCTCTATCTTGAATTTCCAATCATAGAAATACAATGAAAATTTGGGGTTTATAAGTATAGAAAATGTAATTTATGGTCTAGTTGAGATTTTGTGAGGATGTGTTATTTGTGAATTTTCCCATCAAGCCCTAGGCGAGTAGGTTGATATCTCGACTAGGAAGTTGAAGTGTGCAAACATAGTTTCAATTATGAATTAAAATCAGGGTAAAATTTAAGAAACCCTCTCCAAAAAAAGATATAAATTATTGGAAATATTTTATTATATTGAAAAAACAAATTATTTTTATCAGATTATCTCTCAAATTTTTTATTTTAAATATTATTTACATTGGCGATTATCTTGGAATCAAATTTTTTGAGTAGAAAATATTGGTGAATCACAATAATAATAGGAAGTTCATTAATCATCATGGAATATTATAAATCAAAGTGAACATGTTTTATCTCATGTAAATTAAGAGGATAATTACATTATTTTTTAAATCAATAATGAAAACTAAATATTGGTAATATATCCTTAAAGTAACTAATAATTATGATAAATATTGGTGAATTAATTTTAATTTCTTTGATAATGTATAATATTTAGGTGAATCAAATCTAATCATGTATCAAATATTGTGGCAAATCTTTGAGTTTAAACTTTTCAATAAAATAAATTATTGAGCAATTTAAAATATTTTAGAACTAAATTTAGTAATAATGAGGTGATTTGGCATGCATTAAATCTTAAATTATTAGCCAAATTACTAGCAAAATTTACAATTAAAAAAATACCCTAATTAAAATCAAATGTTGAAATAAGGTGTAATGAGGCTAGAAAAGCCTTGGTAGAAAGATTAAACTCTATTGAATCCATTGGAGGAGTTTGTGAGTAGTAAAACTGATTCTAAGCCCAATTCGGTTGAGACTCTTTGCAAGATTCAACAAGATCTTCTGAAAGACTTTGTCCTTAGTTGTATGGAGCTCTTCAAGAGTAGGCTCAAGCCTTAGCCATTCCTTAGTGCTCGTATTAGGAATATTTACTTGCTCTTAAAACATATGAAAACCATAAGGAATAGAATTAGGTAACCTTACCAAGGGTTTTTCATGTTCAACTATCTATACTTATTTTAGCTCCCTTCTTTCACTTTCTTGTATGTCTTTGCATCTTTGGAAATAGGCATAGATGTGATTCCAAAACATCTTTAACATATGATCATCTTCTATATTGATGTAATCTTGGGTTGCATAGGAGATGTTGTCTCTATATTGATCAAAAAGCTCATGAAGCACCTTATCATTTGTGGTGTGAATTTCTTCAAGAGTAGGAATGAACCTCAGCCTTTCTTGCTTCAACATTAGTTTCTCTCTTTGAATGTCTTTTAGTTTTTAGAATATGGAGCACACACATTTCTATAGGGATGAATAAACATTATAATCTTCAATGCTAATATTCTTTTGGATGACATGGGGGATTCTTTCTTTATATAGAAGAAAACCCTCTTGTAGCAGCTTGTCATTAATCTCATTAAGTTCTTGGAGAGTGGTCTTAGGCCTTGGCCTTCTCCTATTTTTTTAATTTAACATAGCCATTGAGTTATATTGGACCTTCTTAGACCACACAAAGTAGGTCCTTCATACATAGTAGCTAGTCTTCATCCTAGGGAAGACACCTTTAGATTTATGAGAATGAGAAACCAAAAAATGGGCTTAGATTCTAATTCCCTAGTAAAGTCACCAAAAACTGTTGGTTAATAATTTGTTCCTCTTACTATTTTGGCCTTACCTTTACTCTAGATGCCAAAAATGTGAGAAAAAAAAGGATTTCACCAACAAATGGGTCAGCCTATATGTTATGTCACTACCCTCTTAATTATAAGCTACAACTCCCTTATTTTCAATATATGAGATGAACTTTGTTTTTCATAGATCATTGGGATAGGGGTATGCTCTTAACTGGGGAGTAGAAGAGGATAAGTTAGGATGCTCATAACTATAAACACCCCAAGAAGAAATAGATTTGGGCAACTTATAACACCTAGTGGAATGGATATCACATGTTACCTAAAAGCCCTTCTAACATCTAATCCTAGTTCTAAGTGCAGATTAGTCCTACTTAAATGAAATCTAGAGATAGAGAAAAGATACATATGAAAGATGAAATGGAATCCACCTTGACTGATAACTCTCCACTAAAATGGAATCTAGTAAGATATTACGAGCTTCAAACACATCTATCCTACAATACCATAGAAACTATTCTAAAATGCAAGGTTAGCTCAGCTGAAATGGACAATGAAAGGAACCTAGGCATGCTAGTCCTAAATGGAATCAAAACAATCACATTACCTAACTACAAACATCATACAAATCCTTCATTCCATCTAGTTCTTTGATTCTCACTCAACGTCTAGAAATGCAAGGGGAAAAGTTAGATAGAATTTTTTATTCTTTCTATTAACTTAGAAAATTAGATGTATAGGCCACCTCTTAGGGTTCTTAGCCAATTAGAAATACATTAGTTACATTAATAGAGCACTTGAATCAATCACAAATCCAATAGTCACTTATTACAATTTAATTTATTATAGAAAGAAAAAAGAAATGATTAGAACCCCTCAAAATCGTTCATATTCTTCTCTGATATGTAACAATCACCTGGGCACCAAATATGTATAATTTGAATCTCAATGATCACAATAGGTTTGAATTCTAGCGATTGATCTTAGATCAATGGCTTTTGCTCTATCGCTGCCTGAACTCTTGGTTGCTTCTAACCACCAACAACCATGCGAAAACCTACTATTCCTTCATCATTACATTAACTTCAGGTTACCTTCAACTGCCTACGACCATGCAATCTATGGCATTCACAACATCACAAATTGAAACAACTTCAATGTATTCTAACCTACAACCTTGCGACGACTATTTAAGGTTGACTATTATCACTTTCAGTGGGTCTCAACCTAGAAATCTTTAACTATCTAATTACCTACACCAATGCGATTGTTTGTTTTAAGGTTTAATGGTTAATGCTTTTGCCGAGTCACAACTTAAAATGTTTTCAATTCTTCTTAGCTGGCGACCTTGTGAAAATGATTACCTTAATAGTTTTCATCTTTTGCACTATCACAACCTTAACTTCACATTACTCTTAATTGCTAGTGACCTTACTACTTTAGCTTTTCACTACATCACATCCTTATACAAAGGTTTCTTCTAACCACTCACAACCATGCTATCATTGATTTTCTCTTGTTTGCCATCTTAACCCAAGGTTGACTTAAACTGCCTGCGACTCTATGAAAACAAGCTTTTCGCTCTGTCATAATGGGTTAGTGCAAGAAGTTGGCTCTCACTTTTGACCAAAAAGTGGAAGTGTTTTTCCTATTTTTGAAATTTTTTGTTAATTGATGTCAAAATTTGAGGCATTTAGAAATTGAATATAAAAAAATTCTAGAAATAAAAAATTTAGTTTTAGAATCTAGTTTTTGAAAATGTAATTTATTTGTGTACCCATATGATAGATTATTTTTTGGTATGGATCTTTAAAAACCACTTTTTCAAAATGCCTATTTCAAAACCATACCACGCTCGTGTACATACACCATAATTTGACACAAATAAATGAATTTTCACAAATTCTTTTAAAGGGAGTTACCTAATACACCTAAGATTGATGGCAATATTTTTCTTTAATTTTTTATTGAATAATTTTATTATTATTAATTATTAATTGGCTATAAAGGTAAATTTTAAAACCTCTCATGTACGAACCACATAATTTGATCAAAATCTCACTTTTTTTAAAAATTCTTTTTTTAACCTCAAAAGAATTGTATGTAGATTGATGACATATAAATTAATTTAAGAAAATTTATAAAATAAAAAAGTTATTAAAGTTTTAGTGCATGTCATTTTTTAATGTTTAGAAGATAGTTTTGATTAATAAATAATGGAAAAATAGCAAATAAACTAATAACACTATAAAATTTACATTTATGGAATAAGGACAGTAAGACCTATAATGGGTTTTTGTTTCATCAAAAAATTCAATGGGGACGACTATAAAAAAATTGCAACAATTCTAGAAATTGTCAATTAAATGCCTTAGAAAAAAAATAGATCATAAAGGCATGGCTTGGTGGGACCAAGCCTATGCCATGCCTTTCCCCAAGGCAAAACCCCATGCAAAAGTTGGGTGCCATACTGAATTCCCGCTCATGTCTCAAGAATTAGGCACCCGATTCGTAATTCAAAAATTGGGTACTCGATTGCTTTCAACTATTGTACCTGATTATTTAAAAATTGGGTACCCAATTCTTTTTAAAATCAGGTACCCAATTTTTAAACAATCAGGTACCCAATTTTTAAGCAATTGAGTACCCATTTTTAATGTACCCATTGGGCCCCAAAAGCTACCCAAAAAACTAACTTTCAATGATTGAAATGATTGAATAATAGTTTCGATCTGCAACAACAAATTCTGTCATAGTTATTCTATTTTCTTGTTCTTTTATACAATTTGCAAGCTACTGATTCAAATTCAAAATTGGTGCAAACATGGGATCAAAACAATGAAGAAAGAAGAAAGAAAAAGTTCTGACAAATGAGGAGATTGTAGCAAATAAAGAGAATGAAGCACGACATCAACAAGAGAGAAGATAGAGAATTAGAGACTTGAAAAATGTTTCAAAGGAGAAAGACATTGAGGATACCATGATGGATGAAGAGGTCAAAGAAGAGAACCCAATACAAGAAAATTTAGGTGCACATTCGAATCATGCATTCAATACAGGTGTGTCTCCAAACCCTCGAATTTTCTCTCATGATGAAATTGGTGATTTTTTAGAAGCAGGTTACGATTTAAATGATTTAGATTTTCTTCATGAGAAGTAATTGTCAAACGATCATGCACAAAAAAATCCAATTGAAATGCATGCCCCGAAAGAAATGCCAAGAAAAATTGAAAATGATATTCAAATACCAAATAATAGTGAAAATAGTAAAGTGTCTAAAAATAAAAATTACATGAATGTAGACATAGAAACACCAACTACTGAACAAACATGTTAGAATGATAGTAAAGTGTCTGAACATAATTTTTATATTCCTAATGATGTGTTAGATAATCTTGAGGGATTGGTTTTGTGGAGACAAGTTAGGGCACATGCTAATAGATTGTATAGGCATTTTTTTTATAATAAGAAATTTGGGTTTCAATGTCAGTTAATGTTGCAACTGATTAAAATGTCTAAAATGAAAAAAGTAATGAGAAGGTTGGGAATATATGCAAAATCCAAGAATAAAAATGAGTCTTTAAAACAAGTTGTATCCACTATTGCTAGTGCCTTTGATGTTATCAGAAAGAGAAGTTAGTCTAAAGTTAAGAATGCACCATGATGAGCAATAACAATAACTTTAGTTAACAAATAAACATCTGACAAAAAAGATTGATTAGCAACATAAGTGGATATCTTAATGTGAATCCTAAGACTTTAGAAAGAGCTGCAAAGAGAAGGGTTGATTTTGAATGTGATCCAACAAATATTTTATAGACTTCTAGTAGTAGACTCCCGAGATGTGATATGAAACTTACTAGTGAAGTCAAAAGTTTGATTGAAATTTTTTGGCATGATAATATAAGAGTATCACCTAATTCAAGAGATGTTCTTAAATTGAGAATTGGGTCAAAAATACGTGATCCACATCCTAAACACCTTTTGAACATGGTTCAAACTGAATTGTTTAAAAAATTTGTAGATGGTAAGGTATTAAATATTACCATTAGTCAAAGATCTTTTAAAAAGTGTAAACCATGGTATGTAAGGATTAACAAGGAAAGAATCACATGTTATTGTAAAACTCATATTCAATTTGGTTACCATTATGATGTATTTTGATCTATACATGGTACCATGCATAATAAAGAAATGTTTCAGCAATGTGGTATAAAAATACCACCTCAAACTATAAAAGATTTCATATTAGGTTTGTTTTGTAAGCCACCTAATGATCAATACTTTCTTTTCAATGCATGTCTTTTTGGCACATGTCATATGTGTGGCAATCTTTCTTTGTTAGATGAATGTTTGCATGAAAATGCTTTGACTACTTTGGACAAAAATTAGTTGAGGTAAAAAGTTTCAAAACTATTGAATATCGATTAAAGGATGGGAAGATTGGAAGAAGGTGTAATCTAGTTACAGATAAAGTTAGTTGTCATGCATTTATGGATGATTTTAAGAGTGTGATCATACCAAAATATGTTAAACACTCTCAATATTCTAGATGGCTTGATGGACAATTTTGCATATGTAAAAATACATTTTCAATTGGTATTATACTTTTAGTTATTGACTTTGCAGAGAACTACATGCTTGCACCACAAGAAGAGGTACTATTGGAAATAATCAAGACTAATAAGGTTACTGAGAGGGGAGGGGTGAATCAGTAACTCTAAAACTTTAAATCAATTTTGCATAATAACATATTCACCATTCATCCATCTACTCTACTGTATGCATGAAAAGATAAACATTTATAACACATGAACACACAGATTTGGTGACCCAAAAACCTTCCAATTAGAAAGTAAAATTGGGGTGGGGATGATGCCCACAAAACTTCAATACTGTAGTATAAAGTTGGCCTGTTAAGGCTTACAATGATCACTTTTGATGATCTTCCCTGTTAGGAGCAAGTAGGATTGCTAGATCCACCTTGTTAGAGGATTTACAAACATACAATGAAGTATGCATTCTGTTAGGAGATTTACACAAGACTGTTAAGTCTACCCTATTAAAGGATTTACAAACTGATTCACCTATTAGAATGAAGCAGTAGATCTGGTTACAACTGATTGCTAATAAGAGCCTTTATGCTCTGATCACCTGATGTGATAAATATAACTTTTTGGTATCTATGTTGACCTTGTTGTATTCCTCAGTTCTGCTACTGATTCGCTTTCCCTCTTCTCAAAATATTACAATACAAAATCCCATCCAATTTCCTTATCATATTTATACACATGATATAATACATCACATATATACCATTCTAATATTTACTTAACAAGGTTGGCCAAACAAAAGCGAACAAAACATTACTGAGTTGGCCAGATGGTAGGAAACTCAGGTTCCTCAAACTGACTCGATGACCTTCTGATACTCGGAATCCACTACAATACACCGCATTGTCATGCACTCGGTAAGAGTAGAGGCATGATTCATACTGACCATTCTAAGTAGCTTGGAACTCGGTAACCATTGGCGACTCGGTGAATATTGTGTTACTCAGTAAAATTGAATCTATTGACTGTATATGAGCAATGTTAGTATGCTAATAGAAACAAAATTTAAATAAAGCTTCTACAAAATTAAAAAAAATCATAAACTTCAAGATAGACTAAGATGAGCTCTCAATTGAGAATATGAGCCATTAATGGGCTCTCTCAATGAGAAGCTCTCTTCTTGAGTGGCTTTGTCTAAATAGATAGGATGTATGCTCAAGCTTATGCTTCAAAAAGGGCTTCAAATGGAGTTGAAATTTGGGTGTGAGTGTATGGTTTTGATATAAAATGGCTTCTTAAAATGGCATTATGATTTTACTTCATGGATTGTGTTCTTTTCCAAAGGGTAAGGATCCAATTTATAGGCAAGAGGCTCGAGGGATTGAGGGCTAAGATGCAAGGATGGGGAAAAGCTCATGGAGGGCTCAGATTGCATGAGAGGAGAGCACATGGATTGTGCTTTCTTACAACCAACAAGGAGTGACACATGTCATAGGGTGAGAGGATGGAGGAAAGGGGAAGGATGAGTCAACAAAGGAGGCTCAAGGGATAAAATCTTCATAAAGACCCTCATAATGGCTTGTAAGAGCAATGAAAGGGCTTGGAAGAGTCATTTATGACCTAGTGGGCTTCATAAAGTTTTATGGTTGGGATATTTTGAGGGAGATGAGAGGAATTTTGACTTGGGCTTGATTAGGAAGGTTTTAAGCTTACTTAGGATTGTGCAAATGATTAGAGGATGGATTAAGATGGTTTAGGATTGGCTTAGGGATAGGCAAGTGGATGGCATTTAATGAGGGTGGGTGAATGAGGAGATATTTTTTAACTTTGGCTTGGGTTAGTAAGTCTTAACCCATGTTTAGGGAATGTGACAAGGTTAGGAGGGCATTAGGATTAGGTTTAAAGACATCTTCTAGAAGAGTCTAGACTTTGGATGAGGATAAAGACTTTCTATAATAGTATAGAACTTCCTAGGATGAGGATGAAGACTTTCTAGAAGAGTCCAGAACTTCTTAGGATGAGGCTAAATTAGATTTTTAGGAAATAAATAAAGTTTTATTTATTTCAAGGGTTTGGGTTGAGGAGATATTTATTAAAACTTTTTTAATAAACATGAGGATCAATATTTAATCTTAATTAAATATTTTGAGTTGGGATTAGGGGTAAGAAATGATGGGATTAGCCTTTAATCAAAATTAAAGAAGGATTAGAAGATTTTGGAAGAGGTTAGTGGTCTTAAGGAAATTGGCCAAGTTTTGGGCAAAAAATAAATTTTTTATTTATTTTGGGTTTTTTGGTCAATTTATTAATTAAATAATTAATAAATAAAGAAATAATGTTTAAATAAGATTTAAACATTTTTGGAAGGGAATCCTTAATTAAATATTTTTAATTAAGATAAAGGGATTTAATGGCATAAAAATAAATAAATTAATTAAATAAATAATTAATTAATAAATGATGACGCCATTAGGAATTTTTTCAAAAAATAAAAATATTTTATTTTCTAAAGGATTTAGGTGTCTACATTTTGCCCCTCTTTGATGCGATGCTGCAAGTGGCATGGCATCAAAGATAAGAAAATAAGATGCCCAATCCTAGAGCAGAAGAGGAGAGAATGGACTGCGAGATGCCTCCTCAAGAAAGTGGTGAGGAGAGAAAGTGAGGCTCGATGGCTTCTTGAAAAGTACAAGAATTCGAGATGAGCAAGGAGACTCAGATTGGCTTAAGAGAAGAGGTTTAGTTAGCTCAAACTCTCACTACGGGAGAATGATAAAGGGAGAATCAGAGGCACAAGAGGAAGCAAGCTCAAGATCTCAGGGATTGCAAAGGATGAAGGAGCAGAGTGCTTATAAAAAGGAATCTAGGATAGGGAGATGGATGATGGGATGATAAAGCTGATGCAACATGATTTCAAAGAGTCAGATGGGCAGAAGATGGGTTTCAGAGATCCCTAGGACTAGGATTGTGGAGCTCGAAAGATGAGGCCTGGTGGATTGATTAGATTGGTGGATCCCTAAGACTAGGATTGTGGATCTCTAAAGCTAAAAGTGCAGATTGATTCAAAGTGATACTGATGCCTAAGCTGGGGTAGGAGAGATAGATGCTAGATATGGATGGAGGATAATGTAGATGAAGGGAAACCATTGAAGCTTTTTTGAGCAAGGGGATACTTCAAAGAGAAGTACCACCATGTAGTTGAGCACTAGATTTGCTATAGGACTATTGGTTAATTTCCAAGGTTACCAAGAATATCAAGGCCTTTTCACCAACTGTCCAGAGGACTGACAGACTGACTCAAAACAAACACACAAGGATTTCCCTAGCATTACACATGAATTCTAGAGGAAGCAGTGTGGAATTGACACTAGGTAACCCACAAGCAGAAAAGAAAAAAAATAAAAGACTTGATCAAGACCTTACGCTCAAACTGCCCCATTTGTAGTATACCATGATATGGAAGATCGTGGCAAATTTGAGGAGGGAACAAGTAGATTGCTTGGGAAAGATACTTCAAGACCCAAAAGGGAAGATTCCAAATTAAAAGAAAGAGAAAATCCAAAAGAGAACCATTTTCCAATGAGATGGGTAGGATGAGGTACTAACGGACCAAGATCAGACATGTGGAAAGCTATATCCTACAAGGATCTATAGGAGAGCACCTAAGCTGATGGATTTTGGATGAGTGATGCGTCTGGCAAACTAAACTAAGAAGGATAACACTTTGGTGATAGGAGATCTAGCTAAAGGATGCATTGGAATAGATAACCAAGGGTTGTGTGATGTGTGCAAGATGCTGATCAAGGAGGAACTAACACAAAAGCTAGATAGATACAATGGTACTAAGCTAAAGAGGATGTACAAGCTGACGGACCAAAATATGTTACAAATGTACAAGGTTGTTCATGTTTTGGTTTTTTTGTGAATTGAAAATGTTCATGAAGGGTGGGATGTCTGCAATAGTTGATGGGTGGATAGGTAGATGGTTTGTGAAAAGCTTAAGGAAAATGGGATTCTTTGTGTGCATGTGATAGGATACAAGCTAGGATACAAGATTTGGCATATAATACAAGCTAGAATATGGTACAAGCTTTGGACAAGATTTGGATATACAAGCTATGATATAAGGGATGATACAAGATTTACAAGCTAGGGTACAAGATTTACAAGCTATATAGGAGGTATTTACAAGCTTCATTAGATTTTGGATATTTGGTTGGAACACCAAGGGAACAAGCAGGTATGTTATGGGATGGTGTGTGGATGGATGAGGGATAGGATAGTGATAGATAATGGATTAGTCTTAGTACACAAGGTGCTTGAATTACCAGGTTTTCACCAAGGTACCTATCCAAGGCAATTGAATTGCCAGGTTTTCACCATTTGACGCTTATTTCTCTTTACTATTTTTTTGTATTTTTCAAAAGCTGGGTATACCAAGGATCTTCAAGCATAGAACTTCTTGAGATGAATGATGTTAGTAGGATCATTCAAGAGTTCTTCTTCTAGTGTAGATAGCTAATAGGCTCTAGAGCCAAGGAGGAAGTGACAACATAAGGACCAAGCTAGGTAGGTTCAAACTTGCCTTTCTTTTCTCGTTCTGCTTAGACTTTCATGTTTTCTTTGAGGAACATGTCACCCGGCTGAAAGTGTCATGGAAGCACCTTCTTGTTCAAATTCCTTTTCAGTTGAGTTTGATAGACTGTGAGATGATCATAGGCTTGTTGTTGCTTCTCGTCTAAGAGATCTAGCTGGGCTAGCCAAGCTACTCTGTATTCGTCATCTGATATTTGCCCTTGCAAAGGTATGCACAAGGAGGGAAGTTCAACCTCTATAGGTAGTACCACTCAAGAACCATAGACTAGGGAGTATGGAGTTGTGCCTGTTGATGTATGGAAGGAAGTTCGATAAGCCCATAGGGCAGGATTAATTTGTAGGTGCCAATTGCAGCCGAAATCATTGACAACTTTCTTTAGGATTTTGAGGAGGGTTTTGTTAGTTGCCTCTACCTGGCCGTTATGTTGTGGGAAATATGGGCTAAAAAAGCAGTGATAGATGTGGAGGGAAGTGCATAATTCTTCCATGTTGAGATTTTCAAAGTTACTTCTGTGTTCGGTGAAGATGGTGGATGGGATGCCGAAGCAATAAACAATGTGGTACAAGATGAACTTGGAGACCTAAACTCCTGTAGCTGAGACTAGGGGGACTACTTCCACCCATTTAGTGAAATAGTCTGTAGCTATTATTATCCATTTATGTCCATCAGATGAAAGAGGTGTGATAGTTCCAACTAGATCAAGGCCGCAACAAGAAAAAGGCCAAGGTGGTGCAATAGGCTATAGATCTTGTGCTAGAGCGTGCACAAGATTTGCGTGCTGCTAACATGGGAGACACTTTTTGACAAAGTCATAGGAGTCTTCTTCAATGGTAAGCCAATAGTAGCCTGCTCTAAGGATTTTTTGGCATGAGGACAATACCACTCGTGTGGGCACCGCAAAGTCTGGAGTGTACTTCTTTTAACCCCATCACGGCCTCATTTTTATCTAAACATCGAGAGAGAGTATCATGATAACCCCGACGATATAGGGTATTGGCTATGATAACATAGCAGGATGATTTTTGGATGAGGTTTTGGCGTTGGATACGTGTGAGGTGAGGGGAGATGATACCATCTTTAAGGTAAGCATGAACCTCATGGTACCAAGGGGATTGGGGACCAACCAAGATAAAAACAAGATTTGAATCTTCATTCGCATAGGCAGGTGTGAGGAGCTGCTTGACTAAAAACTCATACTACATAGCCGCTTGGGGAATTTCCAAGAGCGAGTTGATAGTAGCCATAGCGTCTATTGCTTTGTTTTGCATTTGAGGCACTTGTGTAAACTGAAGCTTTGTAAAATGCTGGGTTAGCTAATCAACTAGCTCTTTGTAGTGTAATAGCCTTTCATCTTTGGTTTGATATTCATTTAGGGCTTTCTTGATGATGAGCTGAGAATCACCATAGATTTGTAAATCAGTGATGTTCCATTCTGTAGCTATCCTTAATCATGCTATTAGAGCCTCTTATTCAACTATATTGTTGGTTCTAGGGAATTCTAGCTTGAAGGCTTTTGGAATGTAATCTCCTTGAGCTGTGACCAACAATATTCCTGCCCTTGATCCATGAGATGTGTATGAGCCACCAAAATAAAGTTTCCATGGGGGCAGTTCTTCAATTAGATAGATATGCTCATCTAGAAATTTGTGATCAAAGGATATGTATCTCCTAGAGGTGCATCAGCTAGGTGATCTACTATAGCTTTCCCTTTGATTGATTTTTTGTCCACATATTGGACGTCAAATTCGCTAAGGAGCATAACCCATTTGGGCAAATGGCCTATAAGTGCTGTTTTGGAGAGCATATACTTGAGAGGGTCAGTCTTGGAGACTAGTTGGATGGTATGACTTAGCATGTAGTGGTGAAGCTTTTGAGTTGAGAAAAAAACTACCAAACAAGCTTTTTCCATAGAAGTATAATTGAGTTCATAAACAACTAGGGTTCTACTGATGAAGTAGATGGCTCTTTCTATGTCCTAGTCATCGAGCTATGCTAGAAGTGCCCCTAGAGTAGTAGGCATTGTTGATATGTACAAGATCAAGGGACGACCAGGAACTGGTGGAACAAAGATAGGGGGATTGATGAGATACTGCTTGAGATGATCAAATCTGCGTTGACATAAAAGATCCCACTTGAAGTTTTCATCCTTCTTCAATAAATGTGCAAATGGCGTACACTTATCTACAAGCTGGGAGATGAAGCGTCAAATAGATTGAAGCTTTCCCTAAAGAGTGCAAAGCTATCATAGTGTCTAGGGAGGAGGCATGTCTAAGATAGCCTTGACCTTCTTGGGGTTGATCTCTATACCTCGTTTAGAAACTATAAAGCCTAGAAGCTTTCCAGATGTGACCCCAAAGAAAAATTTCTTGGGATTCAGTATGAGATGATATTTGGCTAACCTATCAAAGACTTTCTCCAGCTCAGTAAGATGATCCATGAAGGTGTAAGATTTAACCAAAATATCATCCACATAATCCTCCAAAATGCTATGGATAAGATCATGGAAAATGGCTGTCATAGCTCTTTGATAGGTAGCCCTAGCATTCTTTAGGCCAAAAGGCATCATGTTGTAGAAAAAGGTTCCCCAAGGTGTAGTGAATACTATCTTATGTTGATCCTCTTTTGCAATCTTGATTTGATTATACCCAGAAAATCCATCCATGAGGGATAGAATTTCATGTCTAGTTATAAAGTCTACAATCATATCTATGTTGGGTAAGGGAAAACCATCTATTGGACAAGCTTTGTTAAGATCTCTGAAATCAGTGTAGATTCTGATGTCATCGGAAGGCTTAGTGATGGGGACCATGTTGGAGATCCACTCTGAGTAGTTGATAGGTAGGATAACCTTAGTAGCTATTATTATTTCTAATTTAGATTTGACCAATAATGCCACCTTGGGGTGCATTTTTCTAAGCTTTTGTCTAACGGGCTTGATCTTTGGATCAACTGCAAGATGATGCACTACAAGCTTTGGATCAAGTCCTGGCATGTCCTGATATGACCATGCAAATCGGACAATGTTCTCTCTTAAGACCTCAAAGAGGAGGTCAACTTGGTCTCGTGATAGGGATGCAACAATGTGAACAAGTCTGGGGATCTCTGAAGAACTGATGTTGACTTCTCTAGTATCCTCAATTAGAATAGAAGAAACCTCTAGTCAATTATCTTGAGGAGGTAATGCTAAATCCTCATGTTCTACTTGTGACTCTAGATTTTCTTGCTAAGGGGCCCTCTTCGCTACTTTAGCTAGTCCTGGATTCACCTTAGTTCTAGTTTTGGGTGTATCAGAACTAGGTTGGGGATTTTCTCCAAAATACCCCATGGGATCTAGCTTATAGATATAGGAAAAATTTGGCTTTATTTTTTTGTGAGGAGTTTCAGCTCCCATGAATCACAAAAGTGCTTCCTCTGATGTGAATTCATCAATGTGTATGACGCTTGGTTGGTCCCAATCCATGAGTTGTGGATGGGCGAGTGGTAAGTCAATGAAATGGATGGATAGTTCTTGGAGAGCAGAGTCTCCTAGGGAGATTTGGTCTGGGATATCATCATAGGCTCTCTTTTCAACTTCCTCAGGAACATCTTCGATTTTGACAAGGTCGTGGTGAATATTCAAGAAAGCGTGACCGTCTGTATTGGTGCCCCCAATTGTGGGTATGCCAAAGGCAAGACTTGACTTTGATTCCCACTTGTGTGCGTCGATGGGGCACTACATGCCTCTTTCTATTGGTCTTAGACCACCACCTTGATAGTTCCATTTGTTAGTGATGAGCTTAAGTTCTTGGGGATACTTCTGGTTGAAGTGATCAAGACATGGTTGATTTCTGTGAGGTACATCCTTATGTAGCCAATTGTTGATATCTGGAGTGAGCTCCTCATGAAGAGGGATTTTTGAGGATACAAAGCTTGTTGGGCCAAAATGTTTGTATCGAGGAGGTGCAATCTCCTTAGCTTTGTGATATGTCAGTCATCCATGGGCATGTGGATCAAGTGGGAGTGCCCCGACAACAAATGCATCTGATAGACTATACTCTCCACAACCTTTGTTATTGATCTTCATGGTAGATAGGGTGGAGGTGAGGATGGTTTCTGGGTCATTACAAGTGTGGGATGAGCTAGCGGAGAAGGTCTAAAATGGATATTTGGGCTGGCATGTTCCCAGGGTGTTCCAAGATATTGAACTAGCTTTTTGATGGAGCTGATGGTGCTAGTGACACTGGTGGACCTGCGATGTTAAATTGCGCTCTTCTAGTGGTGACTACACACTCATTGTTTGGGCCTTGGATATTGATAACATTGACAAAAGGCTCTTTTTTAGATATACAACCGATGAGGCTACCATAGTCTATGTAGGATGAAGTGTGGTCATTGTTCTTCCCATGCTGTTGGTTTGGCTGGCGGTTGTTGGTGTTGTTGTTGTTGGTTTGGATAGGTGCTTTTCCAAGATTTTGTTTGTGTTGGTCTGACTTTTTCTGCAACAGAAGTTTTTGTTAAATTATAGAAAAGTCAAGAAATTTATTTTGAAACATAGGTTTTCTAGGTAATCCGTCCATAAGAAAAAACTCATGAAAACCCTACGTTCTATCTGTTCATTAATTGTCGGGCGCGAAACTTTTAAATTTTCAAATGAGAAGAATATTCTATCCATTCTAAATTTTCTGTTTCCTCGAGATTCCCTTTTTCTAAATCGTTCTAACCGTCAGATCCAAGCAGATCTACGACTATTGTTACCTCGCTATGAAAAATTACATGCTTTTTAAGCCATGCGAGGTAGTGAGTGCTGAGTTTTTTACAAGGTGGGACTGCTACGGTGTTCGGACATTGGTTTTTTGAATGATTTATTGTGTAGGTACATGTTGCAACTACCATCCAAACAGGAAAGGGGACCCAGTAAAATATCAAAAAATGGAGCCAGAGTGATGATTTTTCTGACACTTTGCCACCTCGCTATCAAAAAAATCAAACACTTCACCATTAGCGAAGTAGCGAGGTCCCGTAAAGTCTGAAGGGGTGGTGACGTTACATTTTGCCGGTGCCTCGACTTCACCAGGTGGCGTGACAAGTCATAAATGCCATTGTCAGAAGCAGTTTAAGTAATAGCAATTATTAATCTTCTGCCCCTTGCATTTTTCGGTACAGAATTCTTCAAAACGTCGGAGCTCGCTACCTCGCTATCGAAAAAATCAGATACTTCACCGTTAGCGAAGTAGCGAGGCCTCGTAAAAAAGAAAGATCGGCGGCAACCTTTGGTGACGTGGAATGATACTTAGGACTACAATAAATTTTTGACAGGCGCCAGCTATGCAGAGATCTTTGTTTTCATTAATGCCTTTCTGTCAGAATAAGCAAAGAGATCCTGAACATTAGCTTGGGATGGAATCAATGGTCCTCGCTACCTCGCTATGCAAAATTGCATATTCTTTAAGCCATGCGACATAGCGAGTATGAATCAAAAGACCCTGCGTAGTTTCCTCACCCTTTATTGAGTATGTGATCAACGACTATCGCATTCTCGCTATGAAGAGTTAAAAGGGAGATAATTATAGCGACATAGAAAATAGGGCCCATCACCTTCTTTCCGAGCAAACCTAGTGGCATATCATTTGATTGATTCTGAATCAGATCGACGGTTGTCGCTGCTTTGCTATGGGAAGATGCTTGTTTTTTATGCATAACAAAGTAGCGACATGCTGACACGTGTCCTAATATGTCAATGGGTCCAGATACAAGCGCCATCAAGGAAAGAATGATATACATGGTAAGTTCTCATTGGGTAAAGTGACTGACATGTCAAATGCAACTCCTAGTTGTTCTTTCCGTATCACATGATCGTAAGATCCTTGAAGATCAACGGTACAGTTTTAAACAAAAAATGTAGTGCCACTCCTTGTATTAATTAGACATGAAAGCATCATCCGTGAGAAAAAACAGAGTATAATACAGAGAATTTTCATCAGTTTCATCTCACGCGAGCAAAGATTTGAAGCCATCCTTGTGCATAAGCAATTACTGAAGGAAAGTGTGCCAAAGTCTGGTAGAAATTTTGAAGTTGTCTTTTCGCGGAAATACAGAGGAAAACAAAGACAAAATTCGAGTAAGTAATACTACCATAATCCTCGTAGGATTTCCAGTTCTATGAAAAATAAGACCAAGATGCCTCCAAAGAAGGGATTCTCAGGTGCAGTAAATTATTTGGATAGGAATGTGCATGATGATTTGCTTGAGTTGCTTCCTGAGTCTACTATAGAGACATCACAAGCTAAGAGGTTAACCTCATTGAACCCTAGGCTAAGGGTAGCTGATGGACTTTATGATAAGGGTTATTGGGTTCAGGATGCTCAGACTTCTCAAACTGGTTTAGTCTGTTCAAAAAATGGTTTGCAGAGAGGAAATTATATGCCCCTCATGCCAATATATGGAATTTTGACCTTGGAAAGCTTGTTGTTCCCAGTGTGTTTATGGGTTATGACCTGCTTGAAACTATAGCGAAAAGCTATGATCCAGCCACTAAGGTAGTGAGAAGAATGGATGGTGAGGTTTTAATTACCATCAGTCTAGAAGAAATTAGGAAGGTTTTCAGTCTGGGACCTCTCACCATGTATCATGTGCCCATTAATTTGATAGAGTTAGAAAAAGAATATATGTCCAAAAGGGATATAGTTAGACAAGGTGCATTGAAAGCCCACATAGGTAAGATTGGAAATCTACCAGCAATAACATCATCTTCTAAAGAACCTTTCAAGAAATCATGCTTTAATGTCAGGGTAGTAGAAATATACAGGACCCTGTGCAGAGTCTTCGGAGAGGGTGAAGAAGATTTTATTCCAGTGAGCTTCATGTATATGATCACCCAAATCTCTTCTTTCAGTGTAGAAATAATTTTTGATTTTGCATCTCACCTGGCTAATGAGATTCACAATGGATTGGTGGGGATTGCAAAGGGCAAGGTGGAAAAGGTCTGGGATCAATATTCCCTATTGATGCATATGTTTCTTTTTAAGGGGGCTACATTTTTCGCTAAAGAAATGGTTTTAAATAGGGAACAAGAGGGGGAGGCACTACCAGTTCAATTGTGGAGTGCAGACATGACTTGGGAGGTAGAAAATGCTAGTTTTGTCAGATTTGATAGGCATTTTGCTTCTAAACTAAGATGCCTCATATTGAGTGATAATCCCAGAATTCCTAAAGCACTAATGCATCTTGTTAGGCCTATGGACAGACCTCATAGTTTAAAAGTGTCACATAATTGGGGAGATATCATCCCATATCCAGTCTCAACTATCATTAGGGTCTATGGTTTCAAAGGGACACCCCATGTACTACCCTATCAGGTACCTTTAAAGGTAGGGGTAGCTGAAATTTTATGGCAGTTGGGAGGAGTGGAGGAAACCATTTTGTACAAAAGAGGAATAGGATCAATTTTTCCTACTTGCACTATAGCTCATCAGTTTGTAATCACTAAAGAAGGATGGATCTTCCTCTACAAATTTTTGGATCGGTATAAGATGGCTGTATCTCATGCTCATTTTTGTGACACATAAGACTTCTTTAATTCTACTCTTAGACATAGAATCAAGCTTCATCCAAGTTAGCATGAAATTTATTTCCCTGAAGATATAATAAGGAATGAATATTCTATCTAGGAACAAGAAACAAAGAAAGAAAATTGGAGAGTCTATTCAAAAGTTTTGGAATTCATTAATTGTTTTGACAAAGATTACAGTCCTCTTAATAATGCTGCAAATAATGTAGATAGGATAAATAAACTCATGAGTACATTTTCAAAAATAATGGAGGTAATGAATGAAAAGAAACAACATTTTATTGATTCTTTTCCAAATAAAGACAGAGAAGTTATGAGGAAATTGGGTTTCACCCCTAACATAGGAGTAGGTCCACTGGTTGTCCGAAAGAGGACAGGATATACTGTTATTCGGGAGCAGATGCCCATGGTAAACAAAGAAAAATAGGTAATTGAATCTACTAGTACTGTCCTTGAAGAAAGACCCCCTGAACCTTCTCCCAAAAGAAGAAAAATAATAAAGGAAGAAGAATCCCATGATGAAGGTTACTCACCTTCCCAAACTCCAATGAGAATTGAGGAAGAGCAGCTCACCAATGAGCAAATTGAACAAATGGGGTCGCAAGGAGGAGTTTTTGTCACTCAAGCAGAAATTGATGAAGGGAACCCCCAGGAGCCTCCTGTGCCAAGTTTTGAATTGACTGTAGCAGATTTCAGAGGAAGGGAATTAGACCCTGTTTTGGTGTAGGCCAGTCAACAATTTTTGTCTGATAATAGTTTTGTTAAATCTAGGGCTTTTCATCAGTTTGCATGGAGGGAAAACATGAACATTTTTGAACAAAGGTGTAGGGATATGAAAGCAGAACATCCAGAAATGAATGAAGCCTCCATTAAAAATCAAATAAAAGAACAGATGATACAAGAATTCCAAAATATAACCCCTGACGAGGGTAGACAGATGGTGAAGAATGCAAATATTTTATTATTGCCCAATTGGGATATTGCTGATGCATTAATTTTTAATTCTATATCAAATAATTTAGGATTATAGGATCCAGATAAAAAGGAATTCTTAAGGACAACATTCAGTAATGATCAAGCTGCCCTTGTTATGTGGTCATTAAGAAGAGGATCCAGGACTACTCCATTACAGCCTGATGATTCAAGACTAACAGGGAATATCATTGTGAGGAGGGTCGCTAATACTTCAAATGTACAGGTAGGGTACATGAATGTAGACTATTCTAAATTTGCCTTGGCCACTGCAGAGAGAGAAGAAAAGGAAATGACTGATATGCAGAATAAGTATGAAATAGTGGTGGATGCCTACAATCAAGAACTAAAAAAGAGAATTGAGCTGGAAAACAGGGTATCTCAATTGGAGAAGGTACTTGGGAAAAGAAAGGTGGGAGAATCCAGTGTGCCTAGTATTATGTATCCTCCACTGTCATTTGTTGGATCAACCCCTATCATTGAAATACCTGACACCCCTGAAAGGCCACAATTCTATACTGCAGAGGAATTTGAAGAAGAAAAATAAAGTTGCATGAGTTGCAGATAAAATTGAGAAATTAATATGAAGAATAGTTAAAGCAGGATGTAATATATTTGAGGGATAAAATACAATGGTCAACTTTTTATGATCAGTTGACAAGAATTATAACCTTTTTGGATGAGTTGAATAAAGAAAAGGATATACTGACTTCCCTGGCATAGAAATGGAAGAAGAGAAATAATGATATTACAATCATATGTATATCTACAGTCCAAATGCCTTATCACCAAGTTGAGAAGATTTTTGATTTGTTAAATAAGCTAGAGAATTTTGGTGATAAAAGAGATTCTTTACAGAGAAGATTAACACTCTATTTTTCCAAATATATTGCTGAAAAATTCACCCTATTTTCTTGTGCTTTAGAATCTGTTGATACATTAAAGGTAAAGGAAAAATGGAACAGGGAGATAGATGAGTTATTCAATGAAAGAATAATAAACATTATGAGTAAGGCTGGCCACTGGTTCTAGGCAAATACAAGTGAAGAGCTAGTAAAAATACAGTTGTTTTATACTACTATGAAGAAAGAATTTGATGATTTAGAAGAAAGTGCAAATTCTTTAATAAAGATACAAAGAGAAGCTCTAAGTTTTGATTGGCCAGAGGATGATGTTTTTAATAAATGGAAAAGTCAGTTTCTAGAACAAATCTCAGAAGATGATGAGGAAGAAGGTGAAAAAGTAACAATCACCCCCGAAGTTAATACTGAGGACACAAAAACTCCCCAGGCTGAAGTAAATTTATAGATAAATGAAGACAACACATCACTTTCAAACCTCATGGCTACTTACTCCAAGGATGAAGATTGATTGTAAGATCAGATTGTTTTTATTTGTATCTCAACAAATAAGAAGCATAAAAGAAAGGCTGTTATTTAGTTCCTATCTTTAGAAGGACACCTGTCATTTGTTTAGCCTGAAGCTTGTTGCATCTCACACTATTTAAGTGAGATCCCAAGGCTAAAGAAGGGTCCGAATTCTTTTCTTCTAAGTTTTGTGCTTAGTCTAGTTTTTTTGGTCCAAATTTTGAAGATAAGTTTGTAATGTGTTTCTCTGTCAAGTTTTTTCTGAGAATACATGAAGATAGAATGAACTGTGTTTATTTCTGAAGGCTATTATTAGTTTATTGTAAAAGATGTACCATTTTCAAAGGAAATGAATACAAACTATGAACTGTCCCCATATTAATTCTTTCTGAATTTTGTCTCCTGCTCAATACTTAGCTATCTTGATGTTGTATGAGTAAAAGCCTGTGCAATTGAAGGTAATCTAGTTAGGTTGTATATCCATCTATCATTGCTGTTAATTCAATGGATTAAGTAAAAGCTTTGATGAATGTGATAAGATTTCTTAAGTATTGAAAAGGATTTTGAATGATAAATTCTGATAAGAACTGCTGATACAATTTGTTGTAAGGCAAGAAATTAGATCTTAAATTTTTCTATAGACTCTGAAACCCCAATGGATTAGGCACTGATCAAGTTATTTCAGTTGAAAGAGAAGTATCTTACAAATGGTTGTTCAAATACATCATCAAATCAAATTTTACTTTTATTTCCTGTAGATCTTCAAAGTTGGCCAGCACTTGTCTGCATGAAATCTTTTTAGCTTCAGTTAGCCATTGTTGTTGAAAACGTCTGCAGATCTATAGAAGACTTCTTGGCCATATCTGTTTATGGGATGTGTTTGGCAAGGTTAGTTAGAATTATATATATTTTAGGATTTTGAAATGAGAATCAGAATGAAACTAAGAATAATCCTCATATAGTCATTTCATATTTGAACCATCCCTGGGTATACCCACCCTGGTTTTGCAGAGCCAAAAGAGTAGAAAAACATTTGTGGTTTTGTTGAAGTTGGGTCCAAATAACTTACATATGCAATTGATGATAAGAATAGGCTAGTCTTTAGATTGTGTATGTAATGTCATTCTGATATTAAGCTTTTTGTTGCTTAGTAGTTCTAGTACTTTTTAAAACACCAACAAAATGGTGACTCTGCTGGGGAATGTCCAACACGTTTGTGAAAAGTACTACAGTTTCTTTGGTCCTACTATGTACATGTGTGTCATGTGATCTATGTCTAGCCCGTGGTTATAAGGGAATCTTTTAGTGTCAAACTTTGAGAATTTAAAGAAGATTGAGCCCAAGTACCATTGCTACACACTGACGTATCTAGCTTATCCAAGTGTCTTATCTAAACAAGCAAGAGTTGCAATCTTACGACATCAGTGATTGGTCTATCTATGCCATATTTTTTTTCCTATTTGAGTGTCAGTATCTCTTTATCAGCTAAAAGTCTTATTATATTTTTCTCAAAATAGGGTGGCGACTCAGTCAAGGTTTTGAAGCTAGTGCTTATTGAAATAAAAAGGTAAATATGGCTAAAAAAAGGAAAAATACAAGAGCTTACATGAGAGCCAATCCAGATGTATCAATGTATAATGATTTACCCCAAGGTGGTAGAAAGAACCAAAATAAGAAAAAGATAGATCCAAATCCCACTCTGAAACCCAGAGGTAATGCATCCATCAATTCTCGTTATCAACCAGTAATGGGAAGAGAGTCTTCTTCGCTTAGCTCTAAATCCGAAACTATAAGACTCTTAGGATGCATTTTCAATACCCCAATACCAGATGAGAGAGTTTTTCAAGACAAGGATGTATCTACTATGGGAATTGCTTCATTAAGACCAGATCAGGTAGCCGATGTAAATTATAGGCTAGGATTTAGGAGTTCATCTGATAATCCTTTTAATTCCAGAGCAGCCCCATATATAGAACCAAACCTAATAGATATGGATGACCCTGCTGATTCCGAGGCAACTTCTGCAGATCCTAAATAAGTGCACTCTGAGATAGAATTTTTGAAGAAATGGATTGCTGAGGAAGAAGCTAAACGCATTCGTCTTGAAAAGGAAAAGGAGCAGGCCACCTTAGATGCCATAATAGAAAGAGATACTCTGTTGAGAAGGATGGCTACTTTGAAAGAGAAAAATAAAAAATTAGAAGAGAATACCATGACTCTCCATAAGGATGTTTTCAGAGATATTGACAATCTGAGAGCTAAAGTGCAAGAACAGGAGAAACACCTAAATTGAAGGCAAGAACCAGTTATTGCTCAAGTTCAAGCCTATAAACCTATTCAAGTTGATCCTGTAGAGCCCACTGCAAAAGTTCCAGATAAAGGGAAAGACAAGGCTATAGGAATCCAAATAAATGAGCCTCAAGCTATACCAAGAAAACCTATACAACCCTCCATGACGAAGTTAGATCTAGATCTTGAGAAGGCTCGAAAAGAGAGGGAAGATCTTGCAAAAGAGCTTGAGAAGGTAGTTAGTGCTCCCACAATTTCAACTTATGGAATGCCCCAATCTGCCCCTACCCCATCCTCAAATGTTGGCACCCAAGTCCCATTTGTCCCACCACAACAGTCCTAAGCTGCTCCCCTGAGTCAAGCTAATATAGCTAGCACCTCAAATATTCCTAGTTTCCAGAAGAAACCTATATATCTGGAAAAGTACAGACAGATATCATTTTCTGGTATTCCTGGTGCCCCCCATCCCATATCTTTTTATTTAAGGGATAAAGTGGTTAAGTTTTCTTGGAATAATCCTGTTACTGGTGAAGAACATTTGAGGATTTTCATTGACACGTTGAATGATTATGAAGTGGAACATGAAGACATGGTAATGAAATTGTTTGTGCATTCATTAACAGAGGATGCAAGGGATTTGTTCAGGAGGTTGCCTAATGACAGTATTACCTCATGGAGTGATATGGAAAAGTTGTTTAAAGAGCAATATGGAGACAATACCAATGCAGGATTCATGTTGAACAAATTCAATAATATCAAGAAGAATCTAAATGAGTACACATTTGATTTCAATGTGAGATTCCAAAAGGGTATGTAAAAACTTTTTCAATTTATGAGGTTAAATGAAGATGTCTGTCTTACAACTTATTTCAATGCTTTTGATAGCAAAATGGCTTATCAATTGAGGGATAAAGATCCTAAGACTTTGAGAGATGCCTATCGAGTTGCTGTAAATATAGAGAATAATAGAAAGGCATCTGGCAAACTAGGTAGAAGGGATGATCCTAAGCTTTTTAATGCTAGAAACAATAATAAAAGGGAGGGTGACAAAACTCCTATAGGAAAAAAGCCCGAAGAACCTACTATAGGCCAAGTTTTAGAAATGCTTAAGAAGATGAATCCCACTAGTTTCAATAAGCCAAATATTGCTGAAAGACCCCCTGTAAATAACAACAACTTCAATAGATAGGCTAGGATGCAAAATTACCCCTACACCACTCAGTGGAAAGATGGTAAACCAGTTCCTAACCAGACCCAAAATGTGAAGGACAAGGGTACTCCAGACCCTCTGCAAAGGAACATTGTAAATATGAATGATGATGTACCATGGTGCATTATATGCCAATCACCTCATTCTACTGATTATTGTGTTGTTGCTCAGTCATTTGCCCAAGCCCAAGAAGTGCAAGCTGAAGAAGAAACTGAAGATAAGAGCCATGATGATATAAGCTACAATATGGTGAGCATGTATGATGATTTGATAGAATCTGATTTAGAAGAGCCTAAAAATGATGTCACTAGCCAAAGAATTGCTTACCAGCTACATCATCAGCAAGTACTCTCAGATGATGAAGGGTATGATGCAGATAAGGTATGCAATACATTTTTTGATGCGGGTCTCACAAGTCTAAGAATGCCCTCCAAGGAGGAAATTGACAAAATTATAGCCGAAATGATTTCACAAGTTCATAGCAATTATAATTTGAGAAATAGAGCAATAAGAAATGATGCAGGAAAGCCATCTAGTGTCTTCATCAAGGACATCACTCATAAGATAAATGATCAAGACAAAAAAGTCCATGTAGATGTGCCTAAAATCAAGGAGAACAAGGGTAAGAAATGGGAACCAAAGAAGAAGGTTCAATTTCAGGTAAATGAAGCAACAAAACTAGTTGTGCAACCGAAGAAATCAAAACTAGATGTTGTAAAGAAAAATGTGGTGCCTATTGCTCAAAAGACTCTGACTCCAAGTACTATTGTAAAACCTACTGTGGTTGAACCTATTGATATGATATCCATGTTATCTCAAATTACTGTAAAAGTGCCCTTGTCTGAACTTTTTAGAATTGAAGAACATAAGAATAAGGCATTGTCATGGTTGGGTGGAATAGCAACAATAATATTATTGTTCACCAAACTATGCCCCAACAGACCCCATTAGTAATAGAGGACAGTGGTATCATATCCTAGATTCCTCAAATGTTCCTAGATGATTCTTTAGTGGCATTCATAGAAGATATTGATCCTTTTTTCCTCAGTCTAATCATAAAAGGCAAAATCCTAAAAAATTGCATGATAGACTCAGGAGCTTCCAACAATATAATGCCTTTCAAGGTAATGGAAGCCTTAGGATTGAAGGTAGATACCAAGCAAGGCAGATGCAGAGGGATGGATGCTAGAGAAGTCCCAGTCATAGGTACTATAAATGCCCTTCCATTCAGATTGGCTGCATATCCTGAAGTAGAATTAACCATGTCTGTCCTTGTAGTAGATATACCTCCACATTATGGAATGTTACTCTCTAGAAAATGGAGTGCTGCCATGGGAGGAAGCTTACAATGTGATCTAACTTATGCCACTTTCCATATAGAGGACAAAGCTGTCAGGGTAAACAGGGAACCAAGGGTTAACTACATCTTAGGTGAAGAAATTGACAAAGATACCACTTGTTTCCTAGATACTGGGATTAATGCTTTCAGGGCTGAATTAATTATTCAGGAAGTTGAAAATTTACCAGCTATCATCGAAAATGAGGTTGAATGTTGCATGAATTCACCAAAATTATGGACAATGTTCTTTGATGGGGCTAGTTCTAAAGAGGGTGCAAGGGTAGGTGTAGTTTTTCATGTCCCCTGAAAATAATACTTTTAGGTATTCATTCACCTTGAAATTTGCCTGCACTAATAATATTGCAGAGTATGAAGCATTGCTGCTAGGGCTAAAAGTTGCTATACATCATAAGATTAAGAAATTATATGTCATAGGGGATTCTGAACTAATTATTTCTTAGATCAAAGGAACCTATTCATCAAAAAATAGGAGACTGAAACAATATAGAAATGCAGTCTGGGATCAGATAGAATTCTTTGATGCATTTGGGATCGCATGGAGAGATAGAACACAAAATAAGATGGCTGATCTGTTGGAAAATGTAGCCATCAAGCCAAAAGAAATATCATTTGCAGGAATCTCCTAGATTGAGGTGCAAAATAGGCCTTCCATACCTGACAACATTGAAAATTGGCAGGTTTTTGAAGATGATAAGGATATTACAAATGTTTTGTTAAATGAAGACAAGTATCACAGTCAGGAGATGGATTGTAGTGGAATGATTGAAACCATAAATGGGAAGGAAACTATTTTTGGTCAAGAAATAATGCAATTAAAAACAAATAAGATGCCAAAGGGGTTAGTAGTCTTGGAAAATATTTTTGATAATCAAGACAGAGTGAAATCCAGAGTAAATGACCCCAAACCCCAGGAGTTAGAAGAAATAAACTTGGGTACTGATGAAGTTCCTAAAAGGGTTTATATTGGTCAACATTTGCCTATTGAAATCAGGAAAACATTGATTGACCTACTTAGAAAATACAGACATGTTTTTGCTTGGTCATATGATGACCTTAAGGCTTACAGGGAGGATCTTTTCCAGCATGTCATACCATTGAAGGAAAATGTAAAACCGTTTAGGCAAAAACAGAGACCAATCAATCCTACCCTTGCCCCAAAAATGTAAGAGGAACTGACAAAACTGAGAGATGGTGGAATAATCAAACCAATCAGGCATTCCACCTGGGTTTCAAACCTAGTTCCTGTTAGGAAGAAGAATGGAGATATTAGGCTTTGTGTTGATTTTAGAAATTTAAACATTGCATCTCTGAAAGACAATTATGGCTTACCCAATATGGAAGCCATGTTACAACAAGTGACTGGCTTTGAATTGATGTCAATGATGGATGGTTTTCCTGGATATAATCAAGTTATAGTAAAGGAAAGTGAATAGTTCAAGACAGCCTTCACAACCCCTTGGGGAACATATGTGTATGTGAGGATGCCTTTTGGCTTGATTAATGCAGGAGCTACTTTCCAAAGAGCCATGGATGTAGCATTTCATGAGTATATTGACAAATTTATGGTTGTGTACCAAGATGATCTTACAGCGTATTCTAACAAGGCTGAAGATCACTGCAAACACTTGGAAAAAATCTTTGGAAAAGCCCTAGAATATGTGGTATCTTTAAACTCAAAGAAATGCACATTCAGGGTCACAGAAGGAAAGTTATTAGGACACATAGTGTCTAAGGATGGGGTAAAAATAGATCCTAAGAGGGTAGTAGCTATTGACAAAGTGCCCAAACCAAAAAATGTGAAAGAAATTTAGTCCTTTTTTGGCCAGGTCAATTTTCTGAGGAGATTTGTTACAAATTTTTCTGAAATCAGTAGACCCATCTCAAAGATGCTAAAAAAAGGAGCTGTTATAGATTGGAATGGTGAACCCTCACAAGCATTCCAAGATATAAAAATTGCAATAAAGAATGCTCCAGTATTGAGGACCCCAGATTATGCAAAGCCCATGCATATTTTCTCTTTTGCATCATTCCATACTGTAGCTGCAGTCTTATTACAGAAAAATCAAGAAGGATATGAGTAGCCTATTGCCTTTTTTAGCAAGTCCCTGCAACCTGCTGAACTGAAGTATAAAATAAATGAAAAGCAAGCATATGCTTTGGTAAAGGCTGTAAAAGCTTTCAGAAGTTATTTGGTGGGTGCTATCGTTGTTGCTTTTGTACCTAGTGCTGCAATCAAGGATATATTCTTTGAGCAGGAAGTGTCAGGCAAGAGATGTAGATGGATCAATAGAATCGACAAATTTAACATTGATATACAAATAACAAAACTAGTAAGAGGTCAAGGTTTGGCCAAACTCATGGCTCAAACTAATCTAGAGGCAAATCAGATAAATCTGGTAAATGATGATCTTAGAATTGACTTATGCGACATGGACCACTGTGATTGGTACACCAATGTCATATATTATTTACAACATATGGAAGCTCCTCCTCATCTGCCTGAAAATGAAAAAAGGAATACTAAATTGCAAGCCATCAGGTACATAATTGTCCAAAATAACTTATGGTGGAGAAATTTTGAGGGAATCCTATTGAAATGTGTGGATAAAGAAAAGGAAACAGAGGTTTTGAAAGAAATGCATGCTGGAGTATGTGGAGGACACTACACGCCCAAAACTACTGCACATAAGATAATGAGGGCTGGATTCTGGTGGCCTTCTCTATTCAAGGATGCTAAAATTATGGTTAGAAAATGGGATTCTTGTCAGAGGTTTGCTGGAAAGCTTAAATTCTCAGGAAATACTCCATTGAGACCAGTTGAAACTCAAGCACCTTTTCAACAATGGGGTCTGGACTTCATAGGAAAGATTTTCCCCAAGTCTAGCATTGGCTATTCTTGGATTCTGGTTGCTACTAACTACTTTACAAAGTGGGTGGAGGCTGTCCCCACAAGAAATGCGACAAGTAAAGTGGTAAATAATTTCTTGTTGAATAATATTATTTCTAGGTTTGTATGTCCATAGAGAATTATCACAGATAATGCTATGTGTTTCAGATCTGAGGAATTCATCAAATTTCATGAAAAATATGGAATGACAAGATCATCATCTACTCCATTACATCCACAAGGGAATGGACAAGCTGAGTCCACAAATAAGAGCATGTTGAAGGTCATTAAGAGAACCTTGGATGATAATAAAAAGGCATGGGATTCCAAGTTACAGTTAGCAATATGGGCTGATAGAGTAACTATAAAGAAAGCAATTGGTGTAGCTCCATTTGATTTAGTGTATGGAATTCAAGCCAGAATGCCTCAGAACAACTTGATGGGACTATACAATTACATCCAGTTATATGATGAAGCTACTACAGATGAAATTCAAGAAAGAATGGATGAATTGGTAGGATTGACCGAAACCAGAAAAGAAGCATCTTTGAGCAACCAAAAGTTGCAATTGTAAGTCAAAACACTTTATGACAAAAGAAATGTAAGCAGAAAATTTGAAAATGGAGACCTAGTCTTGATGTGGAATGCCAGAGTTGAAGATAAAGGAAAACATGGCAAATTTGATCCTATTTGGTTAGGCCCATATCTCATTAAGAATACTTGGGGTGAAGATTCTTATATAATCAAAGATACATCTGACAATATTCTTGAATTGCTAGTTCATGGATAGTTCCTGAAGAGGTATTTTTCTTGAAAAATACTTATTTTCTTCCATGAACAGTAGTTTTAGGGTTCCTGTCATTTTGCTTTCTCTGTAAATCCTTGTAAGTATCTTTGTGCAGTCTGGTTCCTTATTTTTTGTGTGTTGCTTTGTGCTCTTTGAAGAAGTTGTCATCTTGCCAAATGTGTGGTCTGCTCTCCCATAGATTCTAAAATTCTTGCATAGACTCAGGTAGTCTATCATCCCCAGACAGAGCCACTGTTGGTCTAACTTTTTGTGCAACAAATTTTTTTGTTAAATTATAGAAATGTCAGGAAATTTATTTTGAAATATAGGTTTTCTGGGTAATCCATCCATAAGAAAAAACTCATGAAAACCCTACGTTCTATTTGTTCATTAATTGTCGAGCGTGAAACTTTTAAATTTTCAAATGAGAAGAATATTCTATCCATTCTAAATTTTTTGTTTCCCCGAGATTCCCTTTTTCTAAATCGTTCTAATCGTCAGATCCAAGCAGATCTACCGCTATCGTTACCTCGCTATGAAAAATTACATGCTTTTTAAGCCATGCGAGGTAGCGAGTGTTGAGTTTTTTACAAGGCGGGACCGCAAAGTGAAGATATGGTGGTCGGACATTGGTTTTTTGAATGATTTATTATGCAGGTACACGTTGCAACTACCATCCAAACAGGAAAGGGGACCTAGTAAAATATCTAAAAATGGAGCCGAAATGATAATTTTTCCAACGCTTCGCCACCTCACTATCAGAAAAATTAGACACTTCACCGTTAGTGAAGTAGCGAGGTCCCGTAAAGTCTGAAGGGGTGGTGACATTACATTTTGTCGGTGCCTCGACTTCACTAGGTGGTGTGACAAGTCATAAATGTCGTTGTCAGAAGCAGTTTAAGTAACAACAATTATTATCTTCTACCCCTTGCATTTTCGGTACGAAATTCTTCAAAATGTCGAAGCTCGCTACCTCGCTATCAAAAAAATCAGATACTTCACCGTTAGTGAAGTAGCGAGGCCCCGTAAAAAAGAAAGATCATCGGTGACCTTTGGTGACGTGGAATGATACTTAGGACTACAATAAATTTTTGACAGGCGCCAGCTATGAAGAGATCTTTGTTTTCATTAATGCCTTTCTGTCAAAATAAGCAAAGAGATCCTAAACGTCATCTTGGGATGGAATCAACGGTCCTCGCTACCTCGCTATGCAAAATTGCATATTCTTTAAGCCATGCGACATAGCGAGTATGAATCAGAAGACCTTGTGCAATTTCCTCACCCTTGATTGAGTATGTGATCAATGGCTGTCGCTTTCTCACTATGAAGAGTTGCAAGGGAGATAATTATAGCAACATAGCGAATAGGGCCCACTGCCTTCTTTCCGAGCAAACCTAGTGGCATATCATTTGATTGATTCCGAATCAGATCGACGGTTGTCGCTGCTTCGCTATGGGAAGATGCTTGTTTTTTATGCATAACAAAGTAGCATCATGCTGACACGTGTCCTCAAATTTCAATGGGTCCAGATACAAGCACCATCAAGGAAAGAATTATATACGTGGTAAGTTCTCATTGGGTAAAGTGACTGACATGTCAAATGCAACTCCTAGTTGTTCTTTCCGTATCACATGATCGTAGGATCCTTGAAGATCGACGACGTAGTTTTAAACACAAAATGTAGTGTCACTACTTGTATTAATTAGACATGAAAGCATCGTCCGTGAGAAAAAATAGAGTATAATACAGAAAATTTTCATCAGTTTCATCTCACGCGAGCAAAGATTTGAAGCCATCCTTGTGCAGAAGCAATTACTGAAGGAAAGTGTGCCAAAGTCTGGTAGAAATTCTGAAGTTGTCTGTTCGTGGAAAGTTTGCGGAAATACAGAGGAAAACAAAGAAAAAATTCAAGTAAGTAATACTACCATAATCCTCGTAGGATTTCCAATTTTGTGAAAAATAAGTCCAAGATGCCTCCAAAGAAGGGATTTTCAAGTGCAGTAAATTATTTGGATAGGAATGTGCATGACAATTTGCTTGAGTTGCTTCCTGAGTCTACTGTAGAGACATCACAAGCTAAGAGGTTAACCTCATTGAACCCTAGGCTAAGGGTAGCTGATGGACTTTATGATAAGGGTAATTGGGTTCAAGATGCTCAGACTTCTCAAACTGGTTTGAGTCTGTTCAAAAAATGGTTTGCAGAGAGGAAATTATATGCCCCTCATGCCAATATATGGAATTTGGACCTTGGAAAGCTTGTTGTTCCCAGTGTGTTTATGGATTATGACCTGCTTGAAACTGTAGAAAAAAGCTATGATCTAGCCACTAAGGTAGTGAGAAGAATGGATGGTGAGGTTTTAATTACCATTAGTCTAGAAGAAATTAGGAAGGTTTTCAGTCTGGGACCTCTCACCATGTATCATGTGCCCATTAATTTGATAGAGATAGAAAAAGAATATATGTCCAAAAGGGATATAGTTAGACAAGGTGCATTGAAAGCCCACATAGGTAAGATTGGAAATCTACCAGCAATAACATCATCTTCTAAAGAACCTTTCAAGAAATCATGCTTTAATGCCAGGGCAGTAGAAATATACAGGACCCTGTGTAGAGTCTTCGGAGAGGGTGAAAAAGATTTTATTCCAGTGAGCTTCATGTATATGATCACCCAAATCTCTTCTTTCGGTGTAGAAATAATTTTTGATTTTGCATCTCACTTGGCTAATGAGATTCACAATGGATTGGTGGGGATTGCAAAGGGCAAGGTGGAAAAGGTCTGGGGTCAGTATTCCCTATTGATGCATATGTTTCTTTTTAAGGGGGCTACATTTTTCGCTAAAGAAATGGTTTTAAATAGGGAACAAGAGGGGGAGGCACTGCCAGTTCAATTGTGGAGTGCGGACATGACTTGGGAGGCAAAAAATGCTAGTTTTGTCAGATTTGATAGGCATTTTGCTTCTAAACTAAGATGCCTCATATTGAGTGATAATCCCAGAATTCCTAAAGCACTAATGCATCTTGTTAGGCCTATGGATAGACCCCACAGTTTAAAAGTGTCACATAATTGGGGAGATATCATCCCATATCCAGTCTCAACTATCATTAAGGTTTATGGTTTCAAAGGGACACGCCATGTACTACCCTATCAGGTACCTTTAAAGGTAGGGGTAGCTGAACTTTTATGGCAGTTGGGAGGAGTGGAGGAAACCTTTTTGCACAAAAGAGGAACAGGATCAATTTTTCCTACTTGCACTATAGCTCATTAGTTTGTAATCACTAAAGAAGGATGGATCTTCCTCTACAAATTTTTGGATCGGTATAAGATGGCAATATCTCATGCTCATTTTCGTGACACATAAGACTTCTTTAATTCTGCTCTTAGACATAGAATCAAGCTTCGTCCAAGTTAGCATGAATTTTATTTCCCCGAAGATATAATAAGGAATGAATATTCTATCCAGGAACAAGAAACAAAAAAATAAAAATGGAGAGTCTATTCAAAAGTTTTGGAATTCATTAATTGTTTTGACAAAGATTACAGTCCTCTTAATAATGCTGCAAATAATGCAGATAGGATAAATAAACTCATGAGTACATTTTCAAAAATAATAGAGGTAATGAATGAAAAGAAACAACATTTTATTGATTCTTTTCCAGCTAAAGCCAGAGAAGTTATGAGGAAATTGGGTTTCACCCCTAACATATGAGTAGGTCCACTGGTTGTCTGAAAGAGGACAGGATATACTGTTATTCGGGAGCAAATGCCCATGGTAAAAAAAGAAAAATAGGTAATTGAATCTACTAGTACTGTCCTTGAAGAAAGACCCCCTGAACCTTCTCCCAAAAGAAGAAAAATAATAAGGGAAGAAGAATCCCATTATTAAGGTTACTCACCTTCCCAAACTCCAATGAGAATTGAGGAAGAGCAGCTCGCTAATGAGCAAATCGAACAAATGGGGTCGCAAGGAGGAGTTTTTGTCACTCAAGCAGAAATTGATGAAGGGAACCCCCAGGAGCCTCCTATGCCAAGTTTTAAATTGATTGTAGTAGATTTCAGAGGAAGGGAATTAGACCCTATTTTGGAGCAGGCCAGTCAACAATTTTTGTCTAATAACAGTTTTGTTAAATCTAGGGCTTTTCATCAGTTTGCATGGAGGGCAAACATGCACATTTTTGAACAAAGGTGTAGGGATATGAAAGAAGAACATCCAAAAATGGATGAAGCCTCCATTCAGAATCAAATAAAAGAACAGATGATACAGGAATTCCAAAATATAACCCCTGCTGAGGGTAGACAGATGGTGAAGAATGCAAATATTTTATTATTGCCCAATTGGGATATTGCTGATGCATTAATTTTTAATTCTGTATCAAATAATTTAGGATTAAAGGATCCAGATAAAAAGGAATTCTTAGGGACAACATTTAGTAATGATCAAGCTACCCTTTTTATGTGGTCACTAAGAAGAGGATCCAGGACTACTCCATTACAGCCTGATGATTCAGGACTAACAGGGAATATCATTGTGAGGAGAGTCGCTGATACTTCAAATGTACAGGCAGCCTACATGAATGTAGACTATTCTAAATTTTCCTTGGCCACTGTAGAGAGAGAAGAAAAGGAAATGACTGATTTGCAGAATAAGTATGAAATAGTGGTGGATGCCTACAATCAAGAACTAAAAAAGAGAATTGAGCTGGAAAATAGGGTATCTCAATTGGAGAAGGTACTTGGGAAAAGAAAGGTGGGAGAATCTAGTGTGCCTAGAATTATGTACCCTCCACAGTCATTTGTTGGATCAACCCCTATCATTGAAATACCTGACACCCCTGAAAGGCCACAATTCTATACTGCAGAGGAATTTGAAGAAGAAAAAATAAAGTTGCATGAGTTGCAGGTAAAATTGAGAAATCAATATGAAGAAAAGTTAAAGCAGGGTGTAATAATTTGAGGGATAAAATACAATAGTCAACTTTTTATGATCAGTTGACAAGAATTATAACCTTTTTGGATGAGTTGAATAAAGAAAAGGATAGACTGACTTCCCTGGCGCAGAAATGGAGGGAGAGAAATAATGATATTACAATCATATGTATATCTACAATCCAAATGCCTTATCACCAAGTTGAGAAGATTTTTGATTTGTTAAATAAGCTAGAGAATTTTGGTGATAAAAGAGATTCTTTACAGAGAAGATTAACACTCTGTTTTTCCAAATATATTGCTGAAAAATTCACCCTATTTTCTTGTGCTTTAGAATCTGTTGATACATTAAAGGTAAAGGAAAAATGGAACAGGGAGATAGATGAGTTATTCAATGAAAGAATAATAAACATTATGAGTGAGGCTGGCCACTGGTTCTGGGAAAATACAAGTGAAGAGCTAGTAAAAATACAGTTGTTTTATATTGCTATGAAGAAAGAATTTGATGATTTAGAGGAAAGTGCAAATTCTTTGATAAAGATACAAAGAGAAGCTCTAAGTTTTGATTGGCTAGAGGATGATGTTTTTAATAAAAGGAAAGTTCAGTTTCTACAACAAATCTCAGAAGATGATGAGGAAGAAGGTGAAAAAGTAACAATCACCCCCGAAGTTAATACTGAGGACACAGACACTCCCCAGGCTGAAGTAAATTTACAGATAAATGAAGAAAACACATCACTTTCAAACCTCATGGCTACTTACTCCGAGGATGAAGATTGATTGTAAGATCAGATTGTTTTTGTTTGTATCTCAACAAATAAGAAGCATAACAGAAAGGGACCCACCAAGAATTGTTTGTTGTAATTAACCTTTCTGTTATTTAGTTCCTGTCTTTAGAAGGACACCTCTCATTTGTTTAGCCTGAAGCTTGTTGCATCTCACACTATTTAAGTGAGATCTCAAGGCTAAAGAAGGGTCCGAATTCTTTTCTTCTAAGTATTGTGCTTAGTCTAGTTTTTTTGGTCCAAATTTTGAAGATAAGTTTGTAATGTGTTTCTCTGTCAAGTTTTTTCTGAGAATACATGAAGATAGAATGAACTGTGTTTATTTCTGAAGGCTATTCTGAGTTTATTGTAAAAGATGTACCATTTTCAAAGGAAATGAATACAAACTATGAACTATCCCCATATTAATTCTTTCTGAATTTTTTCTCCTGCTCAATACTTAGCTATCTTGATGTTGTATGAGTAAAAGCATGTGCAATTGAAGGCAATCTAGTTAGGTTGTATATCCATCTATCATTGCTGTTAATTCAATGGATTAAGTAAAAGCTTTTGATAAGATTTCTTAAGTATTGAAAAGGATTTTGAATGATAAATTCTGATAAGAACTGCTGATACAATTTTTTGTAAGGCAACAAATTAGATCTTAAATTTTGCTATAGACTCTGAAACCCCAATGGATTAGTCACTGATCAAGTTATTTTAGCTGAAAGAGAAGTATCTTACAAATGGTTGTTCAAATACATCATCAAATCAAATTTTACTTTTATTTCATGTAGATCTTCAAAGTTGGCTAGCACTTGTCTGCATGAAATCTTTTTAGCTTCAGTTAGCCATTGTTGTTGAAAACGTCTGCAGATCTATAGAAGACTTCTTGGCCATATCTATTTATGGGATTTGTTTGGCAAGATTAGTAAGAATTATATATATTTGAGGATTTTGAAATGAGAATCAGAATGAAACTAAGAATAATCCTCATATAGTCATTTCATATTTGAACCATCCCTGGGTATACCCACCCTGGTTTTGCAGAGCCAAAAGAGTAGAAAACCATTTGTGGTTTTGTTGAAGTTGGGTCCAAATACCTTACATATGCAATTGGTGATAAGAATAGGCTAGTCTTTAGATTGTGTATGTACTGTCATTCTGGTATTAAGCTTTTTATTGCTTAGTAGTTTTAGTACTTTTTAAAACACCAACTGGTTGTTGTGAGGAGGAAAAGAATTTTGATAGATCTGTAAGCCTGGATTGGGAGAGGTTTGGGCACCAACGGTGATTTCTTTCAGATCAATGAGGTCCTGCACATAATCTTTCAGTTTCATGCATCTGAGGGTAGTGTGACCTTTTACCCTATGAAATTTATAGTACTCATTATCTTTGTACCATGCAGTTTTGGATTGGCTTGGGTCAATTTGTTGGGTAGGAGGAAATTTCATGAGGTTTTCCTTAGTCAATTTCTCAAAAATGACACCCAATGGCTCACCAAGGGGTGTGTATAATTTCTAGGTGCAGGTTGGAATCTGGGCTTTTGCCCTGCAGCTACATTGATGGCATTAGCTTGATTGCTAGACCCTTGGAAGTTGGGTCTTGGATTGTGGTTTTGATAGTTTTGGTTATTCTGCTATTGGTAGTTGATAGCTTGTTGATTGTTTGGTTGATATGGTGGGTTGGACTGGTTTTGAGAAGGACCAACAATATTCACATGTCTGGTGTCAGTGACGCCATCTATTGACACGTACTTGTTTTTGTTCCAATACCTAGACTTGTCATTTGAATGTGTTTGATTTTGGTTGGCTTCCTTGTAAATCTTGACCACACCATCTTTAATGAGTCCTTGCTCAAGGATCATTCCTTTCTCTTTGATATATTTGTAGGTCTGTAAATAGTTCATGGTTATGTCGTGAGCCAAGTTGGGATGAGCATTATCAATAAACATTTTCACCAAATGGTGCTCTAGCAAGGTGCAAGATATGTGGGTGGTAAGATTTTTCCATCTTTGCAGATATTTGAGAAGGCTTTCTCCACCTTTTTTCTTAGTGTGGACAAGATCAACTACTGATAGCTCTATTTCAACAAGATGGGCATATTGGGCTACAAATGCCTCAGACAATTCAACAAAGTTTTTAATTGTGGCATATGGGATTCTATAAAACCATTCAAGAGCTGGTCCGACCAAGCTTTTGGGAAAGAGATGCAAGAGGAAGACATCACCGTATGCCACTTCTTGGTAGTGCATGTAAAATTCTTTGATATGTGTGACAGGGTCTCTTTTTCTTCTGAATTTGTCAAACTTGGGTATCTCAAAGTGTTTGGGAAGTGGTGTCATGGTAATGGCTCTGTCAAATGGGTAAGGACACACATTCTCAAACTTGAAGGTTTTTGGATCATTTCCCTCTTGGATGTTCTTCAAAGCTATCTTCATGGCTTCCCATTCTAAATTAATGGGTGATGGCTAGGGTGCCCCAAATATAGGAGTGCCCTGAGGTAGGTATGTGGTAGATGGGGCAATGGAATATGGATTGCTTTGAGGTATGAGCTGGTAGGGATTATACATGGCTTAGGGAACTGAATGTTGGATGATGGATTGCTAAGGTGGAGGGGGCACATATTGTTGCATGTGTTGTGAGGCTTGCTATTGATATTGGATTTGAGGAGTTTGACCAATATATGTGGGTTGTGCCCCCATTTGGAAAGGTATCTACATGGAAAAAGAGGCCAAGTAATTGGTGGTTGGTGGTGGTGGATTTCCTCCTAGAAGTGGCATAGAAAAATAGTTAGTAATAGGAGATAATGGATTAATTGGTGGTGGAGGTGGTGGGAATTGAAAGCTTGGAAATGGAATTGATGGGGTTTGATAGCTTGGTGGTTGGATTTGAAAGCTTGGTAGAGTGGCGACAGGAGCTTGGGTCACTTGAGAGCTTAGAAAAACATTGGTAGTAGCTTGTAGGTTTTGATAGGTTTGTGGAGTGAGGTTAATGGCTTGTGGATTTGTGGCTGATGGCACTGAGCTCCAAGGACCTAGTGGAAATGATGGAATTGTGTTCTGAGTTGAGGTAAACAAGCAGAGGGTGAAGAAGGGTTGATTACTTGGCCCCATGGGTGGCATCCTAGTTGTATGTTGCTGAGGTTGGCAAAAGATGCTAGCACTGATTTGGGAGATGGGTGGATTTGGAAGGATAGGTTGGAGAGCAACAGCAACAATAGTGAAGGGAGTGAATGATGAGGTGTTTTGGGCAAAGGGGGTTTGGGATGGAGTGGTATGGACCAATGGTGGAGTGGTGGTGGCTGGATTGGCTTGCGGAAGGGAGATTTCAATTTGAGTGGAGGCTAGTATGTTTGAGTCTATTAGATCATATGGGGTGGGTTGAGGCTCTTCTTTTGGCACATATTGAGGATAATTTGAATCATAAGAGCCTATGGGTGGTGGGAGTTGTCCAAACAATGGGTGAGATGGTTCTAATAAGGGATGAGGTCTTCCAAAGTTGAAGGCTCATATGTTGTCCCTTCGAAAGTTAGCCATGATTATTTCTTTGTTCTTGTCTATAATGGTGTTTACCAATACTGCATTTCCTGGTTGGTTCATGAAAGCTTCGATGTCAGTAGGTGATGGTATAGTGTTCTATGGGCTGAAGGATGGTTGGGTGTTCAAGGGGAGTGAAGCTATTTGATCCAAATTATAGGGCTCCATTGTTTCCTTCTTCTTCTTGGCTAAACGAGTGATGGGTGGCATGAAAATGCAGAATGTTCCTAAGGATGAGATGCAATAATGCTGATGGATGCAAAGGGGAAGGCTTTTCCATGCAAATGATTTCCTAGGTTGAGGCAAAGTTGTATGACAAAACCTAAGGAGGATTGGGTTGGGGATTCTAACTTCAAAGATATGTTGCCAAAGCATGAAAGGTCTGCTTTCTTATGTGCAAGCTTGGTGGTGATTGTGTCAACTTAAGGATAGACTGATGATCCTTTAGGAAGAACACAAGATTGACAACTTGTGGATCCCAACCTTTAGCTCATGCTGATGAGGGATAACAAGTGATAAAGCTAGATTACCCTAGAAAAAGCTCTGTCGAAGGGATAACCTTGGTGAGATTTGTGGATTTGGAAGATGTTAGGAATGGCAAACTTTTGGCAAAGTGACAACAATTTTGAAGGCTTGGATGTGAAGATTTTGGATTGCTGGCTAGATGGTTTGGTTCTAAATTAGATGGATGAGCTAAAATTCTTAAGGGGAGGACTAAAGATGGCTGGCTTACCTACAAGGATGACTCTAGAGTGAAGCTTATGCAAGAAGATGTGGAAAAACAAGGGGTTCTAATCATAGAAATTATGCCTAGTTGGTAATGCATAAGCAGGGTTAACTCTTGGATGTTGGTTAAGTTGGATAGTGCGATCTAATTAGGCATCTTGAAGGGCTTCGTTGACAGCTTTGTCCTCTACTTTGTGGAGTTTGAAAATTTGAGGGCTAGGTGTTATTTCCTTTCTCTTGGCTAAAAGTTCTTGGTATGCCTGAGATGGCTTGAGTTTGACTTTGTGAAACTTCTATTTGGGTTTGGGTTGTTCTGACATAAATTCCTGAATGTTCTTGGCTTAGAGAGATTTTGGTTTTTTTTCTTTAACTCATTCAACTTCTAGAATAGGAAATGACTATGCTAAGTGTGCCCTAAGCTAGGGTTGACCAAGTTTGGCAAACATTCATACAACAAGTAAAAAATCAAGCAATAGATAGGAACAACCAGATAGAAGTTTGCGATTCTCAAAATGTGATACTTGCGCCACAAAGTGTGTATGTTCTACAAATGTTTCGATCAGTCACTTTAAGCACATTAACATCTTAGATGGTTGTTTACAAGGTTGACAGTTGGTTTAGCTTGGGAGTCCTCGATATACCCAAGGTACGTGAGGCCCGAATCCATAGATGAAACCAAAACAATGTCACACAGCTGAGAGGAGTGGTAAACCACTTCTCCTTTTTCACTTCTCAAGTGTATAAAGTTCCTTGAGGCTTAGCCTGAGTGACAAAATTTTGATTCCAAGAGAGGTGTCTTTGGATTCACCTCCTGATCTTTATACTTTGTCGGAATGCTGGAGTTGAGGTCATCCCAAGGGGTGATGAAATCCCCAAGCAGGCCTCCTAAAACTTAAACAAGATTTTGGATCCTAATCTTATGCATCCAAGATGGCCTCGAAAGGTGACAAGGGGAGAGAAGACTTGGATGATCTTGGGCTAAAAGACAGAATTCATTTCCAACTGACGTTTAAGTTTTCTAATCTAGACCTTGCAAACACACATGTTTAGGATGCAAATGTTCAATTCCAACTTGAAGCCTTAAAAAAAGTAAAATCAATTGATTAATGAATACACCAAGAAGATTTAGGGTCAACAAAAGTAAACTCGTGCACCCGGAGGCCCTCCACATCAAGTATCGATTGATTTCTCTTTAAGGCATTCAAGATTGAGTGTGAGTTTGTTTTAAGCTCAAAACAAAGATGTGTGAAATTCAATTTCAAGTGCGTGCTCAGAGGCCCTCCATGTCAAGATTTGTTCAATTTTTTTAATGCCCAAATGAAGTGTTAGCGAGACTAATGTGCATTCAAGGAATTTCCTAACTTAGAAAAACCAATAAAAACTTAAGTGAGTGGAATTTGATTTTTGTGGAGCACTTAACACCTTCTTAGGTAGACCCATCCCCATATATGGCACTGATATTGGAACCAATGGTTAGAATGATGGGTGATTAAAGAGTGTGAGTCAAACAACAAATTCACTCAAAGTGTCTTTATTTGTTTTTATAACTTAGAAAGTTTCTAGAATGTAGATTATTTTTATGCCCCAAAAGATGAAGTGTGAGATATTGCAATGATTAATTGACCTTTTGCATTGAAAATTGGATTTGTTGTTTTAATCATGCATTCATAAAAATAAAAAAACTTGATTTTAATCCATGGCACTCAAGAGTGATTTTAGCAACATGCATTCAAAGACAAGTGGTTAAACATTCAAATTTTTTTCCTTTGAGCATTCAAGATTGAGATTTTGTGTGTTGTTTTAAGAAATTTGAAGTGCTTTGTTTTAACCTTAGATCATTCAAGAGTGTTTTGGACTCAAAAGTGAAAATGACTTCTTTGAACTTTGGTTTTCATTCAAGATTTGTGTTCTAGTTTGCATGTTTTAAGCCCAAAAATGATATTCCTAGATTGTTTTGATGCATGAAAAACTTAAGAAACATTCAAGATTTTGCCACAAGAGATTTGTTTGGAACAAATAACAAAGCTTTTAGGACAATTTTGGCAACCATTTAGGACTCTTAGTTTTCATGAGATTTTAAAAGAACTTTAAAATATTTGCAAATGAGGTTCATTTTATCCTTGATTGATGCTTTGAGTTTGATTTAGATTTTAGTGTGCACTTAGTGTTGATTTTGAACCTTTTGAAATGGAAACTTGAAGTTCTTTTTAAATTCTCAAAAATGAAGTGTTCCTAACTTTGCATGAATGCATCTAAAACCTTGATGTCGCAAGGATGCAAATGATTGGATTGGTTTAGTTTAACTTGTTAAAAGATTTTTTTTTTTTTTTGCAAATTTTTAGTTTATAATGGATTTAAGTATGATTTTGGGGGTTCATTTTAAGCACTAAAAGGAAGTGTGTATGATTTTGCTTCCTTAAAAAAAAATGGCCAAGATCTCCCACAAGAAGAAGAAGAAGAAGTAGATGGAATAAGAAGAATATAGACAAGAAGAGGAAGAAGAATTCCAATTGCTTTGTCCACCTATAAGCTTGAAAAATCTGCAAACACTATGAGATTTATTATGAGTTCCTTTGTCTTCTTCATGCTCATGTGGACCTACAAAACCAATTTGTACAATCCTACCAATCACAAAAATAAGCAAAATTAGCAATAATTAGCAAATGACATACAAAACTTGACTAAAAAAGCTAATGAAGATGACCCATGCGGGGTCCCACCGGGCGTGCCAAAATGTATATGAGCAATGTTAGTATGCTAATAGAAACCAAATTTAAATAAAATTTTTACAAACTAAACAAAATTCATAAACTTCAAGATAGACTAAGATAAGCTCTCAATTGAGAATATGAGCCATTAATGGGCTCTCTCAATGAGAAGCTCTCTTGTTGAGTGGCTTTGTCTAAATAGATAGGATGTATGCTCAAGCTTATGCTTCAAAAAGGGCTTCAAATGGAGTTGGAATTTGGGTGTGTGTATGGTTTTGATGTAAAATGGCTTCTTAAAATGGCATTATGACTTTACTTCATGGATTGTGTTGTTTTGCAAAGGGGAAGGATCCAATTTATAGGCAAGAGGCTTGAGGGATTGAGGGCTAAGATGAAAGGATGGGGAAAAGCTCATGGATGGCTCAGATTGCATGAGAGGAGAGCACATGGATTGTGCTTCCTTACAGCAAATCAGGGAGTGACGCATGTCACAGGGTGAGAGGATGGAGGAAAGGGAAAGGATGAGTCAACAAAGGAGGCTCAAGGGATAAAATCTTCATAAAGACCCTCATAATGGCTTGTAAGAGCAATGAAAGGGCTTGGAAGAGTCATTTATGACCTAGTGGGCTTCATAAAGTTTTATGGTTGGGATATTTTGAGAGAGATGAGAGGAATTTTGACTTGGTCTTGATTAGGAAGGTTTTAAGCTTTCTTAGGATTGTGCAAATGATTAGAGGATGGATTGGGATGGCTTAGGATTAGCTTAGGGATAGGCAAGTGGATGGCATTTAATGAGGGTGGGTGAAGGAGGAGATATTTGTTAACTTTGGCTTGGGTTAGTAAGTCTTAACCCATATTTAGGGAATGTGACAAGGTTAGGAGGAGATTAGGATTAGGTTTAAAGACATCTTGTAGAAGAGTCTAGACTTTGGATGAGGATGAAGACTTTCTAGAATAGTCTAGAACTTCCTAGGATGAGGACGAAGACTTTCTAGAAGAGTCTAGAACTTCTTAGGATGAGGATAAATTAGATTTTTAGGAAATAAATAAAATTTTATTTATTTCAAGGGTTTGGGTTGAGGAGATATTTATTAAAACTTTTTTAATAAACATGAGGATTAATATTTAATCTTAATTAAATATTTTGAGTTGGGATTAGGGGTAGGAAATGATGGGATTAGCCTTTAATCAAAATTAAAGAAGGATTAGAAGATTTTGGAAGAGGTTAGTGGTCTTAAGGAAATTGGCCAAGTTTTGGGCAACAAATTTTTTTATATTTATTTTAGGTTTTTTGGTCAATTTATTAATTAAATAATTAATAAATAAAGAAATAATGTTTAAATAAGATTTAAAATTTTTTGGGAGGGATTCCTTAATTAAATATTTTTAATTAAGATAAAGGGATTTAATGGCATAAAATTAAATAAATTAATTAAATAAATAATTAATTAATAAATGATGATGTCATCAAGAATTTTTTCAAAAAATAAAAATACTTTATTTTCTAAAGAATTTAGGTGTCTACATTTTGCCCCTCTTTTATGTGATGCCGCAAGTGGCATGGCATCAAAGATAAGAAACTAAGATGCCCAAGGCTAGAGCAGAAGAGGAGAGAATGGACTACGAGATGCCCCCTCAAGAAGGCGGCGAGGAGAGAAAGTGAGGCTTGATGGCTTCTTGAAAAGTACAAGAATCTGAGATGAGCAAGGAGACTCAGATTAGCTTAAGAGAAGAGGTTTAGTTAGCTCAAACTCTCACTACGGGACAATGATAAAGGGATAATCAGAGGCACAAGAGGAAGCAAGCTCAAGATCTTAGAGATTGTAGAGGATGAAGGAGCGGAGTGCTTATAAAAAGGAATCTAGGATAGGGAGATGGATGATGGGATGATAAAGCTGATGCAACATGATTTCAAAGAGTCAGATGGGCAGAAGATGGGTTTCAGAGATCCCTAGGACTAGGATTGTGGAGCTCGAAAGATGAGGCTTGGTGGATTGATTGGATTGGTGGATCCCTAAGACTAGGATTGTGGATCCCTAAATCTAAAAGTATAGATTGATTCAAAGAGATACCGATGCATAAGTTGGGGGAGAGACAGATGTTGGATATGGATGGGAGATAATGGAGATGAAGGGAAACCATTGAAGTTTTTTTGAGCAGGGGGATACATCAAAGAGAAGTACCACCATGTAGTTGAGCACTAGATTTGCTATAGGACTTTTGGTTAATTTCCAAGGTTACCAAGAACATCAAGGCCTTTTCACCAACTGTCTAGAGGACTGACAGACTGACTCAAAACAAACATGCAAGGATTTCCCTAGCATCACACATTAATCTCAAAGGAAGTAACATGGAACTGACACTAGGTAACCCAGAATCATAAAAGAAAAATAAACAAAAGGCCTAATCAAGACCTTACGGTCAAATTGACCCATTCATGGTATAGCATGATATGGAAGATCGTGGCAACCTTGAGGAGGAAATAAGGAGATTTCTTGGAAAAGATACTTCAAGACCCAAAAGGGAAGATTCCAAATCAAAAGAAAGAGAAAATCCAAAAGAGAACCATTTGCGAACAAGATGGGTAGGATGAGGTACTAACGGACCAAGTTCAGACATGTGGAAAGCTATATCCTACAAGGATCTATCGAAGAGCACCTAAGTTGATGGATTTTGGATGAGTGATGCGTCTGGCAAGCTGAACTAAGAAGGATAACACTTTGGTGATAGGAGATATAGCTAAAGGATGCATTGGAATAGCTAACCAAGGGTTGTGCGATGTGTGTAAGATGCTGATCAAGGAGGAATTAATGCAAAAGCTGGATAGATACAATGGTACTAAACTGAAGAGGACGTACAAGTTGACAGACCAAAATATGTTACAAATGTACAAGGTTGTTCATTTTTTAGTTTTTTTGCGAGATGAAAATGTTCATGAAGGGTGGGATGTCTACAATAGTTGATATTCAGATAGATAGATGGTTTGCAAAAAGCTTAAGAAAAATGGGATTCTTTGTGTGCATGTGATAGGATACAAGCTAGGATACAAGATTTGGCATATAATATAAGCTGGAATATGGTACAAGATTTTGACAAGATTTGGTTATACAAGCTATGATACAAGGGATGATACATGATTTACAAGCTAGGGTACAAGATTTACAAGCTGAGGTACAAGATTTACAAGCTGTACAGGAGGTATTTACAAGCTTCATTAGATTTTGGATATTTGGTTGGAACACCAAGGGAACAAGCAGGTATGTTATGGGATGGTGGGTGGATGGATGAGGGATAGGATAGTGATAGATAATGGATTAGTCTTAGTACACAAGGTGCCTAAATTACCAGGTTTTCACCAAGGTACCTATCCAAGGTGCTTGAATTGCCAAGTTTTCACCATTGGACGCTTATTTCTCTTTACTATTTTTTTTGTATTTTTCAAAAGCTGGGTATACCAAGGATCTTCAAGCATAGAACTTCTTGAGATGAATGATGTTACTAGGATCATTGAAGAGTTCTCCAAAGCCAAAGGAGGCAGTGACAACATAAAGACCAAGCTAGGTAGGTTCAAACTTGCCTTTCTTTTCTCGATCTGCTTGGACTTTCATGTTTTCTTTGAGGACCATGTCACCTGACTGAAAGTGTCGTGGAAGCACCTTCTTGTTGAAATTCCTTTTGAGATGAGTTTGATAGACTGTGAGATGATCATAGGCTTGTTTTTGCTTCTCGTCTAAGAGATCTAGCTGGGTGAGCCGAGCTACTTTGTATTCATCATCTGATATTTTCCCTTGCAAAGATATACAAAAGGAGGGAAGTTCAACCTCTATAGGTAGTACCAATTTGGCACCATAGTCTAAGGAGTATGGAGTTGTGCTTGTGGATGTATGGAAGGAAGTTCAATAAGCCCATAGGGCAAGATTAATTTGTAGGTGCCAATTTCGGTCGGAATCATTGACAACTTTCTTTAAGATTTTGAGGAGGGTTTTGTTAATTGCCTCTACCTGGCCATTACCTTGTTGGAAATATGGGCTAAAAAAGCAGTGATGGACTCAGAGGGAAGTGCATAATTCTTCCATATTGAGATTTTCAAAGTCAGAGAAGATGGTGGATCGGATGCCAAAGCAGAAAATAATGTGGTACAAGATGAACTTGGAGACGTGAACTCCTGTAGCTGAGACTAGGGGGACTGCTTCCACCCATTTAGTGAAATAGTCTGTAGCTATTATTATCCATTTATGTCAATTAGATGAGAGAGGTGTGATAGTTTCAACTAGATCAAGGCCCCAACATGCGAAAGGCCAAGGTGGTACAATAGGCTGTAGATCTTATGCTAGAGCATGCACAAGATTTGTGTGCTGCTGACATGGGAGACACTTTCTGACAAAGTCATAGGAGTCTTCTTCAATGGTAAGCCAATAGTAGCCTAATCTAAGAATTTTTTGTGCAAGGACAATAACACTCATGTGGGCACCGCAAAGTCTGAATTGTACTTCTTTTAATGCCATCGTGGCCTCATTTTTATCTAAACATTGAGAGAGAGTATCATGATAACCCTGATGATATAGGGTATTGGCTATGATAACATAGCAGGATGATTTTTAGATGAGGTTTTTGCATTGGGTACGTGTGAGGTGAGGGGAGATGATACAATCTTTAAGGTAAGCATGAATCTCATGATACGAAGGGGATTGGGGACCAACCAAGATAAAAACACAGTTTGAATCTTCATTCGCATAAGCAAGTGTGAGGAGATGCTCGACTAAAAACTCATATTGTGTAGCTGCTTGGGGAATTTCCAAGAGTGAGCTGATAGTAGCCATAACATCTGCTACTTTGTTCTACATTCAAGGCACTTGTGTAAACTAAAGCTTTTTAAAATGCTGGGTTAGCTGATCAACTAGCTCTTTGTAGGGTAATAGCTTTTCATCTTTGATTTGATATTCATTTAGGGCTTGCTTGATGATGAGCTGAGAATCGCCAAAGATTTGTAACTCAGTGATGTTCCATTCTGTAGCTATCCTTAATCCTGCTATGAGAACCTCATATTCAGCTATGTTGTTGGTTCTAGGGAATCGTAGCTTGAAGGCTTTTGGAATGTAATCTCCTTGAGGTGTGACCAACAATATTCCTGCCCCTGATCCATGAGATGTGTATGAGCCATCAAAATAAAGTTTCCATGGGGGTAGTTCTTTAATTAGATAGATATGCTCATCTGGAAATTTTGTGATCAAAGGATATGTATCTACTAGAGGCGCATCAGCTAGGTGATCTGCTATAGCTTGCCCTTTGAGTGTCTTTTTGTCCACATATTGGATGTTAAATTCGCTAAGGAGCATAACCCATTTGGCCAAACAGCCTCTAAGTGCTATTCTGGAGAGCATATACATGAGAGGGTCAATCTTGGAGACTAGTTTGATGGTATGACTTAGCATGTAGTGGCGAAGCTTTTGAGTTGAGAAAAAATCTGCCAAATAAGCTTTTTCCATAGGAGTATAATTGAGTTCATAACCAACTAGGGTTCTACTGATGTAGTAGATTGCTCTTTCTCTATCGTAGTCATCGAGCTATGCTAGAAGTGCCCCTAGAGTAGTAGGCATTGTTGATATGTACATGATCAAGGGACAACCAGAAACCAGTGGAACCAAGATAGGTGGATTGATGAGATACTACTTGAGATGATTGAAGTTGCATTGACATAAAGGATCCCACTTGAAGTTTTCATCCTTCTTCAGTAAATGTGCAAATGGCGTACACTTATCTGCATTTGGGAGATGAAGCATCGAATGGATTGAAGCTTTCCCTGAAGAGTATGAAGCTATCGTAGTGTCTAGGTAGGAGGCATGTCTAAGATAGCCTTGACCTTCTTAGGGTTGATCTCTATACCTCATTTAGAAACTATAAAGCCTAGAAGCTTGCCAGATGTGACCCCAAAGACACATTTCTTGGGATTCAGCATGAGATGATATTTGGCTAACCTATTAAAGACTTTCTCCAGGTTAGCAAGATGATCCATGAAGGTGTGAGATTTAACCAAGATATCATCCACATAATCCTCCAAAATGCTATGGATAAGATCATGGAAAATGGTTGTCATAGCTCTTTGATAGGTAGCCCTAGCATTCTTTAGGCCAAAAGGCATCATGTTGTAGAAAAAGGTTCCCCAAGAGGTAGTGAATGCTGTCTTATGTTGATCCTCTTCTGCATACTTGATTTGATTATACCTAGAAAATCCATCCACGAGGGATAGAATTTCATGTCCAGCTATAAGGTCTACAATCATATCTATGTTGGGTAAGGGAAAATCATCTTTTGGACAATCTTTGTTAAGATCTCTGAAATCAGTGCAGATTCTGATGTCACTGGAAGGCTTAGTGACAGGGACCATGTTGGAGATCGACTTTGAGTAGTCAATAGGTTGGATAACCTTAGTAGCTAAAATTCTTTCTAATTCAACTTTTACCAGTAATGCCACCTTGGGGTGCATTTTTCTAAGCTTTTGTCTAACGGGCTTGATCTTTGGATCAACTGCAAGATGATGCACTATAAGCTTTGGATCAAGTCCTGGCATGTCCTGATATGACCATGCAAATCGGCCAATGTTCTCTCTTAAGACCTCAAAGAGGAGGTCAGCTTGGTCTTGTGATAGGGATGCAGCAATGTAAAGAAGTCTGGGGATCTCTGAAGAACCAATGTTGACTTCTCTAGTATCCTCAATTAGAATAGAAGACATCTCTGGCCAATTATCTTGAGGAGGTAATGCTAAATCCTCATGTTCTACTTGTGACTCTAGATTTTCTTGCTGAGGGGCCCTCTTCACTGCTTTAGCTAGTCCCAGATTCACCTTAGTTCCATTTTTGGATGTATCAGAACTAGGTTGGGGATTTTCTCCAAAATACCCCATGGGATCTAGCTTATAGAATTAGGCAGAATTTGGCTTTATTTTCTTGTGAGGAGTTTCAACTCCCATGAATCTCAAAAGTGCTTCCTCTAATGTGAATTCATCAATGTGTATGACGCTTGGTTGGTCCCAATCTATGAGTTGTTGATGGGCGAGTGGTAGGTCAATGAAATGGATGGATAGTTCTTGGAGAACAAAGTCTCCCAGGGAGATTTTGTCTGGGATATCATCGTAGGCTCTCTTTTCAACTTCCTCAAGAATGTCTTCGATTTGAAGAAGGTCGTGGTGAATGTTCAAAAAAATGTCACCGTCCATATTGGTGCCCCCAGTTGTGGGTATGCCAAAGCCAAGACCTAACTTTGATTTCCACTTGTGTGCATCAATGGGGCATTGCATGCCGCTTTCTTCTAGTCCTAGACCACCACCTTGATAGTTTCATTTGTCAGTGATGAGCTTATGTTCTTGGGGATACTTCTGGCTGAAGTGATCAAGGCGCGCTTTATTTATTGTATACAAAGGTTGTTGGGCCAAAATGCTTGTATCAAGGAGGTGGAATCTCCTTAACTTTGTGATATGTCAGTCGTCCATGGGCATGTGGATCAAGTGAGAGTGCCCCGACAGCAAATGCATCTGACAGACTATACTCTCCACAGCCTTTGTTATTGATCTTCACGGTATATAGGGTGGAGGCGAGGATGGTTTCTAGGTCATTACAAGTGTTGGATGAGCTGGCAATGGCTATGCCAATATCAATTCCAGGGACATGGTTTGCATATGAATCTTCAACCGTATTGCAATAAGCAAAGGGTTTTGGATCGGCATGGATGGTTACCTTAGTACCTTGATGCAAAATTTTGACGCACTGATGGTAAGTGGATGGAATGGCTTTCATGGCTTGAATCCATGGGCGACTGAGGAGGATGTTGAATGGTAGGTTTAGATCAATAACATGGCAGAGTGTTTCTTGGATGACTAGCCCAACCTTGATTGGCAGCAAAATAGTTCCTTCTGTGGTTCTTTCCAAGTTGTCATAAGCTTTGATGGTTATAACTTCACTGATGATATCTACCTCAGTATACCCAACTTGTTTTATGAATTTTAGGGTGCAAATATTCAAGGCTAATCCATTATCTATCATTACTCTTTTTTACAAAAAAATTGGATACCATGATGGCTATGTGAAGCAGAAGGGTGTGATCTCTCTCGACCATGGGTATGTTGGTGGGTTTGAATGATAGGGCACATGAGGATGAAAGGTGTCCAACAAGATTATGAAAATTAGTAGCGTTGATATCTAAAAGGACACGGGATTTTATGAGAGCATTGTCAAGGATGCTTTTGTACACAGGACTGGTGCGGAGAAGGTCTAAAATGGAGATTTGGGCTGGCATGTTCCCAAGGTGTTCCAAGATATTGTACTAGCTTTTTGATGGAGCTGATGGTGCTAGTGACACTGGTGGACCCATGATGTTAAATTGCACTCTTCTAGTGGTGACTGTACACTCATTGTTTGGGCCTTGGATATTGATAACATTGACAGAAGGCTCTTTTTTAGATATAAAACCGATGAGGCTACCATAGTCTATGTAGGATGAAGTGTGGTCATTGTTCTTCCCATGCTGTTGGTTTGGCTGGTGGTTGTTGGTGTTGTTGTTGTTGGTTTGGATAGGTGCTTTTCCAAGATTTTGGTTGTTGTGAGGAGGAAAAGCATTTTGATAGATCTATAAGGTTGCATTGGGAGAGGTTTGGGCACCAACGGTCATTTCTTTCCGATCAATGAGGTCCTGCACATAATCTTTCAGTTTCATGCATCTGAGGGTAGTGTGACCTTTTACCCTATGAAATTTGCAGTACTCATTGTCTTTGTACCATGCAGCTTTGGATTGGCCTGGGTCAATTTCCTGGGTAGGAGGAAGTTTGATGAGGTTTTCCTTAGTCAATTTCTCAAAAATGACATCCAATGGCTCACCAAGGGGTGTATAATTTCTCGATGCAGGTTGGAATCTAGGCTTTTGCCTTGCAACTACATTGATGGAATTAGCTTGATTGCTAGACCCTTGGAAGTTGGATCTTGGATTCTGGTTTTGATAGCTTGTGTTATTCTGCTATTGGTAGTTGATAGCTTGTTGATTTTTTGGTTGATATGGTGGGTTGGACTAGTTTTGAGAAGGAGCAACAATATTCACATGTCTGGTGTTAGTGATGCCATCTATTGCAATGTGCTTGTTTTTGTTCCAATACCTAGACTTGTCATTTGAATGTGTTTGATTTTGGTTGGCTTCCTTGTAAATCTTGACCGCACCATCTTTAATGAGTCCTTGATCAAGGATCATTCCTTTCTCTTTGATATCTTTGTAGGTCTGCAAACAGTTCATGGTCATGTCGTGAGCCAAGTTGGGATGAGCATTATCAATAAACATTTTCACCAAATGGTGCTCTAGCAAGGTGCAAGATATGTGGGTGGTAAGAGTTTGCCATCTATTTAGATATTCGAGAAGGCTTTCTCCACCTTTTTTCTTACTGTGGACAAGATCAACTATTGATAGCTCTGTTTCAACAAGATGGGCATATTGGGCTACAAATGCCTCAGACAATTCAGCAAAGTTTTTAATTGTGCCATATGGGATTGTATAAAACCATTCAAGAGCTAGTTCGACCAAGCTTTTGGGAAAGAGACGCAAGAGGAAGATGTCACCGTATGCCACTTCTTGATAATGCATGTAAAATTATTTGATATGTGTGACAGGGTCTCCTTTTCCTCTAAATTTGCCAAACTTGGGTATCTCAAAGTGTTTTGGAAATGGTGTCATAGTAATGGCTCTGTCAAATGGGCAAGGACACACATTCTCAAACTTGAAGGTTTTTGGATCATTTCCCTCATGGATGCTCTTCAAAGTTGTCTTCATGGCTTCCCATTCTGAATTAATGGGTGATGGCTGGGGTGCCCCCAATGTAGGAGAGCCCTGAGGTAGGTATGTGCTAGATGGGGCAATGGAATATGGATGGCTTTGAGGTATGGGTTGGTAGGGATTGTACATGGCTTGGGGAAATGAATGTTGGATGATGGATTGCTGAGGTGGAGGGGGGCACATATTGCTACATGTGTTGTGAGGCTTGTTGTTGATATTGGATTTGAGGTTGGGATTGAGGAACATAAGCTGGCTATGGGATAAATGGATTTCTTTGTGGAGGTAAGGTATAAGATGGTTGTGAAGCTTGGGGAAAGGATCAGGGATCTTGTGGAACTTGACTTTGGATTTGAGGAGTTTGACCAATATATGTGGGTTGTGCCCCCATTTGGGAAGGTATCTGCATGGAAAAAGAGGCCAAGTAATCGGTGGTTGGTGGTGGTGGATTTCCTCCTAGAAGTGGCATAGAAAAATAGTTAGTAATAGGAGGTAATGGATTAGTTGGTGGTGGAGGTGGTGGAAATTGAAAGCTTGGAAATGGAACTGATGGGGTTTGATAGCTTGGTGGCTAGATTTGAAAGCTTAGTAGAGTGGTGGCAAGAGCTTGGGTCACTTGAGAGCTTAGCAAAACATTGGTAGTAGCTTGTGGGGTTTTATATGTTTGTGGAGTGAGTGTAGTAGCTTGTGGATTTGTGGCTGATGGCACTAAGCTCCAAGGACCTAGTGGAAATGATGGAATTGTGTTCTAAGCTGAGGTAAAAAAGTTGGGGGTGATGAAGGGTTGATTACTTGGCCCCATGGGTGGCATCCCGGTTGTATATTGTTGAGGTTGACTAAAGATGCTAGCACTAATTTGGGAGATGGGTGGATTTGGAAGGTTGGGTTAAAGAGCAGCAACAACAGTAGTGAAGGGAGTGAATGGTAAGGTGTTTTGGGCGAAGGGGGTTTGGGATGGAGTGGTATGGACCAATGGTGGAGTGGTGGTGGCTGGATTGGTTTGTGGAAGGGAGATTTCAATTTGAGTGGAGGCTGGTATGTTTGGGTCTGTTGGATCATATGGGGTGGGTTGAGGCTCTTCTTTTGGAAATTGATGTGGTAGTAGTGCTCACAATCTCACTAGTGGAATCTGTCTCTATAGTAATAGATTTTGGTGGAGTGTGAGGAAGAGATGCAATGACTGCTGTTGTAATTTTCACAGGATCATCCTCTTCTTTGTCTTCCTCATCAGCTTCTTCCTTCGTTTCTTCTTCTTCCTTCTCCTTTATCAGATCTTGAAGATTTTCATCGGTTACATCCATGGAGATGGAATCATTACCTTGCTTATCATCGTTGTCATCATGCTTGATTTCAACAGGTTCATCACTTGGCTTATGCAGTTTATAAGTATCATTCCAAACATCAGTTGCATTCTTAACAACTAGTTCAATATTCTTTAATAATATGAGACATGTATTCAATCTCATATTCATTCTTCCTTCCTAATCCTTCATTGCCCTTTTGATTTCTACATCTGTCAGGCTAGGTACTAGTTCTCTCAATTTCTGTTCAAAAATGTCTTTAACAATTTTCTCGGTGTTCTCCCATCTTACCTTTATTTTATCAAACAATATTGCAGGAATTTGGGAGATAAATTGGTCTAGGGAGAATTACCAAGTTCCTAACTTCTCCATTACCAGATCTTCAATTTCTTTTTGTTTAGTAGGAGTCCTTGTTTCATACTTTAATTCTTTAAAGTTGTTGATTCCTGCACCAATCCTAAGTTGTTTTAGCCTATCTTCAAATGTGAGAGGAGGCTTGCTGAACACAATTTCACTTTCCTTTTTTCCTTTCCTGATTCTCCTTATGAATACTTCCTGAGGTTTGGTGATAATCACCTTACCTTTCTTTTTCACAGGCTGTTCTTCTGCAAATTCTTCTTCTCCACCTTCTTCTTCACCTTCTTCATCTTAACCTTTTCCTTCTGTGAGCATAAGAGGACTGGTTGTAGTTTTCAATTTGGCTATTTTCCTCTTGCCCTTGCTTATGGCCTGTGGTAGCTTGATTTCAAGCTCAATTCTAGCCTTAGCTTCTTCATAGCTTCCAAAAATTTGTTGCCTTGGGTCTACTGGCTCATTTACTAGTGCTTCTATGATATCTTTGGCTTCATTAATATTTACCTCATAGGGAAGAGGTTTCACCCATGCAACTCGGGGTTTGACTGCCTAAATGTATACCTTGTCACAGTCAACCATGAAGCATACATTATCCTTATAATCTTCAACAAGCTTAGGAGGAATTCTAAATCTGTTATTCATCCTTTCCTTGAAGTCTTCAAAATAATTATCCATAATACTATCAAAATTTTCACCCATCTCTGCTACAAACTCATTTATTTGATACAAAATTGGAATGTCTTTTCTCCATTCTACTGTTCCTTTTGATGGAAAGAATTTTTGTACATAGAAAAATAAACATATTAATAGAGATCTGAATTTATAGGGGTTATTCTTTGAAGTCCTTATGCTATCCATATTTTTATTTAGTTGTCTCAACATTACTTTTGACAGATCAACTTCAAGATTTTTCTTTACAATCTTGAGGGCCAAATCCATAGCTTCACAAGGTACACTATTTAATCTACAAGAACTATATAATTTATATGCAATTATATGCATGCCAAATCTTAATTCCACATCAGGTACAATGTTGACCTTTAGACCTCTACCATCCCACTCAGCTAGGGTTTGTTTTTGTAGCTCTTCCCGACCTAGGATTTTGGTGGTTTTGGTTTTGCTGAGCATAGGAAGACCCATGATTTTGTGAATCATCTTCTTTGTTATCACTACGGGTTGCTCCAACCACAATTGACCATTATGCACCCGACTCAGGATATACCTAATGAAAATATATTTACAATGAGAATGATTTGAGAAAATACAAAAAGAGAAAGACTACTTATAAAGGCCTCAAGGAAACTTGTAAAACAAGCTAGAAGGTGGTAGAAGATAAGGTTGACAACTAAGCACACTTCCACAAAAAAGGTGGAACATGCTAGAAGGGAACAAACTCCCATGTTGTCAGCAACTAACCACTACAACTATTAAATACTAAATATTAAATAAATAAATTAACCTAAATAAGCTTAAGTAAATAGAATAAATAATTAATTGTTAATTATTTACTCTAACAGTTGGCACCTGGCTACGTAGATACCTAACAAGAAGAAATGGTTCGCTAGCATTTGAAGACTACCAAACCAAAAAGAAGATTTTACACTATTTTCATTTGGTTGTGGCAACAAATATCAAATTAGAAAGATACAAAGGGAGACCCACCAATAAGGTATTATGGACAATTTCAATGGATGAGCACGAGACAATCATAGATGCATTGCAAAAGAGAGAGGATGCCGATGGTACAGTGGGATGACTAAATTTAAATCAAACACATGTAAGTTTTTTATTTATTGTATTATAGATATATATATATATATATATATATAATTAATTTAATTACATGTATGTTTTTGTTGTCAATACCAATTTAGAGAACTTATATATACCTCTTATTCAGGTCTCAATTACAATTTATGCAAACTTAAATGTTAAAGTGGATCGAACATCAACATCTTGTGCAATTTCACATAGTAAGTACATACAAATTACACATATATTTACATAGTTCAGATACCTCATATTAATTTATGTGTTTATTAACATGTGTTTTTGTTTTACAATTTTATTTTACAGGACGTCATTTGAAGAGATGTGTTGAACCAATTTTATATTTTGAGTTCACTTCTATAAATATATCATTGACATTGTCTTACATATATTGTGAAATATGTTGTACAAACTAATTTTAAAATGAGAGTTTACTTTTATTTGAAAGTTAAATGTATGCACTTGATAAATTATAAATTAATTGTCAATTTAAGTAATGACCTCCTATTTTGTTCCATTACTTTTACATTCAAGCATGTTTAAATTAATGTTTGTTTGAAGTTTAAAATTACTATTGATTGTAATATTAAAAACAAGTCACTTATACATGATAATTTAAGATCATTACTCATTGTATTGATTATATGTTATTGTTATGTTGATAATTGACATGTCTCTTTAACCATGTTAACCATGCTAAGTGAGAGGGAGCAAAGGATGAAGACAATGAGAGATTCCAAGAGGTTTCTAAGAGGTTTTGATGGATTATAAGGGTTCCGAATGGGTCTTACGAGGAGATAGGGAGTCCTACCAAGTCATGATGTGTGTTATAGGTTAAATAATAGGTCTTAATATATATTAGTAGGGTGAAAAGGCCTTATTAGGTAATAATGAGTCTTACATTACTAAATGACACATAAGGACCTCTTATGATACATTTCTAGGTATTTTTATCCATATATATATATATATATATATATATATATATATATGTTAAGGGGACCTAGGGAGTCCTACTAGTTCATTATGTTTGTTATAGGTTATAATAGGTATTGATATAATTACTAGCACATAATAGGTATTGTTAGTTAATAATGAGTCTTACATTACCAAACAACACATTAAGATCACTTATGATACATTTTTAGGTACATTATCCATACATGTGTGTCTTAAGGGGACATAGGAGTCCTAATAGGTCATTATGTCTGTTATAGGTTATGATATGTATTGATATGTTTACTAGCACATGATAGGTATTGTTAGGTAATAATGAGTCTTACATTACCAAACAACACATTAAGATCACTTATGATACATTGTTAGGTACGTTATCCATACATGTGTGTCTTAAGGGGACATAGGAGTCTTAATAGGTCATAATAATTTTTATAGGTTCTAATAAGTCTTAATATGAATTATTAGGATATAATAGGTATTATTAGGTAATAATGAGTCTTACATTACCAAATAACACACTAAAATCACTTATGATACATTGTTAGGTACGTTATCCATACATGTGTGTCTTAAGGGGACATAGGAGTCCTAATAGGTCATTATGTTTGTTATAGGTTCTGATAGGTATTAATATGTTTACTAGAACATAATAGGTATTGTTAGGTAATAATGAGTTTTACATTACCAAACAACACATTAAGATCACTTATGATACATTGTTAGGTATGTTATCCATACATGTGTGTCTTAAGGGGACATAGGAGTCTTAATAGGTCATAATAATTTTTATAGGTCCTAATAAGTCTTAATATGTATTATTAGGATATAATAGGTCTTATTAGGTAATAACGAGTCTTGAATTACCAAACAACACATTAAGATCACTTATGATACATTGTTAGGTATGTTATCCATACATGTGTGTCTTAAGGGGACATAGGAGTCCTAGTAGGTCATTATGTCTATTATAGGTTCTGATAGGTATTGATATGTTTACTAGAACATAATAGGTATTTTTAGGTAATAATTAGTCTTACATTACCAAACGACACATTAAGATCACTTATGATACATTGTTAGGTACGTTATCCATACATGTGTGTCTTAAGGGGACATAGGAGTCTTAATAGGTCATTATGTCTGTTATAGGTTATGATCGGTATTGATATGTTTACTAGCACATAATAGGTATTGTTAGGTAATAATGAGTCTTACATTACTAAACAACACATTAAGATCACTTATGATACATTTTTAGGTATGTAATCTATACATTTTTAATCTAGTAGGTCAATTTTATTTGTATGAATCTCAAAGCATAAATTTGATGTGATATTTATTCAATAATCTTTATTATATTGGTACTAATGTTCTATAAATTGTTAAAATTATTGTTCATCTAGCATATATACTTACAAAATGTGTCATATGTTCATGAATAAAATATGTTGAAATAAAGAAAATGGTTTGAATACTTAAAACATGATGAAACTGTTAGATTAGGTGAAAAACTAATCTCCCAAGAACACTTGCATACATAACCCTGTCACATGGAAAAAGCAAAGAACAGAAGCAAGAAAAAATCATGGAGGCCAAAAGGCCGGAGACATCTTATGAACATGCAAAGAGAAATCTCTATTATGATCCAATAAGTGAATGAAAAAATACAAAGAGGTGAATCCTTATAAAAGGAATCACGAAACCCTAACTAGGTTTGTGCATTATAATTAATATAAAATATTAATTATATGCACCTAAAATAAAGCTTAAGAACTAGAGTAATAAATTGCTTAATTAATTACTCTAACACCCCCCTTAAGCGAAGCTCAAGAGGAAGCTAACCTAGCAAAGCTATGAAAGTAGAAAAATGGCTCCCAGCAACAAGGCCTGATCAAGTACCCAATACAAGGAAATGAACTAGATGAAGGAAACAAAGCCTCCAATCTAGGAAATGTCCCAAAGAAAGGAACAAGAAAGAGCATGAAGCATCTCTAAAGCATGAAGCTGCTAACACTGTCAGAAGAAACTGTTCGAACCTGCACTGAAATAGTGCATGAGTAGGTAGAGAAGACAAAGTTTGAAGAGCTGATCAATCAAAGAGGTGACCTCCAAAAGTAGGAATGAATGAGTGTCTATATAGTAGATGAACCATCTCACTAAAATGGATAGGTTCCTAGCCACTACATCCGCCTAGTACATAGGAACAAAAATTGAATACGTAGATCACTCAACCGAACCAAGGAAGCAATAGAGCCAACAGGTGAACCCCCCCATAATGATGAACAAGGAGAGGGGTGACAGGAACACTAAAATACAATGCCAAAAAAATCTACAAGAAGAATAATTAGGAACACCAATAGTGCAATAGAAGTACAAGCACAGGATAAAGGGTGGTGTCACTGACACACAGCATGGGCTAATGTCGAGGAAGAAACATTCACTTGAAAAAGGTGGATGAGCACAAAATGGTAAAACATCATGACCCCCCATGGCACTTTATAACTGAGTGAAAGTAAAAACAAACACAAGGTGTACAAGATCCCAGATATGCAAAAGCAGGCACTTTATCTCAGTGCATTTACAAAAAAAAGAATGCAAAAAAAGAGAAGCATACAATGCTCAAAAGACAGAAAGAAGAGTGAGCCAAAAGAATAGAAGAAGAGTGAGCAAAAAAAATAATAATATATACTACATACACAAGCATGATAAGAAGTCGTAAAAAAATAGTACATGGTCTAACATACATCATAACATGATCTATGAAGTTAAAAAATACATAAATAATATAGTTTTAACTGTCCTACACAAAGTGTACACATCATAAAAACACAATCTACAGGTGCCAACAAGACCTAATCTATCTAATCAAATGTCCTCTTTACTCCACATGAAGAGGACTTAGATGGATCGTCATGTGTAATATGAGCCATCTTGTCATGTGGGACACCCTGTGAGGTAGATGGATCACCCTGTGTAACATGAGGTGTGTCTCATCATGTACATGCTTAATTGAAATGGGTTTCAAAATCTAGCTTGCAAATAAATTAAATATTCACTACATAATAAAATAAATACCACATGAGATGGGTGTCCCTTAGTAATGGAAGGAGGAGCACTATGAAAACTACCAAATGCAGTAGTGGTGAGGTCCTATAATTTACAATACATGCATTCTTAAAATTTGATTTTAGAGCATAATGAACTATACATTATGTACATAAATCATAATACTAACCTCAAAGGATGATGTAGGTACTTCCATCTAGCTAAGTCTTGTGCTCTCAGCAACACTCATGGTGACATAGTCCTAAAATTATGGATAGATAAACGTTTAGTCAAAATTATATATACATGAATAATTACAAAGAATGCAAACTAAAAAGTACATAATTTGTACACTACTTTTTTTATACACTATAAATTTAACATGTATATATATGATACCTAATTAGTATCTAATTTCATAGATGTGTCTATAGGTATGCTAGCATGATGATCATAAGATGGAGTCAAAAATAGGCTATATCGAGGCCTATATGGATGAGTATGATATGGCTCCTATTCGTAAAATCAAAATACATAAAATATATATGTACATGTGAGTCAAAATTGTTTAGATTATAAGTTAATAACAATGTACATACATAAAAATAGTACAAATTATTTGTCTTCAGTCAAAAGTTCATACCATATGTATTTGAGGCTATACCTTAGTGCTAACTAAAGCAAGACCTGTATTAACATCAAACTGCGTAGCTACGGACAATCTCTACAAAATCAGATAAAAAGAACATATGAGCACATGTTATTAAATTTGAGTTTGAATGTACATTTTTATAGTGTAATTCAAAGTGCATACAGTATAAGGGATGCCAATGTCTATAGGTCTCAAAAAAAGATACTACCTCCTAGGAGGAACAATATCATCCATCCTCTGCTATTTCAAAAGTACAAATTAATATGGTTAATACAATTACACATGTATGTAGAAAGTAAATAATTATGTGTACTTTATATTAAAATTAAAATTAAAATTATACCTGTTGCTCTTGACTCTCTCCAAGCTCTCTATGCTGCATGAGGTCAACAAATGAGGACACATGTATCTCATCACTACCATCACCGTGGGCAATGTATACATCATCATCAAAATCAGTACCCTCAGCATAATAGTCATAATGTGTTGCATCAACATCACTCTGGGGGCCTATGCATATGCCTCCACAGCTAGTACAAATATATCCAAGTGGAGGAGCATGTGTCACCTGTGTCCACTACTATACTAAATTTCCCGAAAGGGCACTCAAATGGGTAAGAGCGGATGAAACTGCTTGATGATGGTGAGGAGCAGGCACAACAGGTGTAGGAAGAGGTCTAATAGGCTAAGCTCACCTATAGTTTCTCATTCTATCACTCAAATTTTCCCCAGGCCTATCCTGAGGCACCTCTCTAGCAACCCCCTAAAATTATTTCATATCAAAATAATTGGGTTTCAAACCCAATTCAAACTCAGCCCATAACTTCCTAAGGAAGTATATGGGCACCTCAAGGTTAGTGTGTGGTGGATGGTCAAATACCGTCCACCACCGCTCCCAAAAATGTGCTACTATACGTGGATGTGTACACCACCTAATGGAAATGAAAGGCTTCTTCTCATTAATTTCCTCACCCATCTTAGGGTTAAAATAGTAACTTTTAAAATTCCCTTTACCTATATTGAGGTTATGAACCTATTTGTATGATAAGCTATCGGAATAGAAGGCACACATACTTTCCCTCCATGATCTAAATGAATCAATATTAGAATCTAAATGATGTATGGAGTGAATCATGCCTTGGATGCTATTTGTAGGATGTAGTAGGTGAGGAGGGGGGTGGGTCTTAATGGTCTAATTTTTGCAAAATATTTTCCCCCATTTGTTTAAAAAATCAGAATTGAATTTGTCAATTGGAGACTAGGGTTTTCATTTTAATCCTGCAAAATCATTGTAGTATTTGAATTTTCTTGTCAAAACCCTAGGTCTCATTTCCTTTTAATTTTTTTAGGCACGAAACATTTTTAAAAAGATATATATGTGAATATTCCCATCCTTTTCAAACTTTCTATGCCCTAAGTCTCACCATTTCTTTTATGTTTTTGATCGCCCGATCCCTAAAAGATCTACGACGATCGCTATCTCGCTATGAAAAGATGCAAGTGTTTTACCCTTAGTGACATAGCGACCATTGCTAAGTTGAAGAGTGGTGCCATCAAATGGAGATATGGTGATTGAAGATTGTATTGCTTCAAAAATATTTGATCACGATTTTTATAATAGACCTATCAAAACCTGAAAAGGGGTTAGAACATTGAAGTACAAAAGGCGTCAACAGAATTCTCAATTCTTTTGATTAGTCGCTTTGTCACTATCAAAGAAATTGAGCACTTTGGCGTTAGCGACATGGCACCTTCACCAAAATTAATGGCCAACAGTCATTTTTAAGTTTTTTGGTGACTGTAAGTTTTCCAAGCTACGTGATGGACGTGCAGTTTTATTGTGTCAAATGAATTAATGAGGGTATTTATTACTTCACTTGCCTTTATCTTTTTGGCCCTAAATTTTTATTAGTCCTTAGAAGTCGCTATGTTGTTATCGAAAAAATTTTGTTTCTCGCCGTTAGCGACATAGCGCCCAGACAAAAAGTAGTACTACGACAACATTTTAGAGAAAGTGGGTCCCAAAAAATGCTCTGTTAGATATCAGTTATAAAGATTTGGAACATGATGGCATCTAAAGGGCTACATGTATACACTGGGAAAAGTGACAGCACTGGAGGTCACTATATCGCTATTGGGAAACTTGTTCTTCTCGCCATTAGCGACATAGCACCCAACTAAGAAATAAACAAAAGTGGGCTCCAAGCAGCATGGTAATATGGCCAGGTTTTTAAAATTTGAATCTAAATGCCAACAAGTTAGGGTTTCCTCATGTCATCAATAATTGGACCCATGCCCTAATTCATAAAACATATGAAAGATTCTAATCGTCAGATCTATCTCAGATCTATGATCGTCGCTATCTCGCTATGGTGAGTTGCATGAAGGTTACGAACAATGACATAGCAATAAAGGGCCCACCATATTTCTTTTAAGTAATGGATCAAATATCTCCCACATGATCAATGCAGAATCAACGATTGTCATTATCTTGCTATGGCAAGGTGCTCACTTTTTATGTATAGTGAGATAGTGACTCAATGACATGTGTCCTCAGAATTTTGTGGGTCCAGTTCAAAAGTGCCAAAAATGAAGGAAAGGTACACATATAAAATTTTCATTAGGTTCACTGCCAAATTGTCAAGTGGAACATGAGTCATCTTTTCTTGCATCCTTGGATCGTAGGATTTTTTGAAAATCTATGGTGTAAATTTGAATGTAGAAGGTGATGCCACCCTATGCATTTATGAGAGATGAAAGCTTCACGTGTGAAGAAAAATAGAGTATAACACAGAAGATTTTCTTAATTCCACCTTACACGAACAAAGATTCCAAGCATTTCTAAGTAGAAGTAGTTATTGAGAAGACCGTATTGAATTTGGTAACACTTTGAAGCAGTTTGTTCGTAGAAAGATTGCAGTAACACTGAGAGGAACTAGAGAAAAATTCAAACTAAGTATTTGCACTATAATCCTTGTACTATTTCAATTTCTTTGAGAGTTAATTAAAAATGGCTCCAAAGTAGAAAGTTTTTTCTGGTCAAGAGAACTATTTGGATAGGAATGTCCACGATGATTTGCTTGAACTGCTCCCTCCTTCCACCATTGAAACTGTAGAAGTTAAAAGGTTAACTTCATTAAACCTTAGGCTGAGAATATCAGATGGGCTGTATGACAAGGGAAATTGGGTTAGGGATGCAACAACTTCACAAACTGGTCTTGTTTTGTTCAAAAAATGGGTTTCAGAGAGGAACCTTTTTGCCCCACATGCCAATATCTAGAATTTTGGTCTAGGGAAACTGGTGGTTCCCAATGTTTTCATGGACTATGATCTTTTGGAAGATGTAGCTAAGAATTATGACCAAGCCCTTAGAGTAGTGAGGAGAACTGATGGTGAAATCTTGATTACAATCATTGCAGAGGAAATTAGGGAGGTTTTCATTTTAGGGCCTATCACTAATTATCATGTGCCCATTGATTTGAAAGGGTTAGAGAATGAATATATGTCTAAGAAAGATTTAGTTAAGCAAGGTGCACTGAGGGCACACATAGGTAGAATTGGAACACTACCAGCAATAACAACATCCTCCAGGGAGCCTTTCAAAAGGGCATATATCAATTCCAAGGCTATAGAAATATATAGGTCCCTGTGTAAAGTTTTTGGGAGAGATGAAGAGGAGTTTATTCTTGTGGATTTTATGTATATGATCACTCATATTTCCTCTTTTGGTGTGGATATAATTTTTGATTTTGCTTCCTACTTAGCCGAGGAGATTCACATTGGACTGACTGGAATTGCTAAGGGTAAGGTGGAACAAACTTTTGGCCATTATTCTCTGTTAATGCACATGTTCTTATTCAAGGGAGTTATATATTTTAGTAAGGAAATGGAATTAAATAGAGAAGAGAGTGGGGAAGCACTACCAATTCAATTGTGGAGTGCATATATGACTTGGGATGCAGAGAATGCCAGTTTTGTCAGGTTTGATAGGTATTTTGCTTCAAAGCTGAGATGCCTCCTATTAATGGACAATCCTAGAATCCCCAAAGCACTAATGAATCTCATTAGGCCTATGGACAATCCAAGTGGTTTGAAAGTTTCACATAATTGGGGAGATGTTATTCCATACTCTGTTTCTACTATATTTAGAATATATGGTTTTAAAGGAAGCCCTCACATACTACCTTACCAAGTGCCTTTGAAGGTAGGAGTTGCTAAAATATTGTGGCAGCTGGGAGGAGTGGAGGAAACCCTTCTATTGAAGAGACAAAAGCGGTCAATTTTTCCTACTTGCATAGTGGCTCATCATTTTGTAATCACAAAAGGGGGTTGGCTTTCTCTGCACAAGATTTTGGATCCTTATAAGATGGATACTTCTCACCCTCATTTTTGTGATTTTGAAGGCTTTTATCATTTGGCTCTAAGGCACAAAATTAAGCTTGGTAAAATTGAGCATGAATTTTATTTTCCTGAAGACTTAATATGAAATGAGTACTCCTTGTAGGGGTAAGAGACTAGAAAAGAAAAGTGGAGAGTCTTTTCTAAAATTTTGGATTTTATTCATTGTTTTGATCTAGATTATAGTCTTTGGACAATGCAGTTATAAATGTAGATAAGATGAGAAAACTTATGAATAATTTTCCTGAAATAATAGAGGCAATGAATGAGAAGAAGAAATTCTTTATTAGGTTCTATCCTGATAAGGCCAAGGAAGTAATGGGAAGATTGGGTTTTACTCCCAATATAAGGGTAGGTCAATTAACTATCTAGAAAAGTTTAGGGTATACTATTATTCAAAATAAAAGGAATACTATGGACAAAGGAAAACAAATAATTGAGTCCACTAGTAATGTTTTGGAAGAGAGGCCTTTTGAGCCCTCCCCAAAGAGGAGAAAAATAATAAGAGAGGAGGATCCTCATGTTGAGGAGTATTCACCTTCATAGACCCCTTTGAGAATTGAGGAGGAGTAGCTCACTAATGAGAAAATTGAACAAATTGGGTCACAAGGGGGAGTTTTTGTTACCCAAGCAATGATTGATGAAGGGAACCCCCAGGAGCCTCCTATGCCAATCTTTGAGCTGACTATAGCCAATTTCAAGGGAAGAGAATTGGACCCTATTTTGGAACAAGCCAGCCAACATTTTTTATCAGATGATAGTTTTGTAAAGTCTAGGGCTTTCCATCAGTTTGCTTGGAGGGAAAACATGCACAATTTTGAGGAAAGATGTAAGAACATGAAAAAAGAGCATCTAGAAATGGATGAAGCCTCCATCCAAAACTAAATATGGTAAAGACTTCTAACATACTATTGTTTCCTAATTTGGATATTGCAAATGCATTGATTTTGAATTATATTTCCAATAAACTAGAGTTACAAGACCCAAATAAAAATGAGCTTGCAAGGACTACTTTTAGTAATGACCAAGCTGCTCTTGTTATGTGGTCACTAAGAAGAGGATCCAAGATTGTATCAACATAGCCCGATGATTCAGGACTGATAGGGAATATCATTGTAAGGAGAGTTGCTGATACTTCACATGTATAGGCATCCCACATGAATGTAGATTATTCTCAATTTTCCTTGGCTACTACAAAAAGGGAGGAAAAGGAAATGATTGAATTACGGAGCAAATATGAGGTAGTTGTGGATGCCTGCAATAAAGAGGTAAAAGAGAGAGTTGAGCTTAAGAACAAGCTATTGGGAAAATCCACCAGGCCTAGAATAACATACCCTCGCCCCCTAGTTGAACCCTTCAAATAAGCCCCCCTCATATAAATACTAGATACACCCCAAAGGCCACATTACTACACTGCTGAGGATTTTGAAGAAGAAAAGGGTAAACTATGGGCCTTACATGTAGAGCTAGAGTCAAAATGTGAAGATAAATTAAGAAAAGCTCTCACATATTTGGGGAACAAAGTTGAATGGCCACTAATTCATGATTAGTTGGCTAGGGTGATTAGTATCTGGGAGGAGTTGAAAGCCAGTGATGAGGTTTTAAAGCCCATCATAAATAAATGGGTGAGAAGGGAGAAAGAAATGACATTTTTGTGTTTCTCTATTATAAATAATTCTTATGATCAAATTGAAAAAACCTTTGATATTGTTTTTGATCTTGCTGATTTTGACAATAAAAGGATTCATTTACAAAGAATAATAGTAGGCTACTTGAACAAATACAAGATCCAAAAATTTAGTTTGTTTCCTCGTGCCCTAGATAAGAAAAATAATTTAAAAAACAAAGATGAATGGGCAAAGGAACTTGATGATTTATTCTGTTTAAGAATGAATGAAGTCATAAATGAAATAGGGCATGCATGGTGGGCTACCACAATGGAAGAAATGGTGAAGGCCCAAATATTATTTGATTCTTTAAAAAAGGAATTTTTTGATATTGATAATGAGGCTGAGTATATATTAAAAAGACAAAGGGATATTTTGCAATTCAATTGGCCAAATGACACACTATTTGACAAGTGGATGGCAGAAATAGCTCCTGATGAACAACTTGATGAAGATGAAACTGACAATGATGAGGTGCAGGGTGAAGAGATCCAAATTATTGACACTGTCACTACTCAAGCCCAACTAGAAGAAGAAGACAAGAATAATCAATCACTTTCAGTTGCAAGCCCAAGACCACAGCATGCTAATACAACCGAAGAAGAGAAAAAGGTAGAAAATGATGAAAACCCACAGGTGGAGGTTAATGTGCCATCATTGGAACAAACTTCATCATTGGCTAATTTTGCGGTTGCATACAAAGAGGGATTAAAATAATAGCCAACTTAGCAACATTAGGAGATGTGACAGAAGCTAACCCACCAAAACCCACCAAAAAGAATGTTTTGATTTGGATATCTTCTATTACCCACTTTTTTTCATTTTGTGATAGGTGTATGTAAATATTTCTTGTAAAGGACACCTATCATTTTCTCTTAGCCTAAAGCTTGTTGCATCTCACACTATATAAGTGAGATTCTAGGGCTAGAGAAAGGATCTGAATTCTATTGTTTCTAGGTGATATACTTAGTCTATTTTTTCAGTCCAATGCTTGGAGCAAGTTTGTGATGTATTTTCTCTGTTAGTTCTTGAGAATACATAAATATAGAATGATCTCTGTGTTTTTTCTTAAGGTCATTCTGAGTTTACTATGTATGTATACAATTTTTAAAGAAAATAAATACAAAATATGAGCTGTCCCCATATCAGTTCTTTCTAAATTTTGTCTCCTTTGATTACTTGGTTATCTTGATGTTGTATGAGTAAAGGCTTGTGCAATTGAATGCAATCTAGTTAGGTTGTATATCTATTCATCACTACTATTAGTTCAATGTATTAAGTAAAAGCTTTGATGAATTTGATAAGGTTGCTACAGTAGTAAAAAGGATTTTTGAATGATGAATTCTGATAAGAATTGTTGACAATATTTGTTGTAAGGAAACAAATTAGATCTAAGGATTTGTAGTAGACTCTGAACCCCAATGGATTAGGCACTAGTCAAATTGATTTAGTTGGAAGAGAAATGTATTATAAATGGTTTTCAAATGCAGAATTATAATCAATTTTACTTTTATTTTGTGAAGATTTTCAAAGTTGGCCAGTACTTGTTTGCATGGAATGTTTTAGCTTTAGTTAGCCACTATTGCTGAGAACACGTGCAGACCTATAGAAGAATTTTGGCTAGATCTATTATATGGGATGTGTTTATCAAATTGTCATGAATTATGCATGTATTTGAGGATTTGAGATGAGAATCAGAATGAAACTAAAACAATCCTCATATAATGTTTCCTAGTCTTGAATCATCCCTAGGTATACCCACCCTGGTTTTGCAGAGCCTAAAGAGCAAAAAACCACCCTTGGTTTTGTTGAAGTTGGGTCCAAATGGTTTGCACATATAATTGTTAATAGGAGTTGGCTAGTCCTTAGATTATATGAGCGATGTCATTTGGTATTGAGCATTTTCTTGCTTGGTAGTTTTTTAAAACACCAACAGGTCTCATGTCAGATAACCTCTATATCACACAAGAGGTCATTAAGGTTATGCCCCATGCTCTCACAAAGCTCCTCTATGGTGGGTGGTGGAGGTGGGTGTGGAGGTGGAGATGGAGGGGGTGGAGGCAAGGGTGTGGGAGGGGGAGGGGGTGGCGACAGGTCTATCAAATATAATTTGCATATATGTTTAAACAACATAAAAAATGACAAAATTACTATTTAATAAAATGTAAATCTAAAATATCAACTAGATATAAATGCACATATCTTTATTAAAATCACATCAATTAAATAAATAAAGTTAAACAATTAAGTCAAATTGAACATTAAATATCGAATTTAAATCTAATCATAAAATAATACTCCAAAAAACTATATCTAGGTTAGTTCAAGGTTTCTTTTCTTAAAATAGGAGCCACCTAGCTAATTTTTCTTTCATGTACACTTATTTTGTGACACAGGGAGATTGTATTCTCATTATGGATCATATGTTCATCTCAGGATCAAACAAAGTTAAGATTATGGAAAGGTTATGGTTTACAGTTTTGTTATGTTTATAGTTTTCATAATGGTTAAGCTTAAGATTATTATAATGATTATGGTCCTTTAATGTTAGGGAACTTACCTAGGATTATGGTTTTAGTTAGAATTATATTTAGGTTTCGAATATTTATTATGGTCCTATTGTTTAAAGGATATATAATAGATGGCGTTAGGATGAGAGTTAAGGTTACAATTAGAATGAAAGCTTAGAGATAGAATTATGATTTGATTAAATTATTTATGATTATAGTTTGAATCCTAAATATTATCCACTTTTTAATGCAAACTATAAGTCTAGATCATGTCTTAATGAGCTAATACATGAACCCTATCCCTAACCATATAATAATCCTAATTCTAATCATAAATACTTAAATGTCATAAATTATCATTTTTCTTAAGGTGTTTTAATGAGTTGCTAGATATAAACCTTAATTATAAACCTTAATCAAAAACCTTAATCATAAATCTTAATTATAAACCTTAATCATAAATCTAAATATACTTATAAAATCTAAATTATAATAGTTTAGATCCTATTTATATTCTAGAATTGAATACAAATCCTAATACTAGATCCTAATCTTAAATGTTAAATGTTAAACCCTAACCTTATACATGTAAATCATAGTTAAGGTAAAGATTAGGGTTTAACATTTAAGCTTAATATTTTTATTTAGAATTAGGAGAAGAGCATAGCATTTATGATTATTTTTAGGATAAAGGTTTACCATTTAGGATAACTTAGTTAGTCTAAGGGTTAAGAACTTAAGATAAGGGTTATGACTTGACATAATTAGAATTTAAAAGTTAATGTTGAGGTTTAATATTTTTTAAATTAGGTGCATGTATTGGTGTAAATAAGTATTTACCTATTACACTTACTTAAGTTTACTTAGGTTAATGCATTAGTTTATTATTTTGCATTATTTTATTATGTTTATTTGTGAGACACTTAGGGGTTTGCACCTTTGTGAGTTGTCATGTAGACAACACAGGAGTACACAACTCTATTTTAGCACATGGTGTCTATAGCACTATTTTGCATGTCATGCCCTTGTAGGCTTATCCTCTCATCACCGCACTTACTTTCATGCTCAACGGAGGATAACCCATATCTGGTGGACATGTGCTTGGTTGTATGACTTATCGTGATGTTGATTATGAGGCATTCTAGATGTATCTCAAAGGCCTTTATATACAGGAACTCCTAGTGTACTTTTACATTGCATTACGTTGCATGAATTATGGCATATTGAATACATTGTCATTCTAATCATACTCTCTCTCTCCTTGGTCTATTGTGTGCTTGTGTTTGAGTTCTTAGTTCCTGGGTGAATTTTTCCCTTAGGCAAATTCTTTCATGGTATCAGAGCAACTTGGAGATTTTCTCATCACATAGTCATTCAAGACCATCATCTTGCTTCATCACCGCAGCCTGACTCTGGAGTATCATAGAAATTGGGAGTGTCCAACATCAGATCTGACCTCACCATTGCATTTGGAACATTGATTTGGTGAATATTAGCTACAAAGCTACCTACCCTAGGCCAAAGTCGATTGTGAAGAAATTTTTTTTGCAAACTGGCACCCGAAGGACTGATTTGTAGAATTGGTATGATCATTTCAGATCTGTACATTTAATTCTCAAATATACTTTTTTTCATTTGCATCTCTGCTATTTTTTTAGATACATTATTTTCTAGAAAGTTTTTGGTCATAGGGCCATAGGAAAGATTTTTGCAGGTGAAGATTAAAGCTTGTTGGTGTAAATTTGATATTTGCATCACATTCAGAAGTCCAAAAACCCCCAGATCAGAGATTTTTTCTTACAACATGCAATCATAAAATGGATGTAATCATTTGAACTCAAGTCATACTAAATAAACCCTACATGATGCTAGAAAGCTATAAAGTGTAATGAGATTATGATCTTGTAATATGGATTAGCTCTTGAAAATGCCCATAATTCACTTAGAAGCACTTGCAAATCACCTAGAATGATTTTCATAACCTTATTAAAAAAAAATGTAGATATCTCAAAAGATTGAGTTGATGCCACATTTATAGAAATCTCTGGGAGTTCAATGGTTTGGATTCTTTCTCCTTGAGAGGTGGAGGCTGAATCCTTGATTGATCAATACTTAAGCTTTATTGGTGGGAATTAATTTCATTTTCCATTAGTGATGATATGGATAATTGACCATTTTAATTAATGCATTTAATTAATAGTTCTAGCCATAGGATTTAAAAACTTGATTTGATTAATTATGTTAGGATTAATTAATGAATCAATGCCCCTTTTTAATTTTTAATTTTTTAAATATTAAATTATTGATGTTTTGTCATGGGCCTCTGGAGTAGGAAGCCAAAGGAGAGCCCACATAAGAAGATGTCATTAGGGGACTCTAGAGAATATTGAGAGTAGCACAGTACCAGGTGATAGTCTAGACATAGGTGGTCATTTGAGCTAGAAAGGTCTACTATTATGATGAATACTCACCTAGGATATAAAGGTTTAGGCATCTAGTGGAAAGATAAGTTATTCACTTCTCTAGATATATTCTTAGGCATCCAAGGGTGTAGTCCCTACTACTCACACTGATGTTCCACCTCCACCTCTTGATGGCGAGGAAGGATTATTTAATTAGATGCCTGATTCATTCTTCTCTTCTAATTTTTTTTATGATGTATCATTTTGAGACCTTGATATCAATGTTTAATTAGTTTTAGGATTAGGGTTCAATTTGGTTTACTATTTGATTAGGTTTATGCTTAGGTTTCAATTAGGACAAGAGTTAATAAATTGAATTAAGTTTTAAAGTGCTAAATTTTTTTTTAGATATAGAATTATAGTTAGAGCTTTTAGATTAAAAACTAACATTAATTCAAAAATGTTAGGTTTAAATTTTTTTTTAAAGTGTTGAATATATTATTGAGTTAGGTTTAAGTTTAGGGTGATTTGGTTTAGTCTTAAGGTCAATGTTTAACTTGGTTCAATCTTAGGGTAAAGGTTCAATTTGGTTAATGATTGGAGAAAGGATTCAAGGTTAAATTTGGTTTGTACTGTTAAGTTGGGATATATAATTAGGTTTATGATCATGGTTTAATTTAATTTGGTTTATAAGTATAATATTAATTAGTTAAGGGCTAGAATTAGGTTTCAATCTAGTTTGATATTCAATTTGGTTTAGGGTTACCTAGGGGTTAGTTTATTTTAGTGTTATATTAAGATATAATGCTTCGATATCACTCATTTTTTGATATTTTGATTATATCACCCCCATACATTGATAGTATATGCGATGAATCTTACAAATATTATTTGATTTCATTACATGTGTCATGGTAATTTTTTTTAGTTTATGCATGAGATGCTCCTATATGGTGTTTTTCTTTTCTTATAATATAGTGTTATATATAAGTTTACCTACATACCCTTCTTGATTATCTATGATGGATGTAGTAAATGACATATCTCTGTATGATTCTTTTGATATGATATGCATGGATAATATAATGAAATTTTTAAATCCTTCCTATCTAATAAATGATGTAATTAGATATGTAAATGTTTTTAGATTCACATGTATGACATGTAGATGTAGATATGATGCTCCTCTAGGATAATTTAGTTTATCATAAATAAGGTTATGATTATGGTTTGACATTTATAAAATTAGTACTTGGTTCTTAGGATCTAGTTATTTAATTATTTATATATTACCTGATATAGGTTTTAGCAAATTAAGATTATGGTTAGGATGACAATATGGGTTATGATTATAGTTTTGGTTAAAATTGGGATTATAGTTAATCCTAAATTACACCTAGCTAAGGGATCCAAAGAACTAATGAAAAGTTTTACTAAGCAAGCAATAACATACATACAATAATTTACATTTATAAAAAACATAAGAGATTACATTCCTTAATGAGCACATTTAAATTTCATTTTTAAATAATTATAAGTACTAAAAGTAAATAAATAACACATCCACATGAAAGAATAACTACTTGAGTTCAATCCATTTAAATAATATACATTTGTTTTGAATGCCACTTGACAAATTAATTCAGAATGCACAATCATCCACTGTAGATGTCACAAGGTATGAAAGGCTGAAAGAATATACATTTATGAAATATTTTACATCATCCATTTTCAATCCATGAAACAAAGTACAATACAATTTGAGTAAAATCATTAAATACTAATTTTTGTGTTTGGATCCCTTGGCGAGGTTTTACGTGATTAAGTACTTAGTTATATATGTTTAGGGTTTTATTGTACATAACTATATGCTTAGGTCATGGTTATAGTTTAAACAATGAATTTAGGCCAAGGTTATATGGTTCTAGGTCAAGGGTATAGTTTAAACAATGAATTTCGGTTGAGATTATATGGTTCTAGGTTGAGGTTATATTTATTTGTAATTACATGTTTAAACAATGAATTTACATCTAATCTAATCATTCAACATTGTAATAAATACATACATTAAATACATTTCAAAACATCTAAAATAATAATTTTTTAAATGAACATTTACGAAACTATATTTTAATTAACAGATACAATAATCTAAACATATACTCATTAACAATGTAAATTTACAATTTTACGTATATTAAAACTGAAAAAAAAAATTAATGTACATATAAAATGTAAAATTGAATTTTTTTAAAGTAAAATAGTACAAAACATATTAAAATACCTTGTATATCAAAGACTAGCAATAGGGGGTGGTCAATAAAGCTAAAAATTGGGCTCCCGTATCTATCTCTAATCAGGCTCCCATTTTTGAAGTCATGAAAATGACCTCAAAAATGTCAAAATTGGGTTTATATTAGTTTTTGAAATCGGGTACTCGATTTGTAGAAAATCGGGTACCTAATTTATAAAACAATCGGGCGCCCAATTTTTAAGTGCCTTGGGCACCTGACCTGAGTTTTAAAAATTGAGTACCCAATTTTTAAATCCTAGCTCGAGTGCTGGAACCATGAATTTAGAAACGGGTACCCGATTCTAGCAAAATCGGGTACCCATTTCTGAGAAGTACAATTCTACAAAATTGTGACCCAACTTCTTGCAGTCACCCTAATGCTAACCTAAGATCATCTTTATACCCTTGTAAACAATATTTTTCACTACTTTGTAGCCTTGAGTCATGATTAACTTAAACTTCCTATGACTATGCGATCATGGGATTTATACACTTTCACTTTGTCACTATCTTAACTTCAAGTAAGCTTTACTTGCATGTGATGTTACAATAACTATTTGATGTTAACTATTATTGCATTTATCGAGTCATGACTTGAAATGTATTGAAGACTTCTTGGCTAGTGACATTGCACAAACCCTTGACTTGATCTTCATTTGACGATCTAAATTTAATTCCTAAGCTATTTGACTTGTCAACTTAGCAACATAGATAGTCAGATCAAATATGAGTTGTCAATTTAATTTCAAGGAAATTCATACCACCTTTGACCTTGTTCTTTTTACCATTTCTAAGGATTTTTTTTATTCTCTTGCATTCTCTAGTTTTAATGATATTCCTGTGATATTTACTTCAGTCCTGAGCTTTGATTCAAATGCTTTTAGTCACCATTTGTTCTGAATGCAGTGTGATCTCATTTTCAAATACATCATGTCTTACCATGAAATACTTGATCATAGAATTAGGGTTTTTGAAAAACTTTCTTCTCATCTGGAAAATGCATAAACTTACCCTCCCTTTCCTAATCACCTAATATGAGCCAATGCATTAAATTGCTTTTGAATGCCCACCTAGGTGTACAAAAAGGAATATATGAGAAGAGAAGTTCCTTAAAGACAATCTAGACATAGATATGACATTACATTGACTCAATCCTAATCCTAGAAGTTTGAAAAATATAGGGAACTAAAATCATGGCAACAACTAGCTCTAATTGGGGAACTAGGCATGTTAGTGCCTAGCAAGAACCTAGCAATCTTGGGTTCAAATTTTTTTTGGCAAAAACACACAACAATAGGCAAGCTACTTACTTCCCTTATTATAGAAAACAAAAAATAGAAAATATTAGTGCCTAGTCCATTGGGTTGTAGAGTCTTAAATAGCACAAGGAGATGCTCTGTATTTGGGTGGTGAGGAAATAGGGCAGCGAATGCAAAAGAAAAGAAAACACATAGAAAGAAGGAAAGAAAGGAAAGACAACTAAACTAAACACACACCTAACATAACATATTTATAGAGGTGAGAAGAATCTCACCTTATGAAACCAACAACAAAAGATGCTCAAGTGAATCCACTTACTAATTAACTGAAGTAGGATCTCCTCCTCAATAATTGATTTTTCTTTCTCGGTAGGATTCCCACTTGTATCAGTAGTAACAACATGGTAACTCTACACATTTCTTTGATTATATGCACTAGCTAGCTATATATCCATTTAGGTCCAAACAACCATTCCTGATCATAGACTTCATTATCTATATTTTTACTTTTCATGTTATTCTTCTGATGGTCTTTTAGTTTGCCAAAGATATACACCTATTTTAAGAAAATGAACTCATTCTCATAGTGGTTTTAACTTTCTTCATGAGCCTGAGAATAGGAAGATGTCACCTCTACCATGGAATCCACTAATTAATGGTCAGTCATGTCATTAGTTTGAAAATTCAAGTCAATTTTATTCCTTCCCTCTTTTAGTCAATTATTATTGCTTGCCCATTTTGAATGCACAAAAGGAGATTCACAAGCCAATAATCCTTCTTCAAGTTTTAGTTTCATAGCTAGGTCATCTTGAGAGGGTTCCTCCATTTGGAGGGGTGATAGGAACCCATAGACAATCTCCTCTTCTTTACTATAAGAAAAGTTGCATCTACCAATGTAACAGATTCTTCTACAAACTCTTTTCTTCAATCACATCTTTATCAAGGATAAGAGTCATACCAGTGGGTTCATGAAGTTCTTCCTCATGCTAGCACAACCATTTTTTAGGTTAAAATTCATTACTTCTTTCCACAACTAGAGTTTGATGTGTAGCTATTGATAGATCACAAGTGGAATGTTATAGTGCAGGTAGATGATCATCAAAAGATTCTTCTTCAGAGGATTCTGAAGGAGTATTGTCACCTCAATCTATAACATCAGGAATAGTCTCTTTTCTACCAAATACTGCAATAATATGAGAACTAAAATCAGGTAACATTACCATGGGAGCTTCATAATCAGGTGTAGATGATATCTTCAGCTTTAGCTCCTTTCTCTTGTCCTTTTTTTGATCTATCAACTTGTGGAATTGGTTGCAAAGGTGCTCCCATATCTTCCTTGCTTTGGGGTTATCTCCTCGGTTGAGATTCTCTATAATATTTAACAAGATATTTTGAAAGATCTTGTCCTTAGTTGTATGGAGCTCTTCAAGATTAGGCTTAGACCTTGGCCTTTCCTTAGTGCTCACATTAGGAATATTCATCTCCTCCTTAAACATATGAAAACCATAAGGAATAGAATTAGGTGATCTTACCAAGGGTTTTTCATGTTCAACTATTTGTACCTTTTTTAACTTTCTTCTTTTACTTTCTTATAGGTATTTGAGTCTTTGGAAATAGGCATAAATGTGATTCCAAAATATCTTTGACATATGATCATCTTCTACATTGATGTTTTCTTAGGTTGCATAAGAGATGCTCTCTCTATATTGATCAAAAAGCTCACAAAGCACCTTATCATTTGTGGTGTGAAGCTCTTCAAGAGTACGAGTGAACCTCATCCTTGCTTGATTCAACCTTAGTTTCTCTCTTTGCATGTCTTTTAGTTCAAGTAGAATCTGGAGTGCACACATTTCCATAGGGATGCATAAACATGATCATCTTTAATACTAATATTCTTTTGGATGGCATGGGAGATACTTTTTTTATATAGAAACATAAGTTCTGTAGCAACTTTTCATTAATCTCATTAAGTTCTTTGAGAATGGGCTTAGGCCTTTTCCTTCTCCAAGTTTTTAAATTTGTCATGGCCATTGAGTTACATTGGACCTTCTCAAACCAAAGAAAGTAGGTCCTTCATATAGAGTCACCAGTCTTCATCCCAGGGAAGACACCTTTAGATTTTTGAGAATGAGAAACCAAAAAATGGGCTTAGTTTCCAATTCTCCAGTAGAGTTGCCAAAAATGGTTGCTTAACAATTTTCCCCTCTTGCTAACTTGGCTTTACCTTGACTCTAGATGCCTTGAGTGTGAGGAACAAAAGGATATTACCAAAAAATGGGTCAATGTATGTGCTATATCACTGCCCTCTGAATTATAAGGTACAACTCCCTTATTTGTAATTTATGCAATGAATTGTGTTTTTAATAGATCATTGGGATGGGGGTGTGCTCTTAACCTAAGAGCGAAAGAGGATAAACTAGGATACTCATAACTACAAACACCCCAGGGAAAAATAAATTTGGGCAACCTATAAGACCTAGTGAAATGGCTATGACAAGTTACCTGAAAATCCTTCTAACATCTAATCCTAATTGTAAGTGTAGATTAGTCCTACTAAAATGCAATCTAGAGATAGAGCAAAGATGCATATGAAAGATGAAATGGAATCCACCTTGACTAATAACTCTCCACTAAATTGGAATCTAGTAAGATATCACTAGCTTCAAATACATTTGTCCTACAATCCCATAGAAACTATTCCAAAATACAAGGTTAGCTCAGGGTGATCCGACAATAGTGGGTGCCACTTTAGTGGCACAAAGAAATTCATGAAACATTTGAAAAAATGTAACTATTTTCCATATGTTTGTGCAAGCATATTTATTATGTTCATGCAAACACATAATACTCTTATGTTTGCATGAACATATTTATGTAAAATAAGATACGTTTATGCAAACATAAGAGTATTATGTGTTCACGCAAACATACAAAATTGACAATTTACAACATAAAAAGCCTATTTTCCATTTTCACTCCTCACTTTTGTGGTTTGTAAATTTTGTTTTGGATGTTCAAGCGAACGTATCAAAGTGGTCATCAAGCTGTATCACATTTTTTCGTTTTCCTCTAGATTCTTATCCTTGAGAAATTTTTGGCTATGTTTATATGTCATTATTTGAATTTTTTTTATGTTTTCAAAGAATATTTTCATGTTAATTTAATATTTTTATTGCTTATTAATTTTAGTTAATTATATGAATTTTCTATTTATAATTTGTTTGTATTTGTAAATTATTTTTTAGTGTTATTAGAAAATATTAGAAAAACATGAGAAATTATTTTTAAAAATATTAGTCTAGAATATTAGAAAAATATTAATTTAACATTAGGAAACAATTTTATGAAAAATTAGTGTTAAATTAGAAAAATATTTTTAAAAATATTAAAAAAATACTCTAGAATATTAGAAAGACATTAGAAAACATTAAAGAAATGCCAATCTAGAATATAAGAAAAATATTACTACAACAAATTTCTTTATAGAAAAATAATAGTCTTATTAAAAAAAGCATTAGAAAATATTACAAAAAATATTTAAAAATATTTGAAAAATATTAGAAATATTAAAAAAAAAATTGGTCTAGAAAATTAGAAAATATTTTAAAAATATTATAATAGAATATTAGAAAATATTAGAAAAAAACATTACAAAATATTTTTTAAAAAATAGTCTAGAATATTAGAAAAATGTTAGAAAATATTTTTAGAAATTTTAATCTACAACATTAGAAAATTATTAGTCTTATTAGAAAAAGCATTAGAAAAAAATTGAAAAAATATTACAAAATATTAGAAAAACATTACAAAATATTAAAAAAAATTAGTCTAGAATATTAGAAAAACATTATAAAATATTAAAAAAAGTTTTAATCTAGAATATTTTAAAAATATTAGTCTTATTAGAAAAAGCATTAGAAAACATTTTTAAAAATATTGGTCTAGAAAATTAGAAAATATTAGAAAATATTTTGAAAACATTATTATAGAATATTAGAAAATATTAGAAAAACATTACAAAATATTAAAAAATAGTCTAGAATATTAGAATTTAGAAAATATTAAAAAATATTTTAATCGAGAATATTAGAAAAATATTAGTATAACATTACAAAACAAATTTAGAAAAAAATAGTCTTATTAGAACTCTAATTCTAATTCTTAACCCTCACCCTAAGCCAAACCCTGACTCTAAGTAACTCAAACTCAAACTCATACCCTAACTCAAACCCTAATCTAACCCTGACTCAAACTCAAACCCTAATTTAACCCTAACTTAAATTCAAACCCTAATTATAAATTGTAATTACATAACAATGATGTTAATTTGCTAACCCAAAATTTAACTATATGTACCCCTATTGCTAACGCTAGAACTCTAATTCTAATTCTTAACCTTAACATTAAGAAAAACCCTAACTCTAAGTAACTATAACTCAAACTCAAATCCTAACTCAAACCCTAATCTAACCCTAGAACCGTAACCTTAATCTAACCCTAACCCTAACTCAAACCCTAATATTACCCTAGAAGAGTAACCCTAATCTAACCCTAACCCTAACCCTAATTCAAACCCTAATCTAATCCTAACTAAAAACTCAAACCCTAATCTAACCATAACTGAAACTCTAACCTTGATGTAACCCTAACTCTAACTCTAACCCTAATCTAACATTATAACCTTAACTGAAACCCTAATCTAACCCTAACCCTAATTGAAACCCTAATCTAACCTTAGAACTATAACCTTGATCTAACCCTAACCCTAACTCAAACTCTAATCTAATCATAACTAAAAACTCAAACCTTAATCTAACCCTAGCTCAAACTCTAACCCTAATCTAATCCTAACTCAAACTCAAACCCTAATCTAACACTAACCCTAATTGAAATCCTAATCTACCCCTAGAATTGTAACCCTAATCTAACCATAACCTTATAACTCAAACCCTAATCTAATTGTAAATAAAAATTCAAACCCTAATATAACCCTAACTCAAACTCTAACCATAATCTAACCCTAACTCAAAATCAAACCCTAATCTAACATGAACCCTAACTGTAACCCTAATCTACCCCTAGAACTATAACCCTAATCTAACCATAACCCTAACTCAAACCCTAATCTAACCCTAACCCTAGCTCAAACCCTAATCTAACCCTAACTCAAACTCTAACCCTAATCTAACCCTAACTCAAACTCAAACCCAAACCCTAATCTAACACTAACCCTAATTGAAACCCTAATCTAACCCTAGAACCATAACCCTAATCTAACCGTAACCCTAGAACTCAAACCCTAATCTAACCCTAGAATCATAACCCTAATCTAACTATAACCCTAGAATTTAAACTCAAATCGTATCTCAAACCCTAATCTAACCCTAACCCTAACTCAAACCCTAATCTAACCCTAGAATCGTAACCCTAATCTAACACTAACCCTAACTCAAACCTTAATCTAATCGTAACTGAAAACTCAAACCCTAATCTAACCTTGACTCAAACTCTAACCCTAATCTAACCCTAGAACCATAACCCTAGAATTCAAATCCTAATTTAACCCTACCCTAACTCAAACCCTAATATAACCCTAACTCAAACTCAAACCTTAATTTCTAACCCTAACTCAAACTCTAACCCTAACCTAACCCTAACTTGAAAACTCTAACTGTAATCTAACCCTAGAAATGTAATCCTAATCTAACTATAACCATAGAACTTAAACCCTAATCTAACCCTAACCCTAAATGAAATCCTGATCTAACCCTAGAACCATAACACCAATCTAACCATAACCCTAGAACTCAAACCCTAATCTAACCCTAATCTAACCCTTACTCTAACTCTCATGTATGATATAATGATGTGTAGATTTGATGATGTACAATTACGTATCTTTTAAATAAAAATTTGTGTACTAGACTACATGTATGTATATGTGTATTTACAATATATATTAGCTCCATCATTGTAGATATGACTTCACATAATCAGCATGCTCATCAACCTGAGGGTAATGAGGCTCCTATTGTGACTCCTCATGTTGTGGCTCCTACTATGATTCCTACTACAATTCGTGGTGCATTTTGTGGTGCTACTCATGGTGGGGCTCATGCCATGGCTTGTCATGGGACTCGTGGTGGGGCATGTGTTGTGGCTCTTGTGCGGCTCCTACTGTAGCTCTTGGTGTGGCTCTTGGTGCAACTCTTGGTGTGGCTCATGTTGGAGTTCTTGGAGTTATTGGAGGTCCTATTGCAGAACCTTCACACATTGATATTGATGCATTATTTTCATTTGTAGGGCATGGGGTTATTAGATTAAATTATTCTATATTGTCCTTTGATAATGGTTTATATAGGAGTTTACAAGATCTCACTACTAGATTTAGAGCACATCATTCATTTACCCCTGATGTATTAGCTACCATAGCTAGGAACTTCAAGCTAAGATTTTAGGAGATGCATCTTTTGTTGACGTCAAGAGGGTGGCCCCCAAAGACGTCATCAAACAAGATTTGTTTCCATCATATGAGGGTACCCAAGATAAGGTGAGAGGCTATCAAGCGACATGTTGTCACCAGTATGATCTATCCTTGTTTCTTAGCCTTACATGGTCGTTATCCTAATAATGATCAAATACCACTTTATTTTGCACAATAGTTATACACTGAGTTCCACATGGGGCTCAATGTCAACTACTTAGATATTCTAAATTATTGCAGACAAGGGCATGGTCAGATCATAGATCATGACTAATATTGCAGTACACAATGTTTGCCACCTCTAGATTTTAGATAGTTTGTTGGGTAGAGACTGCCTCCAATGACTTCAACACTAGCTCCTATTGCCAATAGAGTTGCATTTCTTCCTAGAGGGGAGAAATTGATAGTATTGGACACATTGTATCTATGGCTACCAGACTCACATTTGACTCTTTTGGTTGCTATATTCACACTCGATGAAGTCATCTAAGTTGACCATCTTTAGAAGCATTGAGTAGCACTTCAGGAACCTCCCCTAATGAGGCATATACAATTGCTAGACTACCAATACTAGGTGATGTCCATGCTCTTTCTAAATAGTACACACATATGGATCTATTACTGTATTTTTTGGAGGACCTGTTGTAGGGTATTAGTTATATTTATGATACATAGGGAATACCAATTCACTCAGTGATGGATACCATTAGATTGCATCAAAGCCTTATAGTTCCATAGGTGCAAACCACACTAGTTACAATTTCCACACAACATACCTCATAGCATTTTACATCAGACTCATGACACTCTATAGATGGTTCAGGCATATAAGTTGGAGATGTTAGGATCACAACTAAGGGCATTGATGATTTTGGTGAGAAATTACAAGGGCTATTTGAGATTGATACTAGTCAGAGCATGGGATTTTCAATGTACATGGACATGTTATTCTAAGCCAACATTGATTCTACACCATTACCGAACTAGTTACACATGCCACTTCACTCATTATTACTAGCAATTGGAGATTGTATCGCTGAGGGTGCTTTAGGAGATTGTGGTGCTGAGGGTGGTTCAATAGGTGTTGGAGTTTTAGGATATGATGTTGGTGTATTAGGATGGGATATTGACAGTAGAGGTGCATCAATAGATGATATGGTGGAGTTCGATGATCATCCTCCAGCTTCTGAGACCCAGGTACATATATATAATATTTTTAAATTTAAATATATGAAATTTAAAAATAGTTTAGATAGATATTAAAAAGTTACAATAAATTGTGCAAGCACAGGTCACTAAGCACATTATTACATCTACTGTTGGGTTAGGGCATGTATGTCAGAGAGAGGATTCTCCTAAGACACCCTGTAGTGCTCAAGTACAAGTTTTAAATAGTTTGTAAAGTTATTTATGTTTTAAACTATATGCACTCATATTCATGTACACATGTATATATATGTTTAGATAGTCCTAATGTATATATATTTGCAAGGCTCGGTTGTTGCACCTCAACCATAGGATGTACAAGAGACTCGATCAGAGGGTCATTCTATTCGTATGTGTCTTGAGGGGTCCCTCCAGTAGTAGTAGATTTATATATTTTTTGATGCATTTATGTTGGAGACTTTGTATATTCTAGAGACTTACATACATGTGTATTTCAGTACCTTGATGACATGTACATTTCACTATTTATCTGACTATTTAGTACTTCAGTAGTTGGATGACATGTATTTAACTATATATACTTTACGTATACATGTTTATTTGAGACTTACAGTTTGCATACATGCATTTTAGTATAGATGTTAGATCTAGATGTTCATTCTTGAGACATATGTATGTGTATATTTTTGTATTTTAGTAGAACATTCTTCATAAATTATATTATAGATTTTTAAACTTTAGATATGTTTATAATCATTATAAAACAATCAATTAACTTCTCTTTACCTACTTCAATAGTTAAATATGAAGAAGTTCCAAATTGATCTATGAACCTGATTTATAATTTAGAAAAATAATAAAAATATAGGGTGATTCAATTGAATTCATTACTTGTTTTTTTAACATCAACTAATATCTAATTAATGTTGTATTGTTATCATCGCTAGCTTATATTCAAATTGTGTACCCATTTTATCTAAGTGATTGAATTATTTTTCATGCCAATTATACTAATATAGGTGCTTAAAAGTACTAAATTAACCCAAATGAATTAGATTATAGATTTAAAATATTATATTTATTTGTAATCATTATAAAATAATCAATTAGTACGACTAAAGATACATATTTGTTTTATGTGGATAAAAATATGCTAGTAGGTAAGCCAATACATTGTTTTAATTTTTTTTACAAAATATAATATTCTTAAAAACCTTCATCTATGCTAATTAATATTATTAAAATCTATACATTTAAAGGTCCTAAAATTTGATATATCAAGGAAAACAACTTTAAATTAATTTGTGATAATTATAAAATAAATCTTAAGAAGAACTAATATCTATTTAAGATAATATTATTAAATTAATATAACATTCATCCCTTCTAATTGTCGATATTTAAAGGTCTTAAAATTTGATTTAAATTGAATTAGACCATCTCAAAGGCTAGTTCAACCATGATGTACACTTATAACATGTAATATTTTCTCATGATCTTTACTGTCTAGTCTCCACTTGCAGCATACAGACTTAAGTTTGACTGGATGTAGAAAAAGTTCGATAGCAACAACCAAGTGGATGTATTGTAAAACCTTGTTGTCAGGTTGATAATCAACAAAGTGTATTCCACATTGGACTATTTTTTCTTGCTTGAAATATGTTCCCTGTATCACAATAGAACTTACACCACAAATTAAATTAATTTAAAATTTGATAGATATAAAGTTACCTAGATTTATATAAATTCATATATGTACATGCACATGTATGAATGATACCTATGGGGAGAAACATTTCATCACTTTCTTTAGGATCATATAACTATGTCCTCTCTATAGTGCATTACAATAAATAATAACTAACACCTTCATGATTTCTAGGCTCAAAAATCACTACAAAGACATCTCCTACAAAGCAACTATACATACATGTACAATATATATAAGATAGTTCATTGATAATTAAATAACAAGTTGAGATTAATTTTAATGATACTTACCCACTTTTACTAATCTAGAGATATGATTATAATCCTCAAAAATCAATTGAATATCATCAAAACTTTCATCTTTATCAAATGTATCGATAAAATCAAGTGGTACTGAAATCCATGCACCTGTATATCCATGTGTTTGACTGATGCATTCTTGATAGTCTTCATCGATGCAACTGTCACAAAAACATGAGTATTCTCTTGTCTTCAATGTCCAATTGTGATTATCTATACTCATGACCGAATATAAAGAACACATATTTTCTATCCTCTTGCAACCATGCATGTTTTTCCTTTTAACACCTAAAAGTTCATTACATTGAAAATATGAACAAATTAAATTTAAACTTCAACAAATCAAGATAAACCTTAAAAATGAAATTTTAAAAATTAATTTCATAAAATTTAAACAAATTTACACATTCATACCTATTATCTCCCAAAAGACTCTATATGGTACCTGCCAACTCATTCTTGATGATGTCCCAACCTTGTCTGATGCAAAATGTGTCTTACATCATTCAACAACATCATGTGCATCATTTGTACACACTCCCCGATAATTCATTTGATACTTTGGTAGAGAACATTTGATGCAAGCTCCAACACCATCATGTTCACCTTTTCCATGCCCACTCTAGAAGAAATTTCATATGTGTTTTATATTCTTATTACGATGATATATACATAATGCATAAAATGGTCTAGATGATTTGAACTGTGCGGCACATCCATTAGACCAAACATAATGTTTATCAATATTTATGTCTCTTTCTTTCAAATAATAAAATAACATATTGAAGCAATATTCTACATATTAAATGTCATGTTCTTCATCATCACTTGTATAAAAGTGATATTCCTTTTTAATGACTTGTGCTTCAAGTATACTCTGAACACCATCCAAATCTAACTGTGCATGTCTATAACAAAAAATTACCATAATGGTGACCTATTTAAAAAAGAAATAATATGATTGAATTGCTTTCTAATGAAGAAAGTAATAGTTATTTGCAAAATCAATGATTGATACAATTGTTCCAAGTGGGAAATTATCTCTCAAAGTTTCAAACTGTTGTGCTTGCCACTTTACAAAAAATGTATGATGAATATAAGAGGGTGAAAGTACAAATCTATGTCACCTTTTTTCCAACCTTGAATTTCTGGCCAGACTAGATCCGATCGAATGGGTTTCGAGGGGATCAAATCTGACTAGAAATACATGGTGCTGACTGTGTGCCAAGTGGAATGTATAACTTGGTAGGGGTCTGGCCAAAAGGGATCCAACTAGACCCAGTTTGACCAGAATAGATCTAGCTGGAAACTTGTAAATTATATATCTTGCATAAAGATAAAGCTGCGTGTCATTTTCATTAATTGAACTTCTAGGAGCTGCAGAGTAGGAAGAGCTACAGGAGACATTCAGCCAAATCAGGCATGTCAACAATTCCCCCTCATTTTTAAAATATGTTTTGTGTTTAATTTTATGTTTTCTTAGGCAGGAATATAGTTTTTAATGTGTATAATATGTTAAATATGTTTTATGTTATGTTTTCTTAAGTAGAAATACAGTTTTTAATTTGTATTTTTAATGTAGATTGTTTTAAAGAATTCAATTTTTTTAATATTATTATATGTTTATATTTTTAAGTACTCTAATATTAGATGAAGTTTAGAAAAATGTATTGAAATTTAGTGAAACTTTTAAATTATTATAGAAATTGTAAAATATTATTTATAGAAAATAGTAGAAAATTATGTAGAAAAATTAGATTCAATTAGTTGATAACAGTTAGAAAAAATTAAAACTTTATAAAATATTATAAAATTTAGAAAATATTAGAACATTTTGAAAATATTAGAAAATTTAGAAAATACTACAACAATTAGAAAGTTTTGAAACTTTAGAAAACAATAGAATTTTTTTATTAAATATATAGAAAATTAGTTAGATGTAAATTACATAATTTAAATATTTTAATTTTTTTTTTATTACAAATCATTAGGAATTGTTATAAAGGTAAAGATTTAGAATCAACTATAAACTAGTAACTAAAGCCATTAGATTGAACTAAATTAGACTTTACCTCTTACTGTGAACACAAATAAATTCTAATTGAAACTTTAAGCAAGAGAAAAATTAACATTAAATGTAATTAAATCACAACATTAAACCTAATCAAATTTGAACTAAAACTCTCACATTGAATTAGATTAGACTCTAACTCCTATATTGAAGTTTAAATCCAAATATGTTGACCTAAAATGCTCTCTAAACCCTAAATTTCTCTCTAAACCCTAAGCCACTCTCTAACCATATAATTTGAAAACCTCTCTCTCTCTAAACTACTCTCTAAATCCCATAATTCATAACATAACTTCATCTCTCCCACTCCTAAACCCATAATCCCTAATATAACTTCATCTCTCTTCTCGATCTCTCTCTAACTCCTAAACCCCATCGCTCTAAACCCTAAATCACTCTCTAAACCCTAAACCACTCACTAACTCCTAAACCCCATCTTTGTAAACCCTAACTTCATATCTCACTCTCTCATAACCTCATATGTTCCAACCCTAACCCATAATCCCTAAAATAACTTCATCTCTCCCCTCTATCTCTCTCTAACTCCTAGACCCCATCACTCTAAAACCTAAACCGCTTATAACTCCTAAACTCCATCGCTCTAAACCCTAAACCACTCACGAACTCCTAAACCCCATCTTTTTAAACCCTAACTTCGTATCTTTCTCTCTCTCATAACCTCATCTATCCCAACCTTAACCCATAATCCCTAATATAACTTCATCTCTCCCCTCTATCTCTCTCTAACTCCTAAACCCCATTGCTTTAAACCCCAAACCACTCACTAACTCCTAAACAATATCTTTGTAAATCCTAACTTCATATATCACTCTCTCACTCTCTCATAACCTCATCTCCCTCACTCCTAAACCCACAATCCCTTACATAATTTCATCTCTCCCCTCAATTTCTCTCTAACTCCTAAACCCCATAGCTCTAAACCCTAAACTTCTCTCTAACTCCTAAACTCCATCACTCTAAACCCTATACCACTCACTAACTCCTAAACCCCATCTTTGTAAACCCTAACTTCATATCTCACTCTCTCACTTTCTCATAACCTCATATATCCCAACCCTAACCCATAATCCCTAACATAACTTCATCTCTCCCCTCTATCTCTCTCTAACTCCTAAACCCCATTGCTCTAAACCTTAAACCACTCTCTAACTCCTAAACTCTATTGCTCTAAACCCTAAACCACTCACTAACTCCTAAACCCCATCTTTGTAAACCCTTACTTCATCTCTCTCTCTCTCTCTCTCTCTCTCTCTCTCTCTCTCTCTCTCTCTCTCTCTCTCTCTCTCTCTCTCTCTCTCTCTCTCTCTCTATCTCTATCATAACCTCATCTATCCCAACCCTAAATCACTCTCTAACTCCTAAAAAACAAGTAATGTAGTTAAAATTTCTCTATATGCTGTACAATAGGTTTGTTTAGAAATATTCATTTAGTGTGTTTTGATTTAATTAGTTTATATGATAATCTGTGTATATATGTATATGTATGCATGTGCAGATCTCTATTATCATCTATCTAGTTTTGTTTATTTATATCTTTCATCACTATGGCATTGGGGGGTATTGATTCTAGAGAGGCCATTGTACATGGTCATCCTCATAATAGTTCATCCTATAGATCAACTACTAGTATTCAAGATAGGGAGACATTATTCAATGATATTATTCAATGCTTATAGAGCACACTTGATACGATTGATCAGAGTCTATAGGCTTCACCTACCCCACAACATAGGGATAAGGTGATTTCAATTAGAGATGAGCTTATTAGCATGATGCAAATTGTCAAGGGTTTTAACACTTATGATAGTGCTAGTTTGGACACTATTTATAGTGTTGTATCCCATTCTATTGGTGGTAGCTTATGATGAAGGGAGATAGATGAGATGGTCTTTGTGGAGAGTGTCAAGAACATGTTCCCACATTATTAACCTTTGAAAAAGGTTAGAGGGTACTGTGTTATGAGGTGTACTAATCTATGGGTGGAACCTTTCATGTATCCTCATTGGTTGGCTACACATCACATGTGGCCCCAAGAGGATGAGTTCCCTTTATATTTCTATAAATAATTGTTTGCAAAATTTCATCTTCATCGAGAGGTTGATTATATTGATATCCCTGGGCATGCTGGGCAGGGTTAGGGTAGGTTCTCAAATAAATTCATATACCCAATGCTCCTATGCCCATTAATAAATGGGCATTGATTAGTCTAAACCTTTTCATGATGCCAAAATGTTTGGAGTGAGCTATAGCTAGAGATAGAGTGGTATATGATACACATAGAGATGTGTACAAGGGTATTGCCACTATTGCTACTCAGGTGCATGATATGTCTTCTAACCAAGTGCATAGATATAGGCACGACCATGGTCTGCTTCTACAGGTGGTCACACTACTATATCATCTTTAGATGATGATATATATCATGAGGTTGACATCCCATCTCTAGTAGATATTTTTGTAGAGTCTTTAGTGGACCACTTGAGGGCTATGGGTACATGTTTGTCTAGTGATCTTCTTTTGGTCTACTGAGCTATATAGTTGTTGACTGAACAATCACTTATTATGGTGCCATCATATGTGGTTGGTGTCATCAAAGGTATGTCAGAGGCATAGGGTGGTCAGGGGCAGGAGGACATATATGTTGTAGCTACAGCTCCAAGACCACAATTGACGAGGATGTAACCATCCCTATCAAGGCAGGTTTTCACCCACTACGACATTCATTATTTATAGATATGTTCATGGATCCTACACTTGACATTGGAGATGTGACCTTTAGTGATACAAACTTGAGTGAGATAGGTAGGCATATGTTTGTGATGACAATGGCATATGGGGACTTGCAAACACCTATGCATCTTATGCAACTAGAGACATAGGTAAAATGTTACAAACATGTCTATTTAATTGGACCTACAGATCTATCATTTAAAACTTTAGTAAAGAATAACTTTTGACATATTTGTTTCTTCTATTACATACAAATTGCATCTATAGATTGTGAGGGTTGAGATGGATAGACAACTGTTGACCCTAGTAATCTTGAGTCATAGGTAAATTTAATTGTACTTATGTTATTATTTAAATTGAATTTGTATACATGCTCATGATACATTTTTTCTTATATTAGACACGAGGTTCATGATCTCATCTCAGTCAATCACATCGTGAAGTGTGGTGTGATCATGTTTGATATTCATATATGTCATATACATGATGTTTGATATTGATTTATTATGATATCATTTCTAGATTTATAGCTATGGACATATTACATTTATATCATACATAGTTGATAGTTGACCATTTTACATTTATATTTGACATATTTTATATTTTCATGAGTTATGTGAACTTTTACATTTATAGTTGACATATATGATTTTTTCATGAGTTATGTGACCATGTTTATTTTAAGACATGTTAAATTTATATCCCCATAAGATAGTAGTTAATAACTACTTAGTTAAATAGTAGTTAGAAATTACTTATTATCTATATTGCTTATAAAATGGCATTAGATCCAAATTAGCTAGATTACTTATAAAAAATTAGTTACATTTTAGCTAGATTTTTTATGACATTAGTTAGGTTACTTATGATAACCTATTAGTTCTATATTGGTTAGATTATATTTGGTCTATAGTTATAAATTAGTTAGATTAGTTATGACTTTAGGTCTTGATTATTTGGAAAATTAGTTATATTTTGTTAGAATTTCATGACATCGGTAAGATTCTTTATGACTTTGCTAGTTCTATATTAGTTCAATAACTTATGGTCCATTAATTAGATATTAGAACTAGATTACCTATTATTTTAATAATTTTAAACCTGTGTGTATGATTTAAAATAGATATATGCGACTAGTTAGATTGATTTTTTTTTCAATTACATGTTTGAAAAATATACATGTATGGAATTAGTTACATTATTTGATCTTCTACCTTACATGTATAAAAATTCAACTCATATAATTAGAATTTTTAATCAAGTCATAACCATCTATTAGGAAATCAATATCATATAATTCCATCCTATGTATAATAATCAAATCAAATCCTTAAAATGTCTATAACCATTTTAAATAAAATCATAACCATCTATTAGGACATACAAATTATATAAATTCATCTAGATAAATAATCATCAAATCAAATCATATAACCATTTATCTACATGTCAAACATAAAAGCATAAACAATCTAGATATCAAACATAAACACATACATCATGGATATGGTGGAAAATACATAAATCTATGTCAAATCATAAAAATCGTGTTAGAAATGTTTTAGAATAACTGAGTGGGGGCATGAATTAGTTATTCAAGCTCCAAATTTCCTATTCAAACTTTTTCATCAAGTAAAGTGTGCCCAACAAACTTATTCATTCATCCAAGCTTTAACTTTCCTATTCAAAAAGTTACTATAAATCAACATGCAATCATAACACATAAAAGGATCAACACATAACATAGTGATTTATGTGGAAACCCAATTTGGGAAAAACCACCAGTAATATGCTACTCAATTCTCACTATTTTGAAGTGATGCCCTATGAAAGGCTTTCCCTATTAAAGGGTACAACACACTGTTAAATGTGATCTGGTTAAAGGATTTAACCACCCTGTTAAAAGTGGGCTTGGTTAGAGGACTTTGGAACATTCACTTGGAATGTCACACTGTTAAAGGATTTACAAATGGTTGTTAGACCAACCTAAGTCCATAGGATTTTCTTTTACCCTAACTCATACAATTGCTAGAGAGTAACAATAAGGAGTTTTGACCTAATTGTAGCATACAACTTAACTTGCAAATTTTAGATCACTTCTCAACTCATATCATTGCCTAACTTTAAGTCTATGCAACTCTAATAGCTTTCCCTCCTTTCAAGATTAGTCTCCTTGAGTCTCCATGCTCAATGTACTAGTGCAATCCTCTCTTACTGACCACTTGTCAAAGAGGAGTCTTTGTTCTCTATTCTTCCTTCCCCTAGATGCCTTCTCCTCGACACCCTTCAATCACTTCACAATTTTGGCACTCCAGCAGCTCTTGCTTCTTGGTCTGTGACTCCTTAAATAGAAATCTAGAATTTCTTTTCTTGTTTGATTCTTCCCTCCTTTAATTTCAATTTGTATGGATTAGGTAGGATTCATTGAATCCAACCCATATTTTGTTTCTTCTAGAAACATCATGAAGAATCCTCTTGATTTTACTCAGAAATGGTTTACATAAAATTTTGTGCTGTTAGTTCATCATCCTTATCCTCCAACTGGTTCAAAAAATTCAAGTTAACAACTTTGTCAGCTTATATTTAGCAAATCTTTTTCATTTCCAATAATGTAGCAGCTCGACACTATTGAAATTCTGGTGCTCAACACATATTGTGTTACTCGGCATCAACTGTGTTTTACTGATGCTCAGCACCTAAAGTTTACTTGGCACCTACTAAGATTTTCGGACACTTGAAACCTTCTATATCACTCAGCACTTGAACTTCACTCGGCACTTGAAGTTCACTTGGGGCATACTAGATTTTGCATTTGCTCGGCTCCAACTAAAAAATTTCTCGACTTAAACTAGCTTCCTCAGCACCCACTAATGAACTTAGTTTAAGCTTTGTAGTCAACCTAGTTCCAACTTATGGTTCTAATGTTTATAAGTGTGACCAACCTCTATATCTTCAAGTATGTTATCAATACATCACTTAACCACTGTCTTAGCTGATCCTTGCACTTCCTTACAAAACCATAACTCAATCTTTCCCTTATGTACTCTTGTTACATCTTGTTGATTAAATCCTCTTCATCAATCAACTAAGTGATAGTACTTGGATCTCATAAGAAATTACCATTCCTTCAAATAGTAGTTTTGACATTAATAACAAAACAATGATTAAAAAAATTATTTTAACAACAATCTCCCTCCTTCAATCAATATTCTTCATCAATGAACTTTTCAATCAGATTTCCAACAATCTCCCTCTTTGGCATTGATGGCAAACCAAACTGATCAGGCATCAAACCAAACTATTTAATCATGTTATCAAAGTGCTAACTAATTTAGAACAATAAATCAAATGCCAAAAGGAAATTGTGTTACCATCAATTATCTCATCTCCTTTTCTTGATCTACTCGCTTGATTGCTTTACTTCTATTTCTCCCTCTTAGCTACAGTATCCTTTCTTACATTTTCTCTCTCTATATGCATTACTCATTTTCTGCTATTTCTCTCTTTGTCCATATTTTCTAATCAACTTCTTCATCTTCTCCCTCAACTACTAATCAGTTTCTGATATTTCTCCCTCTTTAACAATAATGCCAAAGACATAGTAACATCTCAGCATCTTATTATGCAAGTGTAGTATTTGTACATTCATTTAATTTTTTCCTTCTATCACCTTACTTGTGATTAATTTGGAACTTCATCACCTTAATTAGTTTAGGCATGAATCCTAAAGTAGACATCCTCTACATCAATGTGTAGTATTTCAACAATCAATTCATTTGATGCAGGGCAATCTTGCTTTATCTTAAGTAGCCTTGGCTAGGGGTATCACCCATAAATTACCTCTAAGATACCCAAAAACATATTTAGGTAGTGCTTTTGTGAAGATGTTAGCAATCTATTCCTTTGAGCTAATATATTCCATCTTCACTTGTTTGTCTTCCACCAATTCTCCTACATAGTGATACTTGATTGCAATGTGCTTGGTTTTGGCATGCATTACAGAGCTCTTTGATATGTTGATAGCACTTTTATTATCACAATAAAGTATCATAAGATCATTTACCTCTTCCTTCATACCTTGCAATAGGTGTTTGATCCATTCAATATTGGTGCAATTTATAGCAGTTGCAACATATTTACCTTTTGTAGTGGACTATGAGGTACAACTTTTCTTTTTTCTAGTCAATGTAATCAATCTTCTTCCCAAGAAAAGTGCTCATCCACTGGCACTTTTTCTATCATCAATATTACCTCCCCAATATGTATCAGTGTAGGCTCTTAGTTCAAACTTTTCACTTCTCTTGTAGTACATACCAAAGTCATAAGTTCCTTTTAGGTACCTCACTATTCTCTTTACTACCATCAGATAATTTTCTCTTAGATTTGTAGAAAATGTTGCCATTATTCCAATAGCTAATGCAATTTTTGGTCTACTATGTACAACATACTACAAATTTCCAATCATTGATCTATACATTGTTTGATTCACTTTAGTTGACTTATCATTCTTTGATAACTTATGTCCTATCACCATCGGTGTGCTAATTGATTTTGAGTCTTATAATCCAAATGTCTTGAGTATCTCCTTGATTTATTTTGATTAGGTCACAAATATTCCATGCTTCAATTGATGTACTTGTAATCCAACAAAAAAAATTTCTCCAAACATTGACATTTCAAACTCATGTTTCATTTGATCAGCAAAATCTTTGCATAGAACATCTTTTCCTCTAAATATTATCTCATCAACAAATATTTCAGATATCAATATCTCTTTACCTTTTTCTACCTTGATATACAGGTTTTTGTTGTCATCTATTCTCTCAAATCCTATCTTCGACAAGATATTTGTGCAGTCTCTCATACCATGCTCTAGGTGCTTGCTTCAAACCATAAAGTGCCTTATGTAGTTTGCAATCCATATCCTTGTTGTTTTCATCAACAAATCCCTTTAGTTGTTCTATGTAGACTTCCTCTTCTAGTATAACATTTAGAAAAGAAGACTTCACATCCATTTGGTAGACTTTTGTCATGTTCCCTTTCAAATAATTAAAAATAATAATCTTTGCTAATGCAGGCAGGCCCAAAAAGGTGAAGTTTCAGAAAAAGGGGATAATATTTGGAAGCTAATGGACTAATAAATGAAAATTATTATTAAAATATGTTTCATTAACCTCTCTTGGACGTGAGTTAGGGTTATGCCCTCTTTTAAGGGGTTTGAAGGCATTTTGGGCTGATTCCAGAACTTATTTTTGCTCATTTCTTTGTTATTCTTCAGAGGCTGCCAAACCTGTGGAGAAGGAGACCTAAGAATGGGAGTTTGAAAGTTTCTAGGAAGGCTAAGAATAGGAGTTTGAAGCCATTCCATGTGCATGCTCATTCAGAGTTTTTCTTTGTGCTGAACAGTGCATATTTGTGATTTTTCGGGTGTGTTTTTTGTAAGAGTTTGGTGTTTTTGGTTGAGTATTTCATATCAGTTTGGGTTGCTACTGTATTTCAGACTTTTAGATGTTAAAATAGAGCTGAATATATGTATTTGGTCATGATTATACTTTTGTAATTTATTATTAGTGTTTTTGTGGTGTTTTCAGGCTATTCTATGTTGTTTTCGGGAGCCCAATGAGCATTGTTTTTATCCTCTGTTTGGGAGCTGTTGTGTAAATGTTATACATATCTGAAAATTTCATTTTTTAGGCTGTTATTCTGCTGAAATTTCTATAAAAATTTCCACTTTTATATTTACTAATAATATATGAAGCTGTGAAATTTTTGGCACTATTTCCGACATACCTGATTTGGGGTTTATTGAAAAATTGGTGAATCTTTGAAATATTGGTTGTTTGATCTTAAAGATCTGATTAGAGGCTTGAAATATCATATAAAATCAGAAAAGGGATATTTCAGTGGTATCAGAGCTATGATCTTGCTAGCTTGAGGGTTTGTAGAAGTTTGCATGTTAGTTTTGACAACTACCCAAATCTTGCATTTCAAAATTTATGGTTGCATGCTGCTTCTAATCATTTGCATGTTAGCTCCTGGTGAATTTGGTGGTTGCATGGTACTTCTAATCAGCTGCATGTCAAAATCTATGGTTGCATGCTACTTCTAATAAATTGCATGTTAGTTCTTGGTGTTTGAAGAAGTTATAACCTATTGGGGTTACACTCTACTTTATCTAGAATGGACAGGTATAATACAGAGTCTCAGAGGACACGATCTTGGACAATTGATATCCAGAGTCAGAACAGTAGAAAGGATGGTTATTTAGACACTCGAGATAAACTTTGGAAAATAAGCCATGACATGTTTGAATAGTTAGTTGAGCACCACTGTATGATGAATGACATGTTTTCTGACCTAGCTAAGGTGGATAAGTTGGCTAGATTTCTATTTGGCATATTTTCTCACAGGGCAGATGCCACAATTACCAAGAATTCGCATGAGGAGTTTGAGAAACTAGCTTATAGCTAGGCAGAGGTCTTAGATTCTACTCTACCACAAGAGGTAGTGGGTTTAGATGATGATTATGAAGATGTTGTTGTGCATGATGGTGAGATACCTAGTAGAGATGAGCAGACATTAAGCATTCATGACTTTGTTGAGAAAGAGTACCAGGCATAGTTAGATGCTTCATCACATGAGGTTGAGGCAGGTAGTACTTCACATGATTTGTCCAGCCAATTGAAGGTGAAAAAAGATAGTATTGTGACTTCATTATCTCATCATGACAGGATGTAGGATATGATAGAGGATCACATTCAAATGATTTAGTTACAGGGTAGACATAAGGGAGTTCAGGAAAAGTCTCCTTGTGTTGACTTACAAGCGATTAGGGAAGGAATGGGAATGATGAAGTTGAGTTATTTACATCTTCCATCAGATCATGACCATCTTCTTAGCCTTTTTGGAGACTATTCAGATGCCTTGAGGAGGAAGGAGGAGGAAGTTGAAAGGCTTTCTCACGAGCTTGAGGACACTCTTGCTCCTTTGGTGAATACTCCATTGGCATTACAAGATTGGGAGAGACATGGGGATAAGCATGGCATGGAATTGAGTTTAGTTTCATCTTGCACTCCTAATACTTAGCTTTCTATGAATGGTAGATCATATGTGGACATTGATAATGTTGTGAGTTCATCTTGCATTCACATCCAGGATAGAGGGACAATGTCAGACAGGTATGTGAAATTAGTTGGTATTGGTCATATTACTCAGGTGAGGAGTTTGCTTGAGTTACCAGCTAATTATAGTTTATGGATATGGACTTGAGATTGTTATATTGGCATTTGGGATTTAGTTGACAAGAAATCTTTAACACTTTTTGGTTGCAGTGATTGTTTGGGTGCTATCATGGATTTGATTAGCAGATTGCACGATGTTGTCTTTTCTTGTGCTAGTAGCTTGTTTGATGTTGGTATTAGTTTTTATACATCGATGTTCGGCTTTGTTCATATATCCAGTCAACCATACGTGCTGGAATGTGTTGATGATCTTTCATATTTGGCAGTGTGTACAAATAAGTCCCAGGATCATATTGGCATTGATGACATCCAAGAGAATGCAGTGGGCAGTTTTGAAGACTTAGTTTCCTTGGAAATTTCTTTTGGTACAAAGGAGATGGACAATAGTGCTATATTTTTTGATACTCTGTGTGTTGATATGAGCTTTGGATTTGATTCATAGGATATGGATGGTAATACTCTAGAGACTAGTAACTTTGAGGATATTATTTTAGACAGTGCATCAGAGGAGGTTTGTAGGAGACAATCTAGATAGTGCCATCATGTGTCTAATCAGTTGAGAGTTAGTGAGTGAGACATTGCTATCGCTTGCCAGCATTTCAATACTGTTCGTCAGTTGTTAGAAATTTATGGATGGGGTTCTCCTATTAGTGATGAGCGGGAAGGCAGTTATCTTTCCTTGACAAAGATTCACTCTTTATGGGAGGCTATTCGAATTTTGAGATAGAATTATATGTAGTTGGTAGCTAATACAGATTATCTTACAGAGTGGGGGAGTACAACATATGACACATTATTGGCCAAGGAAGATGAGGTGAGTGAGCTTACTCAGTAACTCGAGGTGACTTCTAAGATTCTTTAGAGTACACAGTTGGCTTTCAAGGAGTCACAGTTTCATTTGGCTAAGGTGACCATGGAGTTAGAGAAATTATAGTCTTTACCAGATTCTATACAGTCACAAGCTATGGTGTCTGGTGATCTGAGGATGTCCATGGTCAAGATTTTCAAAGACAGTAGAGATGGGGATGCATCCATCCTTGATACTAACATTAGCATATCGGGTTCATCCCCACTAGAGTCAGGTTCAGTTGAGTTGGGTGCTGCAGCAAATTGTTGTGGTATTGTTGACATGGTGGTGAACTCTAGTACTGATGGCACAAAGACTAGAGATGTTGTATCAAATATCATGTGTGATGTTGGTGAGCCGATAGTTGGCATGGTTCCTGCTAGTAATACTACTCCATTGGTGATGTCTTTAGAGGTAGTAGTTAGTTCCAACTTGGTTAGTGATCGATTGCAGTTAGTTACATCTGAATTGCAGTCTGGGCCACTGACTGAGATTGGTGCATTCTATCAGCATTACACTATGAGGTATGCTCATCAATTTACCTTTGATGACCATGTTGATGAGATGATGATACAAATATGTACTTTGGTTCATAGTGCTTGTCATCAGTTATGGGATGGTTTGATGCCTCGGGATGAGAGTTGTGATGGGCATGACATGGCGATAGGTTCTGCAGTTGACAGCTTGATAATACATGACTCAGAGTAGGAGTTTGGGAGTGATAATTTAGCAGTTGTTGTTATTGATTCTACTCCTTTGGCTATGACATCTCTTGACTTAGCTGGTGGTCAGTCACAGTGGGTTGTATGACTTGTTCATGGAAAATTTGGTTTGGGTTCTATTTCTTGCTATTTATCTTGTAATGTCTTTTCACCATCAGCAGTGCATGGGAGTTATGGTTATGAGAAAATGGCCAGTGATTTGCAAGGTTGTGTTGACTGCAAAAGTTGTACAGTGTGTGGATTCTCCATACTTGGTACAATTTCATTCAGGAGCATTCACCATTGTTGTAGAGTTGGATTGTACATTTTGTATAGGCCAGTGGGATGCGTTGATGGTATTTACTATGTTGGCAGTTTGATTTGTCCACTTTACTTGGGCTCTAATGTTCTAAGAGTTTGTGTCTTGTGGGTTTTTGACTGTGGTAGTGGTGATTTTGGAGTTTGGTTGAGCTATAATTGTCAGTTTGGTTATGGATTCCTCTTGGTTATATTGCAGAGGATATTGCAGGAGCCTGTGTTAATTGATAGTAGTATAGTTCATGACTACATTTGGGATCTAGGTGGATTGATTGGTTTATTGTTCAGCCATTTCTTGAGGACAAGCAATATCTGGGAGGGAAGGACTTTTCATGTCCCTTTTCAAATAATTAAAAATAATAATCTTTGCTAATGCAGGTAGGCCCAAAAAGGTGAAGTGTCAGAAAAAGGGGATAATTTTTGGAAGCTAATGGACTAATAAATGAAAATTATTATTAAAATATGTTTCATTAACCCCTCTTGGACGTGAGTTAGGGTTATGCCCTCTTTTAAGGGGTTTGGAGAAATTTTGGGCTGATTTCAGAACTTGATTTTTGCTCATTTCTTTGTTATTCTTCAGAGGTTGCCAAACCTGTGGAGAAGGAGACCTAAGAATGGGAGTTTGTAAATTTCTAGGAAGGCTAAGGAAGGTATTTTGAAGCCATTCCATGTGCATGCTCATGCAGAGTTTTTCTTTGTGCTGAACAGTGCAGATTTGTGGTTTTTTGGATGTGTTTTTGTAAGAGTTTGGTGTTTTCGGTTGAGTATTTCATATCAATTTGGTTTGCTGCTGTATTTAAGACTTTTAGATGTTAAAATGGAGCTGAATATATGTATTTTGTCATGATTATAATTCTGTAATAGATTATTAGTATTTTTGTGGTGTTTCTGGGCTATTCTATGTTGTTTTCGAGAGCTCGATGAGCATTGTTTTTATTCTCCATTTGGGAGATGTTGTGTAAATGTTATACATATCTGAAAATGTCATTTTGTAGGCTGTTATGCTACTGAAATTTCTATGAAAATTTCCTCTTTCAGATTTACTAATAATATGTGAAGCTGTGAAGTTTTTGGCACTATTTTCGGCATACCCGATTTGGGGTTTATTGAGAAATTTGTGGATCTTTGAAAGATTGGTTGTTTGAACTTAAAGATCTGATTAGAGGCTTGAAATATCATATAAAATCAGAAAAGGGACATTTCAACTTTGAAACCTTTGTAAATAGCATATGCAAGTAATTTTTTTACTCCTTCCATTCTTGCAACAGGGGTAAATGTTTCCCCATAATATAGTCCTTCTTCCTATGCATAGCCTTTGCAAACTAGTCTAGCTTTTTTTCTTGTTATCTCACCATTCTCATCAAGTTTGTTTCTAAAGACCCATTTGGTACCAATTACATTCTTATCAGTTGGTCTGGGAACTAAGGTCTAGGTTTTGTTATTCTCAATTTGGTCTATCTCTTCTTCCATAGCTTTATACCAGTCATCATCTTGAAGTGCATCTTTCACCATTTTAGGATCAACCTTGCTTAGCAAGCATGATTCATTTCCTAGTCTATTCCTTATCATTGGTCTTGCATACTTGTCACCAATGATTTGATCTATAGGGTGATGTCTCCTTATATATTTGGCTAATCTTAGTTTTATTCTTCTTTCCATGGTTGATCCTTTAGCTTTAGAGTCATTATACTCTTCGTCATCTGGTATTTCATCATTTCTTTCATGTATACTATTTTCAGAATTAGAATGTACATTTTTTTCATTTTGCAACTTGGCTTCTAAATGTAGCTTGGCATTCACTGGTTGTGACTTTACTGATACTGAGATTTTTTGTTGATTTCAAACTTGATCAGCAATATTATCTTCAACAATCATTCATTCATAAAATTATGCAAAAGATCTATAATCTTCTCATTGCTTGGACTCATCAACTTGGACTTCTGTATGCTCATCAAAATTTACATTTTCATTCTCCATAATCCTATTAGTGTTAGTATTCAAACACTTATATGCCTTCCTTCTAGTGGAGTATCAAAGGAATATGTCTTCATCACTTTTTGCATCAAATTTTCCATTTCTAGTATCTCTAGGAATATAGCATTTACAACCAAAGACTTTGAAATTTTTTACATTAGGTGAGTTACCATACCACAATTCAAAAGGTGTTACATTTGTACCTTTCTTGACTTGGACTCTATTCAGGGTGTAAACAACAATACTTACAGCTTCTCTCCACTACTTTAGAGCAACATTTTTCTTCATCATCAAGGTTCTAGCATAGTCTATTACTGATCTATTCCTTCTCTCAGTAATATCATTCTGAGGTGGGGTTCTTGGTGCTGATGTTTTCCTTTTGGTACCTTTTTCATTGCAGAATATCTCAAATTCCTTTGATGTAAATTCTCCTCCTTTGTCTGATCTTAGGTATTTTGATACTCTTAGGTATTTCATTCTCAACTTTGTCCAAATACCACTTGAACATTTGAAATGCATCTAATTTTTTCTTTAATAATATAACAATCATCATCTTGTAATAGTTATCTACAAATATCGTTATGTATTTGTCTCCTATGTGACTTTGCACTTCTATTGGACTACATAAGTCTATATGGACTAACTCTAGTATTTCTTTGGAAGTGTATGTTTTGATTTTGAAACTAGACTTAGTCATCTTCCCTAGGTGACATTGTTTACACATTGTATTTTCAAGCTTCTTTAGTTTGGGCAAACCTCTGACTTTCTTCTTTTTGCTGATGCTAATCAGATTGTCAAAGTTATCATGACACAACCTTTTATGCCATAACCACACATCATCAAGTCTAACAACAAGACAAGTTGCATTTTCCATATCTAGATAAAACATATTACTTCTTGTTTGTTCACCTTTTCCTATTAGATTTCCATCAGTGTCATAGATTTTGGTAGTTTTGTTTCCAAATTCAACTTTGCAACGTACATTCCCTAATTGTGATACACTCAGAAAATTGTAGTTTAGTCTTTCAACATAGTATGCATTATCACATGAAATTTTCTCTATAAGTTTAATTTAGCCTTTTCCTTTGATTTTACATGGAGCATCATTACCAAATCTAAAACTATTTCCATCATATTGAGTAAAGGTAATAAAATTACTTGTCTCCTATCATGTGATGTGAGTGTTGGTCTGATTTTTCACATAGTAACTTTTCTTAAAATCATAGTATAAAAAATTAGATGTGAGTCCTTTTATTTGATCCTAGGGTTTCAAGTTTTTGGTATTGTATTTTTGATATCTTTTAAAATTTGTGTAAAACCCTAGGTCTTCCCTTTTTAAATTTATCTTGGCATGAAGTCTTTTAAAAGTGGTTGAATGTTTTTTTTCTCGTCTACTTCAAAGTCATTGTTGAGTCCTTTTGAAAAAATCTTGTCCTACTGTTGGATCTTGTTTAGATCCATGGATGTCACATGCTCGCTATAAAAAGTTGTGAGGCTACTTACTATAGCGATGTAGCGACCATCAAAAAACTTTGTCATGGTACTGAAAATGTGGTCCAGTGCCAGAGAAGTGTATCAATTTGAAAACACTATGGTCATGTGCTCTATCCTAGGGTTGTCAGTAATAGAAAGGACACATGCAGAGCAATTCACAAGTGGTGTCACCAAAACCTAAGAAATTTTGTTGAATCACTATATCATGACCAAAAAATCTATGTACTCTAACAATAGTGACAGAGCGAGTGCTTGAAATTTAAAGAAAGTGGCAAAATTTTTCAAGATTGATGTGACCATGGAATTCCTATGTAGTTTCATAAATATGCATGATCATCTTCTTTGACAGCAATATTAATTGGTGAAAATTCAATCAATGTGTTACACGTTCTCCATCAGTAGAATTCTAAATCCACTAGAGGTCACTACATCATGATCAAGAAAATCATCAATATTTTGGTAGTGACATAACAAGTGCTCGAATATTGCAAAAGATGGTTTTCTTTTTAAGTGGGCACAAATTTTGAGGATGCCGAGGAAGATATCTGGCAAACTATGCCTTTATTTCTATGATAGTCAAGTCATTCATGGTTATTCTTTTTTAATTTTCCTAGTGCCAATTTTTTATGGGTTACTGGAAGTCACTATGTCGCTACTGAAAGGTTGGTGATTTTTGTCGGTAGTGAGGTAGTGACTAGCCGAAAAGTTCTGATGTAATGAAAAATTTCAAAAAGGTGGGCCTCAAATGAGTGATCAGTTAGAAAATGAGTTGTGCAGATTAAATGACACGGTGGCATCCTACTAAGCAATTATACACTAGAAATTTTGAGTCCATCGAAGCTCACTATATTGCTACTAAGAAGTTAATGAGTTTAGTTGGTAGCAATGTAGTGAGCTGCCTAAAAAATCACAAGCATGACAAAGTCAAGAGGGTTTGATGTTACTCAGGATTAAAATAATAATATGTATATGATAGCAGGTTAAGCTAGCTTAGCATTAGCAGTAACCTGGACCCACGTTTCATGCATAAAACAACTAAGGGATTCTAATCATCAGATCTAGCATGGATCAATGATACTCACTATATCGCTATCAAAAGATGTGCACTTTTTATGTATAGTGAGGTAGTGAGTAAGGGTCCCACCACAACTTAAAAGATTCATCCAATTTCCATGCCCTCAGATCAACTTTCAATCTATGGCCATCACTATCTTTCTATGAAGAGTTACGTGAAGATTATGTATAGAAAGATAGCGAATGAGGGAACCACCATATTTCTTGTGAGAGTTGTATCAAATATCTGTCATGTGATCAAAGCAGAATGAATGGTTATCACTATCTCACTATAGCAAGATGCTCGAAAGTTATGTATACTGAGGTAGCAACCTGATGACACGTGTCCCCAGTCATCAGTGGGCCCAAAATGAAACACTAGAATTGAAGGGAAGGTATAGATGGAAGTATTTTATTTGATTAACTATCAACGTGTAAGAAGAAAGGTGAGTCAACCCAATTTTCTTTCCTAGATCGTAGGATTTTTCAAGTATCAATGGTGTAAATTCAAAAGGAAATGTGATGCCACTCTATTTTTCTATTTTGTGCATTTATGATGAATGAAATCTTTGTGTGTGAGAAAAATAGAGTATAATACAAGAGATTTTTCCATTTCCAATCTCATGCAAACAAAGATTTGAAATTTTCTAAGCATAAGAGCCTACTAATGATACTGTGTTAAGTCTGGCAAAGACATTAAGCAACCCTCCATCTATGTGTGAGCTATTACAGAGGTTCAGAGAAGAAAAAGTTAGGAAAATCAACTAAGTACTAATATTATAACCTTTTCAGCATTCCAGTTCCTATGAATTACAGTCAAGATGCCTCCCAAGAAAGCATTTTTTGGGCAAGTAAATTATATGGATAGGAATTTTCATGATAATTTGCTAGAATTACTCCCAGAGTCCACCAACAAACCTGCACAAGTTAGGAAGTTAATTTCCTTAAACCCTAGGCTTAAGATTGTTGATGGCCTATATGAGAAATGGAACTGGGTTAGGGATGCAATAACTATGCAAACTGGTCTTGTTTTGTTCAAAAAATGGTTCTGAGAGAGGAATTTGTTTGACCCGCATACTAACATCTAGAATTTTGATTTGGGGAAACTAGTAGTCCCAAGTGTTTTCATGGATTATAATTTACTTAAAGGCATTGCCAAGAATTATGACCAAGCAAATAGGGTGGTGAGAAGAACTGATGGTGTGCCTCTGATCTCAATTAGCCCTGAGGAAATTAGAGAGGTTTTTCACCTAGAGCCATTGTTAGATTACCATGTGCAAATTAATCTACCAGAATTAGAAAATAAGTACAATGCAAAGAAAGATGTAATTAGGGGAGGTGCACTAAGGGCACATATTGGCATAATAGGAACTTTTCCAGTAATCAGTGCAGCCTCTAGGGAACCTTTTAAGAAGAGTCTTTTCACTTCCTGGGTTGTAGAGATATACAAGACCTTGTGTCATGTTTTTGGTGAAGATGAGGATGATTCCATGCCCATGGGCCTTATGTCTATGATGGTTCAAATTGTCTCTTTTGCTGTAGATGTTATCTTTGATTTTGCTTCCTTTTTAGCTAAAGAAATCCATGTTGGTTTGGTTGGAATTGCCAAAGGGAAAGTGGAGAAGACCTTTGGGCACTATTCTTTGTTGATGCACATGTTTTTGTTTAAACGGGTAGAATATTTTGGTAAAGAGATGGAATTCAACATAGAAGAGAATGGGGAAGCACTACTAGTCCAATTATGGAGTGAAAATATGACATGGGATGCTGATAATGCTAGTTTTGTTAGATTTGGTAGGTATTTTACCTCTAGGTTGAGATGCCTCATATTAAGTGACAATCCTAGGATCCCTAAGGCACTAATGAATCTTGTTAGGCCTATGAATAACCTCCATAATTTGAAAGTTTCACATAATTGGAGAGCTATTATTCCTTACTCTATTTCTACTATTTTTAGAATTTACTGTTTTAGGGGAAGCCCTCATGTTTTGTCCTACCAAGTACCTTTAAAGGTAGGAATGGCTGAAGTTTTGTGGCAATTCGAAGGAGTGGAGGAGCTATTTCTATTGAAAAGGTTAGTAGGGTCAATTTTTCCTACTTACATTGTGGCACAACAGTTTGTGATTACCAAAGTGGGTTGGCTCTTTTTGCATAAAATTTTGGATTAGTATAAAATGGCTATCTCCCATCCCTATTTTTGTGATGCTGAGGGATTCTTTAATCAGACCTTGAGACATAGGATTAAATTGGGATAGGTCAAACATGATTCATATTATTTAGAAGATATTATAAGGAATGAGTTCTCTTTTTAGGAATAGGAAACCAAAAAAGAAAAGTGGAGAGTATATTCATGGGTTTTAGAATTCATTCATTGTTTTGATTAGAAATATGGTCCTCTAGATAATGCTAATATAGAGGCTGATAAAGTAAATAAGCTCATGAATACCTTCCCTAAAATAATGGAAGCTATCAATGAGAAGAAACAATTTTTTATTGATTCATACCTTGATAAGGCTAGAGAGGTCATGAGCAGGTTGGCTTTCAATCCTAATATGGGAGCCAGTCAAATAATTGTTCAAAAGAAACTAGGTTATATTGCGATTTTGAATAAAAGGTCTCCTATGGATAAGGGAAAGAAAATAATGGGATCCACAAGTGTAGTCTAGGAGGAGAGACCTAATGAACCTTCTCCCAAGAGGCAGAAGGTAATGAAGGAAAAGAGTCCTCAAGTTGAGGAATATTCCCTCGCTCAATCCCCTTTCAGGATTGGAGAAGAGCAACTCACTGGTGAGTAGATTAGATCACAGGGAGGCATTTTTATTACTCAAGCAGTGTTAGATGAGGGTAACCCTCAAGAACCTCCTCCACCAAGTTTGGATCTAACAATAGCTGACTATAGAGGTAGGGAATTGGGCCCTATATTAGAATAGGCAAGTCATCAATTTTAGGCTATGAAAGTTTTGTAAAGTCTAGGGCTTTCCAACAATTTGCACGGAGGGCAATCATGAATAATTTTGAAGAAAGGTGTAAAAGGTTGAAAATAGAGCATCCAGAAATGGATGAGGCCTCCATTGAGAACCAAAAAAAAGAAGAAATGATAAGAGAATTTAAGAATATAATCCCTAAAGAGGGAAGACAAATGGTGAAGCATCTAGCATTTTGTTGTTACCAAATTGGGACATTTCTGATGCCTTTGTTTTCAATTTTGTTTCAAATAAATAGAATTTGCAAGATTAGAATAAAAAGCACTTCCAAGGTACTACATTTGTTGAGGATCAAGCTACATTGGTCAGCCAGTCATTAAGAAGAGGGTCTAGAGCCACATTATCACAACTAGATGAGTCTAGATTGATGGGAAACATAATTGTAAGGAGAGTTGTTGATACCTCTCATGTACAGGTAGCACATTGGAATGTGGATTCAACCCAATTTATTTTGGCCATTGCTAAGAAGAAAGAATAGGCCATGTTTGAAATACAGAGCAAATATGAAACAATTCTAGAGGCCTACAATAAAGAGGTTAAAAAGAGGATTGAGCTTGAAAACAAGCTAATGGGAGGTCCACAAGGCCAAGAATAACATACCCTCACCCCCTAGTTGAACCCTTTAAATCCACCCCCCTCATAGAAATACTAGATACACCCCAAATGCCACAGTATTACACTGTTGAAGATTTTGAAGAAGAAAAGAGTAAACTATGGGCCTTACATGTAGAGCTAAATACACAATATGAGGATAAACTGAGAAAAGCTCTTACATATTTGGCTAATAAAATTGAATGGCCATTAGTTTATGACCAATTGGCTAGGGTGGTGAGTATTTGAAATGAATTAAAAGCAAATGATGAGGCTGTAAAGCCTATTGTAAACAAATGGGGAAAGAAATAGAGGAGGAAAGAGATGACCTTTTTATGTTACTCTGTTATAAGGTCATCCCATGACCTTATTGAAAAAACCTATGAAATTTTTGTTGATCTCTCAGAGTTTGATGAAAAGAGAAGTGATTTACAAAGAATAATAGTTGTCTACTTAGATAGATATAAGAGCCAAAGTTTTAGCTTATTCCCTCATGTCCTAGATAGAAGAAATAAATTGAAAAGTAAAGATGAATGGACCAAGCAGTTAGATGATTTTTTTTTTCTAAGAATGAATAAAGTTATCAATGGAAAGGGGCATGCATGGTGGGCTACAAGTACAAAAGAAATTGTAAAAGTTTAATTATTCTTTGATTCTTTGAAATAAGAATTTTTTGATATTGACAATAAAGCAGTGGTCGTTATCAGGAAGCAACAAGATATTCTATAGTTTGATTGGCTAGATGACACACTGTTTGACAAGTGGATGGTAGAAATTGCTCCTAGTGAACAATTTGAGAAAGTTGAAACTGACAGTGATGAGGTGCAGGATGATGAGATCCAAGTTATTGACACTGTCACTACATAAGGCCAATAGGAAGAAGAAGACAAGAATGATAAGTCATTTTTGGTTGCAGGCCTAGACCAATAGGATGCTTATACAACCAAGAAGGAGGATAGAGTAAAAGTAACTCTAATAGTATAGGATGAAGATGGCAAAAACCCATGGGTGAATATTAACCTGAAATCATCAGAAAAAAATTCATCATTGGATAGCTTGGTAGTTGCATACATGGAGGAATTAGAATAGTAGTGAAATCAACAACCTAAGAGGATGTAATAGAAAGGGACCCGCCAAAAGGAATTTTTAATTTAGAAATCTTTCTATTACTCATAGTTTTGGCATTTTGTGATAGGTGTATATAAATATCTCTTGTAAAAGACACCTGTCAATTCTCTAAGCCTAAAGCTTGTCACATCTCACATTATATAAGTAAGATTCTAGGGCTAGAGAAGGGTCCAATTTCTAATGCTTTTAGTCATATACTTAGTTTTTTTTCGGTCTAGTAATTTGAGCAAGTTTTATGATGTATTTTCTCTGTAAGTTTCTAAGAATACATTAATATAGAATGATCTCTGTGTTTCTTCCTAAGGTCATTCTTAGTTTATTGCAAGTGTATAAAATTTTCAAAGAAAATGAATAAAAATTATAAACTGTCTCCATATCAATTCTTTGTGGATTTTTTCTCCTTTTGGTTACTTAGTTGTCTTGATATTGCATGAGTAAAAGCTTGTGCAATTGAATGCAATCCATTTAGGTAGTATATCTATTCATCACTGCTATTAGTCCAATGGATTAAGTAAAAGCTTTGATAAATTTGATAAGGTTGCTATAGCAATAGGAAGGATGTTTTGAATGATAAAGTCCAGTAAGAATTGTTGATGATATATTTTGTAAGGCAAAAAATCAGATCTATGGGACTGCAGTACACTTTGAATGCCAATGGATTAGGCACTGGTCAAATCAATTCAATTGGAAGAGAAATAGATCATAGATCGGTATCAAATGCAAAATTATAATCAATTTTACTTTTCTTTCTTGAATATTTTCAAAGTTGGTTTCTAATTGGAAGGTTTCTGGGTCACCAAATCATTGTGTTCATGTGTTATGAATGATTGATCTTTCATTTATGCAGTAGATTAGATGAATGAATGATGAATGATAAAATGCATAAAAGTTCATATTTTACTAATTCACCCCTCCCCTCTCAGTAATAGATTTCATCCTGAATATTTCCAACAATTGGTATCAGAGCGCTTGGTTCTGAGGACAAAGTTTGACAACTTGAGTAAAGATCAAGAGCAATGGATATATTCAAAATTGACAAAGCTATTGAAAATGAAAAGTTAGATCTGGAAATGATCATGGCTCAACTCAAAGAAGCTAAGGAGCATCTTTCTCAATCCCTGAAAAGAAGGAAGGAACTTGCAAGACAAATGAATGATCATCAGTATGTCAAAGAAAGAATTGAAGACCTTTTACCTTCAAGTAGTTCAAAGGAAGCCAACAAGGCAATCAAGGAACTCCTGGAAAAGAATGGTTCCCTACAGGAAGAAGTAAGAAAACTCAAAAGAGAACAAGAAATCCAATCAATCAGGCTATGTGAAGTCTTGGAATAAAGAAATAAGGAAAATGAAGACTTAGAGGTAAGAAATAGTCAATCCCTTTAGCATCAAGATCTTGTAAATCAACTTTCCAATGCAAATGAAGCAATTATGAATTTGAGATCTAAAAATGAAGACTTGAGGAATGATCTGATCATTAAAAGACAAATTAATGAAATCTTAAAAAGTGACTTGAGATTTGAAAGACAAATCAATCAAAGTTTGGAAAATGACCTAAACACTGAAAAGAAAATCAATGAGAGAATGATGAAATCACAAGTAGACATGACTCAATTAAATCAGCTAAGTGAGCAAAATCTTCATAGATAAAAAGGCAAAGCTAGACTTGGTTACAAGGAAGTAGGTGAAACTTCCAAACAAGGTGCACAAAGAAATCAAAGGCCTACTTGTAATCACTGTGGTAAGATAAGTTATACATCAAACAAATGTTGGAGTAATGGAAAGGAAAAATTCAGTGGCAAATGCTTCAACTGCAATCAACATGGTCACAAAGCAAATGAATGCAAAGAAAAACCAAAAATTGAAGGCAAATGTCACAAATGCAAGAAACTAGGTCACAAGGCATCTCAATGCAAATTAAAGGTATTTAATCTAGCAGAACAAATTATCAAAGCAATATTTGGTTGGGACTACAATACCTGGTGCAGATGTCACTATTGTGGAGAATATGGACACATCAGAATAAACTATGCAAGACATCCCCTAAGAAAGAAGGATACAGCCATAAGATGTTACACATGTACTGAACTTGGTCATATAGCTAAGAATTGCATGAATACTGGAAGAATTAAAGATGAAAAGAAAGAAAAAGTTGATAACATTCAGAAGCAAATGAGACAACAGTGGATTCCTAAATCTACCAATCAAGACAGTTCAAATAATGATCATTTCACTCAAGAAGTGGGTGACTCCATCATTTCCAATTGAGACTTGAGAAGACTCAGGAACTACATCTTCTAGCCATAGCTTAAATAGTTTTAGATTATAAAAATGAGTGCAAATGATCAATACAATATTTCAGATACATGGATCATAGAAATAGTATCAATCACCGAGTTGCATATACCGAGCAAGGCTAACTAAAAACCTTACCAAGCTAGGTCAAAAATATCAAAGATTCTATTAGTCTACCAAGTTGCAAGGTTCTATCGAGTATTTCAATGACAGACTAGCATGCACTATGTCATCTCATCTACCTTCGCACCGAGCCTTAATGATAGTATTTCATTAAAAGGGGCAGAATTCGATTTCATGTTCCACTGCGACTTAAAATTCTTAGAGCCAAAAGGATTTCCAGTTGCATGCCAAGTGATTTGAAGAAAAATTCCTACAAAGTAATTGTTTGAAAATCTTTTCATCCATCGAGCAACAATGGCATCCATAAGCACCAGCACTAGCAAGGTGAAGAAGGGTTCTGAAATGCTCGTAAAAGGAGTCGAATGGAAAGCCCCAAAATTGAAGGTAGTGTCCGCAGTTGCAAAATCACTTGATATTCACAGAGCTCAATCAAAAATCCTTCCTGAGGTACTTCTTGTTAACGATATTCGTGCTCATTTCAAATGTGTTGTTCAAGAAATTGGTACATTAGATATGGATAATGCCCTAGGTCAATTATATGTTGATGGAGCCCTAAATCCTGAGCACAAACACTTAGAAGAAAGAGGCTTGACCCATATTCTACACCTACCAAGAAGTTTTCAGGTTAAATGGGTTAGATATGTTCTGAGCCGTGTTCATAATGGTCAGTTGTGGTTGGGACAACCCGTATTGATAACCAAAAAGATGATTCATAAAATTACGGGTTTGCCTATGCTAAGCAAAGCTAAAACCACTAAAACCCTAGGTCAGGATGAGTTATAGAAGCAAACCCTAGTAGAGTGGGATGGTAGAGGACTAAATCTTAACAACATATCTAATGTGGAACTTAGATTTGGCATTTATGTGATTGCATATAAGTTATACAGTTCTAGTAGATTGAATAGTGTATCGTGTGAAGCTGTGGATTTAGCATTTATGATTGTAAAGAAAAATCTTGAATTTTATTTGTCAAAATTATTGTTGAGACAGCTGAATAAAAATATGGAAAGAATAAGGACTTCCAAGAATAACCCCTGTAAATTTGGTTCTTCGTAAATTTGTTTATTCTTTTATGTACGAAAGTTTTTTCCATCAAAAGGATCTATAGTATGGAGGAAAGACACTCCAATTTTATATCAGATTAATGAGTTCATAGCAGAAATGGGTGAAAATTTTGACAAAGTCATGGATAACTATTTTGAAGATTTCAAGGAAAGGATGAATGTCAAGTTCAAAATTCCTCCTAAGCTTGTTGAGGATTACAAAGATGATATCTATTTCATGGTTGACTATGACCATGTGTACATATAAGTAGTCATACCCCGAGTGGCATGGGTAAAACCATTGCCTTATGAATTAAATATTGATGATGCAAGAGATATCATTAAGGCATTGGTCAATGAACTAGCTATCCCTAACATTCCTGCCTTTGGAACCTATGATGAAGAAAATGCCAGAATAGAGCTTGAAATCAAGTTACCTCAGGCAATAAGCAAAGGCAAGAGGAAGATAGCCAAAATGAAAATTGCTACTGGTCCTCTTATGCTAACTGAAGGTAAAGGCAAGGATGAAGAAGATGATGAAGAAGGAGGATAAGAAGAACAAGAACAAGAACAAGAATCTGTAGGAGAAGAACCTCTAAAGAAGAAAGGTAAGGTAACCATTACCAAACCTAAGAAGACACCTACTGCAATATTCTCAAGGAGGACCAAGAAAGGAAAATAGGAACCTGTACTGGTTAGACCTTCACTCACATTTGAGGAAAGGCTCAAACAATTGGAAGAAGGGGTAAGCATCACAAATTTCAAAGCTTTGAAATTTGAAACAAGAACAGATGCTGAGAAAATGCAGATAGAGGAACTAGTACTCTCCAAGATGCAAAAATGGAAATACTACCTGGACCAGCTTGCCTCTCAAATCTCTAAGGAACTACTGGAGAGATTGCAACCAAGATGGGAAACAACCACAAAAAAGGTGAAAGATATCTATGAGCAATCTCTGAAAAACCATCAACCAAATCTCACTGGAGCAAAAATAAAGGCTGCAATGAAAAATCATAAAGGCAAAATGATGATCAGATTCCACACTTGTTTGATTTTAATCAAAGACATTGAGCATGTTGTAAATGATGCAACAAACATGTGGAAAAATATCTATCATCTGCATAAGCCTAGTGAAGATCTAGTAGAAATCCAGGATGATGATAGTAGTGACAGTGATGATACAACTACCTCTCCATCCATCACAGTCTCACTAGGAGAGTTGCATGCATTAATGGAGGAAGACAAGGAAGAAAAAGAGGAAGAAGCTGAAGAGGAAAATAAGGAGGAAGATGATCTAGTAAAAATTGCAGCAATAGTCATTGCATCTCTTCCTCACTCTCCACCTAAAACTATCACATCATCAAGGTTGGAGTCAACTTCTACAGGTTTGATAGCATCTTCATTAGATCTATCATCTGCACCTACCACTTTACAGCTCCAGGTATCATCAGTGGAAGTGTCTACCACTTCATCTACCAAGCTGTAACCCTCTTCTTCAGTCACCGAGCCAGCCTCCTTTGTTCCAACATCATCAAGTGACACATCAGTAAGTTCTACAATTTTGTCAGTTCCAGCAATTTTGACAGCATTATCTGCATCTATTTCAAGTATAACTAGTTCAGATACTACTATAACAGGTATATCATCATTTTTGAAGTACTCCAATTTTTTATTGGGTAAATACTTTTATTGGCATTCATTCTTCAAGTTCGATCCTAGTTTTTGCTGCTAGCCCTTCCATATCTACTATTGTGTCTATTCCTAAGATTAAACCAATGGCCACAGAAGTCAAACAAAAGCAACCATTAAGACTTCTAATAACTAGAAAAGAAATACTAGAAAAAATTGATTTAGACACAGATATAGTTATTCCAAAATTTGACTATGAAAATGCTACCATTGTAGAAATGAGGTATGCTAGTCAATTAATAGAGATGAAGGCTACACAGAAGCAATTAAGATCTAAAAGGGATAAGGAATACAAAATAATAGAAGATGCCAAGAACATTATTATAGAGGCTATAGGTGTTGAAGTAGATTCTACTCAACACATTTTGATTCAATTAGAAGAGGATGTAAATAAATTCAACGAGGATACCTCTGGTCAAGAAAAATTGATTGAAAAGGCTAAAAAAAAATTTGATAATAAGGTGCTTGAGCACATTGCTTAGCACATTGCAATAAAACTGGTAGAATTGTCTACAATTTTGGCCAATTTTGAAAATTCTTTTAATAATGTAACTTCACTTTTTGCCAAACTTTGTGATGTTACCAAGTACACAAAGGAGATCAAAGAAAAATTGAATAAAATTGATGAGGATATGAAGGGCAGTGCCCAAATATTGCAACTTGATCCCAATTCAAGTTCATCCCATCATCTCTGAATCAGATTTTTGTTAGAAAAGCAAGTAGAATTGCTGAGAGAGGAAGCAAGGATCAGATCTACCTTATTAGACATCCAGAACATGATCCTTCCTATCATGGACACAATGTAGAAACACATTGTCCACTCCAAAGCATTGATCCATGACAACAATTTCTCAGTTGCAGATCATATGATCCATGACAATAACACTCTCCTCCTACAAAATTTTGCAAGAAAACTAGGATAAGACTTTGGCTCTTATTCTCAAGGTATATTTTGAATTCATCTCCCATTTTTGTATCTCTGTGTAAATATATATTGCTTAATTTGGTATTATTGTCAAAAAGGGGGAGATAGAGTTTAGAGGGGGAGATAGAGATATTTGTAAATACTTCGAGCATATTGTATGGGGGAGATATATATAAATCAGTACATCAAATCTTGTACATAAGTGTTTTTGTCACTAATGCCAAAGGGGGAGATTGTTGGAATTATGATATATTTGTCATTAGTGTAAACATTTATTTTGTCCTGAATGCTTATCTTGCTCATCACTTAGTCTCAAGTATATACCGAGCATTCAGTGGCTACCTTATAAGTTCAACAGGGAAACAGTTCTCACTGAGCATTCCAGGGATACCGAGTGAAAAAGGTAAAGGAAGTTCAGCAGTGTTTTACCGAGTGAAAAAGGTAATCAAAGATCAGTAGAGTTTATCGAGTGAAAAAGATAAAGGAAGATTAGCAGTGTTTACCGAGTAAAAAAAGTAAACAAAGGATTCAATGTTTACCAAGCTAAGCAAGGTAAACGAAGAAGATAGTTTCTACTGAGTAACACTACATCTACCGAGTCACCAATGGCTACCGAGTTCCAAGAAAAGTTCTGTGACTAGTATGAACTGAGCCTCTACTTCTACTAAGTGCATGATGATGCTAAGTAACGTAGTGGATGCCAAGTATCGTAAGGTCACCGAGTTAGTTCAGTGAACCTGAGTTTACTAATGGGCCAACTCAATAATGTTTTGTTCACTTGTGTTTTGGCTGACCTTGTAACTATAAAATATTGAAATGGTATATATGTAATGTATGATATAATTTTTGAAATATGATATGGAATATGAACATATTGGCATGAAAAAAGAGGTATTATTTGCATGAAAAGAAGGTATTGCTATCAGCAACAGAGCAAAAGGAATACAACAAGGTTAGCATAAGGAGCAAAAAAGTTATATCTATCACATTAGGTGATCAATGCAAAAGGATCTTATAGAAAAAAAGTTGTAAGTAGATCCACTATTTCATCCTAACAGGTGAATCCATTTTTTTTAAAATCCTATAACAAGGTAGACTTAATAGTCTTTTGTAAATCTCCTAACAGAGTGCATACTTCACTATATGTTTGTAAATCCTCTAAAAAGGTGGATCTAGCAGTCCTACTTGCTCCTAATAGGGTAGATCACCAAAAGTGATCATTGTAAGCTTTAATCAGCCAACTTCATAGTGCAGTAACAAAGTTTTGTGGGCATCATCCCCACCCCAGTTTAACTTTCTAATTGGAAGGTTTCTGGGTCACCAAATCATTGTGTTCATGTTTTATGAATGATTGATCTTTCATTTATGCAGTAGATTAGATGAATGAATGATGAATGATAAAATGCATAAAATTTCATATGTTACTGATTCACCCCTCCCCTCTTAGTAACCCATTTCATCCTAAATATTTCCAACATATATCCCCTAGACTAGGTCTCATAACTGAAATGCATCATAGGTTAGGACTCAGGAGTTCTTTTGGAGATCCTTCTAATCCTAAAATAGTCCCATATTTTGAATCAAATATTATAGATCTAGATGTCCTTGTTGACTCAAAAGCTACTTCTGTAGATCCTACAAAAGTACAATCAAAGATAGGATTTCTGAAGAAATGGGTTGCTGAGGAAGAAGCTAAACACATTCATCTTGAAAAAGAGAAGGAGCAACCCACCTTGGATGCTATAATAGAAAGAGATACTCTAATAAGAAGGATGGCTACCTTGAAAGAACATAATAGAAAGTTAGAAAAGAAAACTACAACTCTCCATACTAATGTTTTTGGAGATGTAGACAGTCTAAGAGCTAAAGTTCAAGAACAAGAAAAATGCCTGAATCAAAAGCAAGAACTAATTATTGCTCAAGTCCAAGACTATAAACCTGTAAAAGTAAATCATGTAGAACCCATTGAGAAAGTTGCAGATAAATGAAAGGGTAAAGCTATAGGAGTCCAAATAAATGAACCTCAAGCTCAACCAAGAAAATCCATAAAACCTTCCATGTCAAAATTACATCTAGATTTGGAGAAGGCTAGAAAAGAGAAGGAAGATCTTGCAAAAGAGTTTGAGAAGGTGGAGAATGAAGCTCAAGTGTTAGAAACTAGGAGAAAGATTTAGTTCATTAAGTCTAATTCTGCATTAGCCTCATGGCCAAATTTATCCATCCCAACTTTAGTTTCTGTACCTCCTTGTGGACTAGTAGTTTTAGTTCAAGGAATATCTCATCCTACTCCTACCTCATCATCCACCACTTATACTCAAGCCCCTATTTTCCAACCTCAAAATTCCCAGAGTGTTCCTCTAAACCAAGCCAATATAGCAAGTACCTCAAATGTTCCTAGTTTCTAGAAGAAACCTATATACATGGAAAAGTATAGACATATATCATTTGTAGGTATTCTTGGTGCTCCACATCCCCTATCTTTTGATTTACGAGATAAAGTGGTTAAGTTTTTTGAAAATAATGTTGTTATTGGTGAAGAACATTTGAGAGTTTTCATTGACATGTCAAATGATTATGAAGGTGAACATGAAGATGTGGTCATGAATTTGTTTGCGTATTCACTAACAAAGTATGCAAGGGATTGGTTTAGAAGGTTACTTTATGATAGTATTACCTCCTAGAGTGACTTGGAAAAATTGTTCAAGGAGCAATATGGAGACAACACTAATACAAGATTCATGCTAAATGAATTTAATAACATCAAGAAGAATCCTAATGAGTCCACATTTGATTTCAATGTAAGATTCTAGAAAGGCATGTACAAACTATTTCAAGTTATGAGCTTAAATGAGGATGTTTGTCTCACAACATATTTTAATGCTTTTGATAGCAAAATGAATTATCAATTGAGGGATAAAGATCCCAAAAATTGAAGGGATGCTTATAAGGTTGTAGTAAATATAGAGAAGGAAGGCATCTAGAAAATTAGGTACGAGAGATGATTCAAAGCTTTTCAATCCCAAGAATAACAACAAAAGGGAGGGTGCTAAAACTCCTATAGGAAAGAAGCCAAAAGAACCTACAATAGGCCAGGTGTTGGAATCGCTAAAAAAGATGAATTCCACTAGTTTTAATAAGCCAAATGTTGCTGAGAAAACCCCTATGAATAATAGCAATTTCAATAGACAACCTAGAATGCATAATTACCCTTATACCACCCAATGGAAGAATGGCAAGCCAATCCCTAACCAAACTCAAAATGTCAAAGATAAGGGTACACCAGATCCTCTGCAAAGGAGTTCAGTAAATATGAATGATAATGTGCCATGGTGTATTATTTGTAAATCACCCCACTCTGTAGAATATTATGTAGTTGCTCAGTCATTTGCTTCTGATCATAGTTTACAAACTAAGAAGGAAGAAGAGAAGAGTCATGATGATGTAAGTTGTAATATGGTAAGCATGTGTAGTGACTGTGTTGATTCTAATTTAGAAGAAACAAAAAGTGATCTGGAGAATAATAAAATTTCTTATCAATTACATCATCAACAAGTTTTTTCAGATAATGAAGGCTATGATGAAGATCAGGTATGTGTTACATCTTCTAAAGTTGGTCATGTAAGTTTAAGAATGCCTTCTAAAGAAGAAATTTATAAGATCACTACGAAAATGATCTCCCAAGTACATAGCAATTATAATTTGAGAAACAAAATAGTTAATAGTGAAATTGGGAAGCCTTCTAGTATATTCATAAAATATATCACACATAAGATGAAAGATGAAGAAAAGAAGGCTAGTATGGAGACAGTCAAGGTTAAAGATGTTAAAACTAAGAAGTGGAAACCTAAGAAGAAAGTACAATTCCAAGCTAATGAGATAGCAAAAACAATTATGCAAGAGAAGGGATCAGGGTCTGATAATTCCAAGAAAATAATAATCTTTGCTACTCAGAAGGCTCCTACGGGTAAGTGCACCAAGTTGTGGTTCCAAAAGGGGGGTATAAGTGGACACCTTTTTCCTGAAATCAGCAAATTCTTGACTTCAGCAAGAATTTGAAGATAGTTATGCTCAAAATTTTAAGATATGATAAAAACAAAAGTCGTAGTCCTTTGAATCTAGTTTCTAAACTACTAATTTTTTTTCAAAATGGTTTAGTTTTAGGTCCTCAAGAAAGGGGGCCACAAAAAGTGGTACTATTTATTCCAAAAAAGCATAACATAGTACAAAGTGTGGTCCCCCTAAAATTTTAACTTTTCTTTTGAAATTCTTTAATCGCTCTAGTCAAAAGTTACCTAACACTATGTAGTTTATCCTAGATTTTTTGGGTAATTTTATAATGTGTATTTTTTTTTTAATGAATTTTTAAATTAGACCCATCCCAAAAATGTGAAATATCTGTGTGCTCCCCCTAGAAATGATTGAAAACTAATCTAAAATCAAAACTTCTTTTTTTCAAAGTGTGTAGAATGGAGTCTAGTTTCTAAAAAACTAAGTTGTTACAAAATTCAATGAATGAGCTAAAATCTACAGCCCAATTAGTACATGGTGGTTTTTGACAAAAAATGAACATACATTCAAAAGAAATTATAGATGAAAGACTTTAAATAGTTCAAATTAAAAATAAATTATATGGTTAGATAGCTAACACAGAGACCTATAATGTTATGTAACCTAATCTTATCGATACCCAACCACGAGGAATCTTGAAGGGGAGCACACAAGAAAAATCAATCATTTTTTGTATGTTTTCTGGAAAACACATCTCAGACCTGTTTATAAACTCCAAACCTTTGGGTTGGATCTCCAAGGCAAAACCAAGCCTTAGGCTTGGTTTTAATGCAAATCTTTGAATAGCGTGTGCGCCCTATAGCGCGTGCACCCTATAGCACATGCGCCCTATTAAAATGCTATTGAATTTGAGGTAGTACGCATGCGCTATAGTTCGCACTCACTATTGAGACCTAAATTGCAAACCAAAACCAAGAGAGAGCTGGGGGGTGGGGCGAGGGAATGGCTATTTGTGTGTGTGTGTGAGAGAGAGAGAAAGTAGGGGATGGGAGAGGGGAGAGAGGAAGTGAGAAAGAGTAGGGGTGGTAGAGAGAGTATAAGATAGGAGATAGAGGAAATGTGATAGAGTAGGGGTGGCAAAGAGAGTCCAAGATGCAAGAGAGAGGAAGTGTGAGAGAGAGAGTAGAGGTGGCAAAGAGAGAGTATGAGATGGGGGAGAGAGATTGAAAGTAGGGGATGGGAGAGAGAGGAAGTGTGAGAGAGAGTACAAGTTGGAAGAGAGAGATTGAGAGTAGGGGATGGGGGAGAGAGAGAGTAGGTGATGGGAGATGGAGTGGGAGAGGAAGAGCAAGAGAGAGGAGGATGGGAGTGCATGTGTTTGAAAGAGAGAGAGTAGGGAATGGGAGAGGGGGAAGATAGAGTAGCTTGAGAGAGAGTAGGGGATGGAAGAGAGAGTAGGGGATGGAAGAGAGAGTAGGCGATGGGAGAGGGAGTGGGAGAGGGAGAGAGAGAGGGGGGATGGAAATGTGTGTAAGAGAGAAAGAGAGAGAGTGTGAAAATGTGAGAGAGGATAGGGGGTAGCAGAGAGAGAGTAGAGAGGGAGAGAGTGAGAGAGAGAGAGAGAGAGAGAGTGAGAGAGAGTGAGAGTAGGCAGTGGGAGAGGGAGATCCAGTGAGAGAAAATGTAGAGGATGGGAGAGGAGAGAAGGGGGATGGGTGTGTGTGAAAGAGAGAGAGTAGGGAATGAGAGAGGGGAGAGAGAGATAGAGAGAGTAGGGGATGGGATAGAAAGAGAGTAGGCAATGGCAGAGGGAATGGGAGAGGGAGAGAGAGGGTGGATGGAAGAGAAAGAGATTAGGCAATGGTAGAGGGAGTGGGAGAGAGAGAGAGAGGGGGGATGGAAGTGTGTGTAAGAGAGAAAGTAGCGGATGGGAGAGAGTGTGAGAGAGAGTGAGAGTATGGGATGGGAGAGAGAGGGAGAGAGAGAGAGAGATAGTAGGCGATGGGAGAGGGAGTGGGAGGGAGAGAGAGAGGGGGAATGGAAGTGTGTAAGAGAGATAGAGTTGGGGATGGGAGAGAGTAGGAAATGGGAGAGGGAGTGAGAGAGAGAGGGGGACAATGGGAATGTGTATAAGAGAGATAGAGTAGGGGATGGGAGAGAGTGTGAGAGTTTGAGAGAGAGTAGGGGGTGGTAGAGAGAGCTTGTACAGGATGGGGGTGAGAGAGAGAGAGAGTATGAGAGAGAGTAGGGGATGGAAGAGAGAGAGTGAGAGTAGGGGATGGGAGAGAGAAAGTAAAGAGGGAAAGAGAGTACTTGAGAGAGAGAGAGAGATAGTAGGTGGTGCAAGAGGGAGTGGGAGAGGGAGAGAGAGGGGGGATGGGAGTGTGTGTGACAAATCTAGAGAGTAGGGGATGGGAGAGGAGAGAGAGAGGGGGGATGGGAGAGTGTGTCTATGAAAGAGAGAGAGTAGGGGATGGGGGAGAGAAAGTAGGGGATGGGAGAGGGAGTGGGAGAGGGAGAAAGAGAGAGGGGGAATGGGAATGTGTGTAAGAGAGGCAGAGTAGGGGATGGGAGAGAGTGTGAGAGTGTGAGAGAGAGTAGGTGGTGGCAGAGAGAGCTCGTACGAGATGGGAGAGAGAGTGAGATTAGGGGATGGGAGTGTGAGAGAGAGTAGGGGATGTGAGAGAGAGAGAGTGAGAGTGGATGTGAGAGAGAGAGAGTGAGAGTAAGGGATGGGATGGGAGAGAGAGAGAGAGTAGAGAGGGAGAGAGAGAACTTGAGAGAGAGAGATCTAGTAGGTGGTAGGAGAGGGAGAGGGAGAGAGATAGGGGGGATGGGAGTGTGCGTGACAGATGTAGAGAGTAGGGGATGGGAGAGAAGAGAGTGGGGGGATAAGATTGTGTGTGTCTATGAAAGAGAGAGTAGGGGATGGGAGAGAGTGTGAGAGTGTGAGAGAGAGTAGGGGGTGGCAGAGAGAGAGTACGAGATGGGAGAGACAGAGTGAAAGGATGGGAGAGATAGAGTGAAATGATGGGAGAGAGTGAGAGAGAGAGTAGGGGCGGCAGAGAGAGAGAGAGAGTACGGGATGGGAGAGACAGAGTGAAAGGATGGGAGAGAGTGTGAGAGAGAGTAGGGGATGGGAGAGAGTGTGTGAGAGAGAGAGTAAGAGTAGGGGATGGGAGAGAGAGAGTAGAGAGGGAGAGAGAGAACTTGAGAGAGAGAAATAGTAGGTGATCTAGGAGAGGGAGTGGGAGAGGAGGAGAGAGAGGGATGGGAGTGCGTGTGACAAATATAGAGAGTAGGGGATGGGAGAGAAGAGAGAGGGGGGTTGGGAGTGTGTGTGTGTGTGTGTGTGTGTGTGTGTGTGTGTGTGTGTGTGTGTGTGTGTGTGTGTGTCTGTGAAAGAGAGAGAATGGGATAGGAGAGAGTGTGAGAGTGTGAGAGAGAGTAGGGGCTGGAAAAGAGAGAGTACGAGATGGGAGAGATAGAGTGAAAGGATGGGAAAGAGTGTGAGAGAGAGTAGGAGGTGACAGAGAGAGAGAGTAAGAGATGAGAGAGACAGAGTGAAAGGGTGAGAGAGAGTGTCAGAGAGAGTAGGGGATGGTAGAGAGAGAGAGAGTAGAGAGGGAGAGAGACATAGTAGGTGGTGGGAGAGGGAGTGGGAGAGGAGGAGAGAGAGGGATGGGAGTGCGTGTGAGTGATCTAGAGAGTAAGGGATGGGAGAGGGGAGAGAGAGAGGGGGATGGGAGTGTGTATCTGCAAAAGAGAGAGTTTAGGGGATGGGAGAGGGGAGAGAGAGAGTAGCCCAAGAGAGAGAGAGAGTAGTAGATGGGAGTGTGTGTAAGAGAGAGTAGGGGATGGGAGAGAGTGTGAGAGAGAGTAGGAGGTGGCAGAGAGAGAGAGAGTAAGAAGTGGGAGAGGCAGGATGGGAGTGTGTGTGAGACATCTAAAGAGTAGGAGATGGGAGAGGAGAGAGGGTGAGAGAGATAGAGAGAGTACGCAGTGGGAGAGGGAGAGTGAGAGAGAGTAAAGGATGGAAGAGGGGAGAGAGAGAGTGTGTAGGGGATGGGAGAGGGGAGAGAGAGTAGGAAGAGAGAGAGAGTAGGGAGAGAGAGAGAGAGTAGGGAGGGTGGAGAGTGATGTGTATGTGAAATCACCTAAAAATGGTCAAAAAGAAACTTTGGGGCCCGTTTCATTCATTCTCTACTTTTGTTCTGTTCTGCACTCTATTATCCCAACAAAAATCGCAGGTTTCAACACAGCAAACACTCTTTCAAGGTGGCAAACACTATTTCAAGCTAACAAACACTATTTCAAGGTGGCAAACACTTTTGGAAGCTAACAAACACCAAATTCAATCATTGGATACACGATTTGAAGACTTTTTGAATATTCCTTATATAGAAAAGGTTAGTGCAATCTATTCTAAATATTGTTTGTTGATATATAGATACAAATTTGATTATAATTTGACATGTTGTTTAATATATAGTGAATTCATTGAAATTTGTATGTTTCAATGAAATGTTATTTCGAAATGGTTAGAAATTTGACAAGTCATTTTATATATATATTGTGTATTCATTCAAATAATTATAATTTTTATATGTATTTGAATAATTTGTAATTTACACATTTTAAGTAATTCAAATGTTTGAATAATTTGACATGTAGAAATCATCATCATGCCAAGGAAGAAACCAAAAAATTAAACAAATGAAGATAGGGAGAGAGATTTGGCAATTAAAAGAGATAAAATGAAATTACTATGTGAGCAAAGAAAATTGCAAAGCAATAATGAAGAATTGACTTTCGAAGAGGATCAAGAACCACTAGTACCAAGAAACAAAGAGGAAGAATTGGAAAGACAAAGAGAACGAATGAGACTGTTACGCTCAAGAAGACAATTGAATTGTGAAGCTACACCATCTTCTAATGTTGGAGTCATATCGTCCGCTACACCATCTTCCAATGTTGAAGTCATATCATCCTCTCATGTTGAAGAGACACCGATTTGTAGATCCAACGATATACACACTCCATCATATCATGTTGAAGGCACAACATCAACACATCAAGTAGGTGATATTCCATCTTTTGCATCTTATTGCCAAGGCACATCATCTTCGGTTCAAGGTACGCAATACACTCAACCTGATGTTGATGTTCAAAATGTTGAGAGAATTGAAGAGATTATAACACCTTCTAGAATTCATTTTAGAAGACCAAAATATTTGATTGATATTGATAGTAACATTTTGAAATCAATGCCTGACAAGATTAGCAAGCGTACTTGTCAAAATAAAGTTAATCGTATGTGGAGATTATTTTTTAATGAATTAAATATTACAGGTCAATGCCAATTATTTGTTGAAATGATGAGGAATTTAAAATTTAGGCCTATCATGAAGATTCTTGGGCTAAGAACGATGGATGATTCAAATGAAAAAAACATTGTAAAGAATCTAATGAATGCTTATGACAAAGTGGGTTCTAAATCATGCACCAAAGATAGTAATATCGCAAGACGAGTACTTACATCGACAATAGTAAGTAGCCAAATGAAGAAAGCTTGACTCATGAGAAAGACAAGCAAAACATTAAAAATTGGTAGAGGTACTCTAAGGAGAGCCATGCTAAGGCGTGAGAGATTGGAAGATCCAACAAAAAATGAGTTATAGACATTTAGCGGTAGACTACCGTGAAAGGATAAAGAAATTAGTGAAGCCTTGAAATCATTGATCGAAGATTTTTGGAAAAATAACACACGTGTTTCCCCTAATCAAAGAGATGTTGTAAGAAGGAGGATTGGTAGCCAAAATCGTGAGCCACATGCAAAAAAAAAATTGGACACAACTCAGACACAATTTTTTGAAAAATTTATTGGTATGTATCCTCAAATTTTAATAAGTCAAAGATTTTTTGAGATGGGTAAACCTTTTTATGTGAAGATAAATCACACACACACAACTTGTTGTTGTAGGATACATATTGAATTTTCTAACCATTTTGATGTTTTTAGGCATATATGCATAATTTTGCATTCTCAGTTTGTTTTACAGGATTGTGACATAAATGAGCCACCAAGATCTTTAAGGGAATTCATATCCAACATTTTATGTGAAATAAGGGACGGCCAACAATTTTACAAGACATCATGCTTGGATGGTACGTGCTTATTTTTTGGTTCTTTACAACTTTTATCAACTTGTCAACATATGGATAGTACACATGCAATTGGAAATGAAATAGTAGATTATGGAAAATTTAAGACAATGACATATGCTCTAAAAGATGGGAAACATGGTAAAAGATGTGATTTAGTCATTGAAAAGATTCCAGTGTATGAGTTCATGAAGATTTTTTGTGAAAACATTATTTATGAGTATGCAAGGCATACCCATAGAGCTCGATGGCTAGATTTGCAATTCAAGTTGTGCAAGGATATGTTTCCACTAGATACCATTGTTTTGGTTGTAGATTTCGTAGAGAACTACACACTACAACCACAAAATGAGGTACAAGAAAAGTATTATACTACTCAACAGGTTTCCATATTTGTTCACATAAAATTTATGCATTCACCTACAAGTACAGAGGATGACAGGAAGATTTTGAGGGAGTACCATTTTTACATCAGCGATGATCGATCACAAACTACAGAGTTCGTACATGGTTTTTTTCAACTATTTTATGAAGATTTGGCTAACAGGGGCATCACATATCGTCAGCACATTATTTGGTCAGACAATTGTGCATCTCAATTTAAGAATGCACGGATGTTCTATTGGTTGAGCACGATGCACAAGTTGTGTAGAATTCAATACATGTGGAATTTCACAGAGGCTGGTCATGGAAAGGGAGAGCACGGTGGTGCAGGTGCATGCATCAAAAGAGCCTTAGCTCATGAAGAACTAAAGTACAAAGATGGAGCAATATTGACAGATGCAAAATCTATCGTCCTGTGGTGTAATGCTACAGTGGGTCCAGGTAAGGAAGGTGAGTCTATGGTTCAGAGATTTTTTTGGTTGATAGATAATACTAACATTGCACCATATCAGGATTGTTGCACACTAACAGGATCCAGTGAGTTGCACTCTTTTAGAAGCTCTGATGCAGGTTCATGGAGTATCCACGCACGAAAAATGGCATGCTATTGTCCATCATGTGCAGAGGAAAATTGGGATGACTGTGAGTCGACTGAATGGGTGGACAAATGGAATATATGGGTTTTGGACCCAATTGACACCTATCGTCCCCCATAAGCACTGGAAATGGTATAGATGGAATCGTCTATTGACTTTGACCACTTGTCTGATCTAGTGCAACTTGGTAATATATATATTTATATATCTTTGTAATTTCAATATGTAACTTTATAACTTTTATGCAAGTATTTTCTGAATTAATGACCGCATTTTGTACATTTGTCACTGCAGGCCATTTTTTGTTGTTATTGCACCTAAAGACAATGAAGAATGGACAGATTATTATTTGTGTCATTGTGTTCAAGCCAAATAGAAATTGGATCACTCGGTTATAGATGGTGAAGGTTTAGAGTACCATGTTGGTGTGGTGGTTGTAACCGGCACATGGCTTAGAAGATATTCTATGAAGAACCCTAACTTGTGGTTATTCAAGGATTGGCAAACAAAGAGGAAGATTCTTCATTATTCAAATCTTGTTGTCGCATCAAATGTCCAGTTGGTAAAATATGGTGGAAAACCACATAATAAGAATCTTTGGAGAGTTCGCGAGTCAGACCACGAGCCAATACTTGAGACATTAAAATGTCGAGCAGATCCAGTTGGCTCATTAGATTGAATACAGAGAGAGGGAGAGAGAGAAAGAGTGATCAACTGGATCCAAATACATTGTTGCAACCTCTTCCCCAAGACTGTCCACATGACTAAGGTGGACCATATTGTTATGATGCGTAAGTGATGAGATTTAGTTTAAATCATAGATTTTATGTTTTGATTTGTTTATAATCTAGATTTTATGTTTTGATGTCTCCAATTTTTTTAAAGCTAGAACAATATTTTTCATATTTCCTTATTGTGATGATATTTTTCTTTCATTGCATGTTCTCTTGGATGACAGGAGGGAGAGAAGAAAAATAAGTAGATTTCCAAACAGCCAGCCACCCTTCTTCATGTAATGTATTCATTTAAGGTAAAAGTCCCATTTCCTTTGTTTGGCTTTGGTATTTGGTTATTTAAAGTCATTATTCTAGTTGGACCTTTGTATGTTTGAATTTGGGATTGTTTAGTGTCTATTTGTTATGATTATACTGAATTATTAATTCTACGATGTTTCTATTATTTAATTATTTAAAATAAATTAAAACTTTTTGTATAAAATTATTATTTTTTATTTCTATCTATTTGTTATGATTATTTCTATTATTTAAAATAAATTAATTCTATAATATCTCTATGATGAACTATTTATATTTCTAAACTTTACATATTTTACACCATGACCAAAAATCAAACTATTATAACAATACAAATACATTTAAATAGTAATGTAAGAATGGTTTAGTTCACATAAAAAATAAGTCTATCTTAGATATTGTAAATACATCACAAAACTTTATCGCTTCAAAAAAATTGGAATTTCTCCCATCTACTTGAGTTCCCATCAATTGTCCATAAAATTGGGAAAGGGAATAGGTGCTATGCTCCCAATCCCAACATCCTCCTGTCCACTACTAGGAGATGTGTGTAATGTAGGATTCATCTCCATCAAATTAGTCATTTTTTTCACTAGTTGATTGGGACTCTCACCATTTGTTGCCAACTATAGTGAAAATGCTTGGGGTTACACTTATTAAGTAAGAATATTTCTTAATCTAGGGATTAGAGCATTGAACATATCAGAATGTGATTTATGCTATCGGAGAAGAGGTATGTTGGGCATACTAATTGATTCTAGGGCTAGTGCAATTACATCTCCTTCCACTAGTATTGTAAATATAATTTCTATAGTTGTTGAAGGTGCACCTCCAATATTTGGTCTATATCTCTTTCAAACATTTAGATTATCCTCTCTTTCTTTCCTCTTCTATTCCTTTAGTGCAACCTTCTCTGCAACTCATTTTCCCCTCTCTATAGCATCTAAGATGTCATTTCTTGCAATCTTTTCCTCTCTCCCATCTTTCCTATCCCTGATCTTCTCCTTCATGTAAAGTGCATTAGCCTCAAATAACTTCTTAGTCTCTCTTGTTCCTTAGAATTTTGTATCCTTTTCTTTGGTAGCTATAGGAATCTATTGGGTAAACCACTATGTTGTTTTCTGTCTAGTGGCATGTAACGTATAAAATCAACATCTCCATCATAGTCATTTTGGGCCTGGGTATCAAAAAATTGTTAACTATTTATTTCATCATGGTTGCCACCATTTGCAAAGCATTAGATGACATCCTTGGGGTCAACATGTGGTGGGGATGGAATTAAAAGGGAAACATTTTCATCCCCACAAGTATTTGGTTACCCAAGGTTTGTGACAACCTCCTACAACCAATCTGGTTGTGAATCTTGCATTAGCAAGCTTAATCTAATATCAATGTTTGTTGTATGCTCAAGGTTTTATCTCCTATAATAGTCCACTGTCTAGTTCAAGTTTTCTGGTTGGGTATTTTTAGGTGCAATTGTACCTAGTCCCTTCATATTTTTTCCATAACTCCTCAAAAAAGTGTTAATTGGTTCATCTAATAAGCCAATTATTTTTAGGAAGGATTCAATAGTGATTTCCTCCCCGTCACTTTACAACTCATCAATATTTGCATCATCTACAGTATTTTTTTCTTCTAATCCACTACTTGTAAGTTGTGGTTTAGATCCCTATTTTCCATTCTCATCAACAATGAAGCACTTTCTTGGGCCTATATAATTCACTAAAACCTCCCTATTCAAAGACCATATCCCTATCCTATCCCTATCATTATGGAAACCTTGGATAGGGCTACGATCTTTGACGGGGCATATCTTGGAGCTCATGTGAGGTATGGATGTGATTCTTGTTCCTACAGGACTGTGTTGTGAAGACCTACAATAACCTCTCTCACTTTTTGGAGATCACATTCTATTTTCATTTTACAACGCCATCTTGGGTGATGCTAAAACTTGTAGTGTTGGCCAGTACAAAGTTGCCAACTGCCAAATCTCTCTCATCTTTCATAGTGGGATCAAACTATCTACTCCATTAGCTCCAGGTGGCTAGGTAAACCCTATCCCCAACCATTTCTTGTCCCCTTCAATTCTTGAATGTTCTTAGGCACGCCGAACCAAAATGTCCCTAAGGGTCACTAAATGCCACAGGGTTGTGATCTTTGACAGGGCATATCTCGGAGCTCATGCGAGATATGGATGAGATTCCAATTCCTATAGGACTATGTTGCAGAGACCTACAATAAACTCTATCACTTTTTGGAGATCACATTTCATTTTCATTCTACAATGCCATCTCGGGTGATGCTGAAACTTGTAGTGTTGGCCAGTACAAAGTTGCCAACTGCCAAATCTCTCTCATCTTTCATCGTGGGATCAAATTGTCTACTCCATTAGCTCTGGGTGACCGGTTAAACCCTATCCCCAACCTTTTCTTTTCCCCTTCAATGCTTGAACGTTCTCAGGCACGCCTAACCAGAATGTCCCTAAGGGTCACTAAATGCCATAGGGCTGCGATCTTTGACGAGGCATATCTCAGAGCTCGTGAGAGATATAGATGAGATTCCAATTCCTACAGGATTTTGTTACAGAGACCTACAATAACCTCTCTCACTTTTTGGAGATCACATTCCATTTTTATTCTACAATGCCATCTCGGGTGATGCTAAAACTTGTAGTGTTGTCCAGTACAAAGTTGCCAACTGCCAAATCTCTCTCATCTTTCGTTGTGGGATCAAACTATCTGCTCCATTAGCTCCGGGTGGCCAGGTAAACCCTATCCCCAACCTCTTCCTATCCCCTTCAGTGCTCAAATGTTCTCAGGCACACTGAACCAAAATGTCTGTAAGGGTCACTAAATGCCACAGGGCTGTGATCTTTGATGAGGCATATCTCGGAGCTCGTGCAAGGTATGGATGTGATTCTAGTTCCTACAGGACCATGTTTTGGAGACCTACAATAACATCTCTCACTTTTTGGAGATCACACTTCATTTTTGTTTTACAACACCATCTCAGGTGATGCTGAAACTTGCAGTGTGGGCCAGTACAAAGTTGCCAACTGCCAAATCTCTCTCACCTTTCATCGTGGGATCGAACTGTCTACTCTGTTAGCTCTGAGTGGCCAGGTAAACCCTATCCCCAACCTTTTCCTATCCCCTTTAGTACTCAAACATTCTCAGGCACACCAATCCGGAATGTCCCCAAGGGTCACTAAATGCCATAGGGCTGCAATCTTTGACGGGGCATATCTCGGAGCTCGTACGAGGTATGGATGCAATTCTAGTTCCTATAGGATCATGTTGCGAAGAAATACAATAACCTCTCTTACTTTTTGGAGATAACATTCTATTTTCATTTTACAACACCATCTCGGGTGATGCTGAAACTTGTAGTGTTAGCCAGTACAAAGTTACCAACTGCCAAATCTCTCTCATCTTTCGTCATGGGATCAAACTGTCTACTCCATTAGCTATGGGTGGCTGGGTAAACCCTATCCCCAACCTTGTCTTGTCCCCTTCAATGCTTGAACATTCTCAGGCACGTTGAACTAGAATGGCCCTAAGGGTCACTAAATGCCACAGGGCTGCGATCTTTGATGGGGCATATCTCAGAGTTCGTGCGAGATATGGATGAGATTCTAATTCCTACAGGACTGTGTTGCAGAGACCTACAATAACCTCTCTCACTTTTTGGATATCACATTCCATTTTCATTCTACAATGCCATCTCGGGTAATGCTAAAACTTGTAGTGTTGGCTAGTACAAAGTTGCCAACTGCCAAATCTCTCTCATCTTTCGTCGTGGGATCAAACTGTCTGCTCCATTAGCTCTGGGTGGTCGGGTAAACCCTATCCCCAACCTCTACCTATCCCCTTCAGTGCTTGAACGTTCTCAGGCACGCTGAACCAGAATGTCCCTAAGGGTCACTAAATGCCACAGGGTTGCGATCTTTGACGGGGCATATCTATGGGCTGTCAATACTCTGACTATACTTTAAGTCAACGATTATCAATATGTGAAAAAATGGAACTTGTTGTATTTTGAAGTACTGAGAAGATGGCCTTGCCCTTCCCCAGGAGTTTCAGAAATGGGAGACATTAGGTAAGAAAGTGAAAATGTTACTATCGCTTCAACGCACATGACACAATTGGAAATGCAAATTTTGATGGTAATCATTTTGTGATAAGGGAGAGACTAGGGATGATCATTGTTACTATCTCTTTAGTAGTGGAATTTTGTTTTCTCTTGAATTTGGTGGTGGGGGATCAGTGGTAAGACTCCTTGGATATTCCTTCTTATGATGTTAGTGACAAGTTTTTCTCTTTGAAAATACTTGTACGATCTTTTTTAAATTATTAGATAAAAATAGAGAATTGTAAGTATTAAACATGATTAGCCTTTAGTTCCTAGAAGATCTTTATTTCCCCATCAACGCATTTAGAAAGTTAAGTTTTAAGAAGATCATAAATAGAAAAAATTAGAGAAGCGATTTAAACATTTATATTGATTGGAAACATGTGAGTCTTGAGTTTCCTCTACCTTTTAAAGAACATTCCTTAGCTAGCAGACCTAATTCCACATTCCATAAGACTGTCATTGCGCTAAAGATTTAGGAAACCACCTGCTCTAAGATAAAGCTTCCCGGTCAATAATAATCTAGCCTATTGAGGTACATAATACTTCTCAATTAAACTTGTGTTAATTCAGTATTAATTTTGTAATTAACTACAATTTCAGTATCTGTGTACAGGGGGTGACTGAGAAAACTATTTGAGGTCCAATTTGAAAATATATTTGTAAGGATCTCGACCAAGGTTCACAACTTCGATGATTAATACATTCATTCAGGCCAGAACCTCAATACAAAAAAATAATATATAAAAAAGGTAGTGAATAACACCATGTCTAGACCCAAATCAACCAATGAAAGTAAAATTAGCATAATGTGGAACAACAATATATGCATTGAGTGGGTTGTCATAAAAAAGCTTCATAATAAAATTTATGTCTAGAATTAAAAGACCTTAAAGAACATTTATGCTTGTAACACAAATGGCCATTCAAAACTGAATATGATTACAATTTGTGAAAAAGCATTACAAGAACTTGTAATGCTCTTGTGAACATCGTGTTAATTCTTGTAAGAATCCCTAAGATGCTTGTTATACTCAAAATTTTGTTGAAATTGAATTAATTTTTATCCTGTTGGTTAATTGGCTTAGGGTGATATATGCTTCTTGGATGGAATAATGAGTTCGTGATTAACTCTGTATTAAGATTCATAGCATCTTCTAGTTATTTGCAAAGGAAATTTATAAATTACTTGCTAATGTCATATGGCTTGCTTGAGAAAGATGTCTATGTTCTTATTGATGGGTACTAATGACTATCCACATTTAGTTCTTCAATATCCTATATGACAAGCTTTCCATAGACATTTCTTTGCCATACTAAGTATTTTTGAAAACATATTTGAGTAGAAGGACTATATTAGATACTACCAGAAATAGCTTCTTTGCAGTTTTTGAGAAATACTAATAAAGCAAAAAAGAACATCTACTAGTTGGTAGACATAATGGCAACTCTCTAGCAATTGAATTTAATTTCATACATGCACATATCTAATTTAATGTCATACATGAACATATCTAATTTAACGTCATACATGAACAAACATATAATATAAAATGATAACCAATAATATCATATACATTAAAAAACACATAATATATTATGATAACCAATAATGTCATGTATGAACAAACATATCATATATTAACCAATAATGTCATACATCAAATATAGAATGTCATATGTACATCAAATGTGTATCGAATATGTCTCTCAGATGCCTATATATATACATGGGGAAGGGAACAAGTCTCTATATATATGTATCAAATATCTCAACTACATCTTTTCCTTCCCACAAGTGGAAGGAAACAAGTCTCTTGACATCCTCTGACGTCATGTGGAGGGAGACAGTGGAGATGACGGGGCCCTCCTAACATGCTCACTTGACCTCTTGTTGAGGCTCTTCTCCAGGTCCAACTAATACAAAGAAAGTAGATATGAATCAGTATTTATTATACATTGAAATCAAATATATGTACTCACAAAATCAATTATTTTCTTACTGCCAACAAATAGTCACTCTGTAAGTCCACCTCAAATGCTTGTGGACGATTAGGCGTGACAAGACCCTACAACAATTCAATAAATATAATCACTTATAAATAACATTAGAAATTTTGAGATTAACTATTATAAACAACAACTAAAATGAAGAAAATTCTTTCATACCTCCGTCAGTGGCTGTGAGCTAGCCACAGCTGCGGCCACTCCACTATCAACAGACTGTCGCAGATGAGGAGGTGTGTCTGACATCATGAGCTACATGTCATAAAATAAATGTTATATCTAACATGAAACATGGAATAAATATAATTAAATGAATTAAATTAACATGAAACAACTGTACCTGTGTGAAGCTCATATGATGTCTCTGCTCTGCGTCTGTGGTAAAGGTTGAGGGTCCTGTGGAGAACTAATGAACATGCATATTTTTTTGGTCAATCCTTAATATGATTACGTAATAAGTATATGTATTAATTAAAATGATTAAATTGATACATACCTCAAGACTTGTCGAAGGGACAAAAAATGGGCCTGGAGGATCACTGCTAGGCCCAGGAACACTTTGACCCTAAATTTTGAACAATGTCAATAAATTCTAATTAATTAATCATCCACTATACGTATGAAATGTGATAAAATTAGTAATTTACCTGTGTGTCAATGCCAAATGTCTCATTCAAGAACTGATCGGTGACAAGCCCATCATCTGCACCATCTCTGACATGAGTGCCAAATGTGCATAGGGATCCGCATGAAGTGCACATGTGACCACGATGTATAGAAGGCTCTCCCTCAACTAATGGGCTCATGGAATTGATGAGGGTCTGTTTCAAAGCATTAATGGTCCCTAGAGTGCTGGCCTCTACATGTTCCTTCACAACTGAAGGAATAATCACATGCTCACGCTGTGGATGGACCATGGGTGCCCTAACTACACTAGGGTCACGATGTGCTTCGGGCCTCTCAAATGATGACCCCCCACCTCTACCCTGGGAGTCTAACATATCAAAATAATTGGGGATCTCCCCAAGGACAAAATCACAATATAATTTCTTCAAAAAATACATGGGGACCTCATGATTGTTGCAAGGAGGGGCATCAAAAACCATCCACCATCTATCCCAAAAATTATTTCTAATAGCATCATGTATGCACCAATGGATGGGGAATTGTTTAGTACCCTCTCTAACAGTATTTTTCTCACCGGGTTTTCTAAATAATGTACATATACTACCTTTTGTTATTTCCTTTTTTTTAACATCTTCATATGACAATTTATTTGCATAAAATCTTTTTTTTTCATCCCTCTTAGCCTGCCAAATATCTAATTGACCACTAACTAAGGCTATCTGAGTGTTAATGGATTCAAGGGATGATGCCAATTGAGCCCTCATTGGATTGGTTTGTCTGGATTCTTTCAACCGAGCAATGGTTCCTTCTAATTTAGTTTTGCCTCTCTATTTCATTTCTTAGATTTTCTTGTGTGCCTGGTGGAGGTCTTGCAATTGGTTCGGGTTGTGAAATTTGTTCTTCTTCTTGAGGAGGGTTTTGGTTTTGGGGTTCTTGAGGGTTTTTATGTTCTTGTAGATTTTTTGGTTGATTATGAACATTTCCTGATAAAAAATCAATTGAAATTCAAATAAATAAACAAATCTAAATGAAATTTGTAAAAACCCTACAAAAGAATATAAAAAACTTACAAAACAATATGAAAAATATATCAAACAATGCAAAGTTAGGTTTATATCACTTACGGTGTCGTTGTGGGTGTGCTTGTGGTCTTGGATTTCATCGACAAGGAGGCATTTTGGCAAATGGTGGTGCAAATGTTGAGTCTTCAACTCGTGTACGCGCTGCTCGCTGTAGGAGTAGAAGAAAATGGTAATGAAAATGATGGGCTATGGGTTTGCAACCCATCATATATACTTTTTATTTTTTTTAAAGCGCGTACGCACTATAGCGCCCACATGCTATAGCACGTACGCATTGTTTAAAATAGGAAAAAAAAAATTCCTTGTCACCTTTTTGGCACCACAACTCAGTGCATATGCCCTACTCTAGGTATGATTATTGAACCCACTGTGTTCAAGCTAATTGATATGATATCCATGTTGTCCCAAATCATTGTTAAGGTACCTTTGTCTAAACTCTTTATAATTGAAGAGCATAACAGTAAAGCCTTGTCATGGTTGGAGGGATAGGAAAACGTAATAACAATGTAGAACAAAATGTTACCCAACAGACCCCCTTAGTAATAAAATATAGCAGTATCATGTCCCAAATTCCCCAAATGTTCTTGGATGACTCATCAGTAGCATACATAGAAGATATTGACCCATTTTTTCTCAATCTAATTATAAAAGGAAAGATCCTTAAAAATTACATAATAGACTCAGGAGCCTCTAACACCATAATGCCCTTAAAAGTAATGGAAGCCTTGGGGTTGAAAGTAGACACTAAATAGGGAAAATGTAGAGGTATGGATTCTAGGAAAGTACTAGTCATAGGTACTATAAATGCTTTGCCATTTAAGCTAGCTACATATCTTGAGGTAGAAATGACCATGTCAGTCCTTGTGGTTAACATACCTCCACACTATGGAATGTTGCTTTCAAGAAAATGGAGCACTATTATGGGAGGTAGCCTACAATGTGATTTAACTTATGAAACTTTTCACATAGGTGATAAGGCTACTATGGTAGATAGAGAGCCGAGGGTTAGTCATATCTTGGGTGAACAAATTGACAAAGATGCTACTTGTTTTTTAGATACTAGTGTAAATGAATTCAGAGCTGAATTGATTATTCAAGAAGTCAAGAAATTGCTTGCTATTATTGAACGTGAAGTTAAGTGTTGTATGGACTCACCAATACTATGGAAAATGTTTTTTGATGGGGCTAGTTCTAAAGAAGGTGCAGGGTAAGGGGTAGTTTTTGTTTCTCCAGAGAAAAACACCCTCAGATATTCCTTTACCTTGAATTTTTCATGTACTAATAGTATAGCTGAGTATGAGGCTCTACTTTTAGGATTAAAGGCTTCCTCTCACCATGGAATTAAGAAATTACATGTTATAGAGGATTCTAAATTGATTATCTCTCAAATAAAGGGAACTTATGCATCTAAAAACAAAAGATTAAAATAGTATAGAAATGATGTTTGGGATCAAATAGAACTCTTTGATGCATTTGGCATCTCATGGAGAGATAGGACTCAGAATAAGATGGCTGACCTATTGACAAATGTAGCAATTAAGCCACAGGAAGTGTCATTTGCAAGAATCTCATAAGTTGAGCTTTATAAAAGACCCTCTGTACCTAATAATAGTGAACATTGGTAGGTATTTGAAGGTGATAAGGGCATTACCAATTTCTTGTTAAATGAAGATAAGTATCATGGTTAGGAGATGGTTTGCAGTGATTTGGCTTAGACCATAGATAGGAGGGAAACAATTTTTAGCTAGGAAGTTATGTAGTTGAAGACTAACAAAGTACCTAAAGCTATGGTTGTCTTGGAGAATATGTTTGATAACCAGGATAGGGTAAGACATGGAGCTAAGGACTATAAGCCTCGGGAGCTAGAAGAGATAAATTTGGGAATAAATGAGGCCCCAAAGAAAGTCTACATTGGCCAAAATTTGTCAACAAAAATTAAGAAGCCTTTGATTGACCTATTAAGAAAATATAGACATTTTTTTTTACTGGTCATATGATGATTTGAAAGCCTACAGAGAAGATCTCTTTCAACATGTTATACCATTGAAAGACAATGTAAAACCTTTAGGCAAAAGTAGAGGGCAGTCAACACAACCCTAGCCCACAAAATGCAAGAGGAACTAATGAAGTTAAGAGATGGGGGAATAATCAAGCCTAATAGACATTCCACCTAGGTTTCAAACTTAGTTCCTGTTAGAAAAAAGAATGGAGATATCAGACTATGTGTAGATTTTAGAAATTTGAATATTTCTTCCTTAAAAGACAATTATGGATTGCCAAACATGGAAGCCATGTTACAAAAAGTAACTAGATCTAAACTCATGTCTATGATGGATGGATTCTCAGGGTATAATCAAGTACTAGTGAAGGAAGAAGAGCAATTCAAAATAGCATTTACAACTCCTTGGGGAACCCATGTGTATGTAAGAATGCCATTCAAATTAATTAATTTAGGGGCCACATTCCCAAGAGCCATGGACGTGGCTTTTCATGAATATATAAATAAGTTTATGGTGGTATATCAAGATGACCTCACAACATATTCCAAGAACGCTAAACACCATTGTGGGCATTTGGAAATGATTTTCAGTAAAGCATTGGAATATGGAGTGTCATTGAACCCTAAGAAATGTGCATCTGGGGTGACTGAAGGAAAGTTATTGGGACATATAGTATCAAAGGATGGGGTAAAGATAGACCCTAAAAGGGTAGTAGCCATTGATAAGGTCCCTAAGCCAAAGAATGTAAAAGGAATTCAATCTTTCTTTGGGCAAGTTAACTTTCTAAGGAGATTTGTTACTAACTTTGTTGAAATTAGTAGACCTATTTCTAAAATTCTTAAGAAAGGGGTTACTATCAACTAGGATGGTGAACCTTCGCAACCATTTCAAGATATTAACACTGCTATAAAGAATGCCCCAGTTTTGAGGACCCCTGATTATACTAAGCCAATGCACATATTTTCTTTTGTATCTTTTTACATTGTAGCTGCAGTTTTGTTGCAAGAGAATGAGGAGGGATATGAACAACCAATTGCATTCTTTAGTAAGTCATTGTAGCTAGCTGAGTTGAAATATGAAATAAATGAAAAGAAAATATATGCTCTAGTAAAAGCTATAAAGGCTTTTAGATGCTACTTGGTAGGGGCTATTGTCATTGCATTTGTGCCTAGTGCTACTGTGAAAGATATATTTTCTCAACAAGAAGTGTCAAGAAGAAGATGTAGGTAGATCAATAGGATCCAATAATTTAAGATTGAGATACAGATAAAAAAGTTGGTAAGAGGTCAAGGTTTAGCTAAAGTCATGGCTCAATCTAATTTGGATGCTAACTTGATCAATATGGTAATAGATGATCTTAGATCTGATTCATGTGATATGAGCCATTATGACTGGTATACCAATTTTATTCACTATCGTTAACACATAGAGGTTCCATCTCACTTAACTAAAAGTGAGAAGAGGAGCACAAAATTGCAAGCCATTAGGTACATAATTGTCAAAGGTAGTTTGTGGTGGATAAATTTTGAAGGGATATTATTGAAATGTGTTGATCAAGAAAGATCCCAAGAAATTCTAAATGAGATGCATACTGGAGTGTGTGGGGGACATTATATGGCTAAGACTACTACACACAAGGTAATGAGAGCTAGATTCTGGTGGCCATCCCTTGTTAAAGATGCTCAAATTTTGGTTAGGAAGTGTGACTCTTGTCAAAGTTTTGCTGGAAAACTAAAAAAATTATGTAATACTCCGTTGAAGCCAATTGAGGTGCAAGCACCATTCCAACAGTGGGGTATGGATTTCATAGGTGAGATTTCTCCCAAGTCTAGTAATGGCTATTCATGGATTTTAGTTGTTACTAACTACTTCATAAAATGGTAGAAGCTATCCCTACAAGAAATGCAACAAGTAAAGTTGTCAATAATTTCCTGCTAAGTAAAGTTATTTCTAGATTTGGTTGCCCTTAGAAAATTGTGACAAATAATGCCATGTGCTTCAGGTCTGAGGAATTTAACAAGTTTTGTGACAAATATGGAATAACCAGGTCAACGTCTTCCCCATATCATCCACAAGGGAATGGATAGACTAAATCCAAAAATAAGAGCTTGTTAAAGGTCATTAAGAGGACCTTGGATGATAACAAGAAGGCATGGGACTCTAAGCTACAACTTGCAATATGGGCTGACAGAGTGATTGTGAAAAAAGCCATTAGAGTAGCTCCTTTTGATCTAGTGTATGGAATTTAGGCAAGGATGACTCAGAATAACTTAATGGGACTCTACAATCATATCTAGTTATATGATGAGGACATTATAGATGATATGCAAGAAAGGCTTGATGAACTTGTAGGGTTAACAAAAATAAGAAAGGAGGCATCATTCATAAACCAAAAGTTGTAGTTACAAATCAAGAGACTATATGACAAAAGGTAAATAAGAAAAAAAATTCAAGATGGATATTTAGTCCTTATGTGGAATGCCAAAATTGAAGATAAAGAAAAAAATGGTAAGTTTGACCCTATCTGGTTAGGTCCCTATTTAATTGAAAATGAATGGAGAGAAGACTCCTACACCTTAAAGATTTATCAAACAATATTCTTGAATTGCCAGTTCATGGATAGTTCATAAAGAGATAGTTTTCTTGAAAGTATCTATTTCTCCATGAACATTAGATTTAGGGTTTCTTGTTCCCTTGTATTTTTTTGTCTATATTGTAGATCCATGTAAATATCCCTATATAGTGGTTTTTCCCTTGTCTCTATCTTCTATCTTGTGCTTTCTAAAGAATTTGTCATTGTTGTATCAAGTTTTTGGTCTACTCTCCCAAAGATTTTGAATTCTTGCATAGACTCAGGTAGTCTACCATCCCCTGACAGAGCCACTATTGGTCTATTTTTTTACATAGTAACTTTTCTTAAAATCATGGTATAAAAAATTAGACGTGAGTCCTTTTATTTGATCCTAGGGTTTTAGGTTTTTGGGTCTTGTATTTTTGATATCTTTTAAAAATTTTGTAAAACCCTACGTCTTGCCATTTTAAATTTATCTTGGTGTGAAGTCTTTTAAAAGTGGTCAAATATCTTTTTTCCTGCCTGGTTCGAAGTCATTGTTGAGTCCTTTTGAAAAATTCTTGTCCCATCGTTGGATCTTGTTTGGATCCACGGATGTCATGTGCTCACTATAAAAAGTTGCAAGGCTATTTACTATAGCAATGTAGTGACCATCAGAAAACTCTGTCATGGTACTGAAAATTTGGTCTAGTGGCAGAGAAGTGTATCAATTTGAAAACACTATGGTCACATGCTCTGTCCTAGGTTGTCAGTAACAGAAAGGATGCATGTGGAGCAATTCACAAGTGGTGTCGCTAGAACCTAAGAAATTTAGGCGAGTTGCTATATCATGACCGAAAAATCTATGCATTTTGTAGGTAGCAACATAGCGAGTGCTCAAAATTTAAAGAAAGAATTTTTTTTTTTCAAGATTGATGTGATTGTGGAATTTCCATGCAATTTCATACATATGCATGACCATCTTCTCTAACAACAATATGAATTTGTGAAATTTCAATTAATGTGTTACATGTTCTCCATCACCAAAATTTAGAATCTGTTGTAGGTTGCTAAATTGTGACTGGGAAAATCATCAATTTTTTGATAGTGACATAGCAAGTGCCCAGATATTGCAAAAGAAAGTGTTCTTTTAAAATGGGCATTGATTTTGAGGATCCTGAGGAAGAAATCTTGAAAACTATGCCTTTATTTCCATGATAGTTAGGTCAATCATGGCTATTCTTTTTTAATTTTCCTAGCACCAATTTTTTATGGATTACCAGAAGTCACTATGTCACTACTGGAAGGTTGGTGATTTTTGCCAGTAGTGAGGTAGTGACTAGCCAGAAAGTTTTGATGTAATGAAAAACTTCAAAAAGGTGGGCCCCAAATGAGTGATTAGTTAGAAAATGAGTTGTGCAAATCAAATGACATGGTGGCATCCTAAGAAGCAATTATACACTAGAAATTCTAAGTCCACCAAAACTTGATATGTCACTACCAAAAAGTTAATGACTTTCATCGATAGAGATGTAGCAACCTGCCTGAATAATCACAAGCATGGCAAAGTCAAGAGGGTGTGATGTCACTTGGGATTAAAATAATAATATGTATATGATAGCAAGTTAAGCCAACTCAACATCAGCAGTAACCTGGACCCATGCCTCATGCATAAAACATATAAGGGATTTTGATCATTAGATCAAGCATGGATCAACGATACTTGCTATATCGCTATGGAAAGATGTGCACTTTTTATGTATAGTAAGGTAGTGAGTAAGGGTCCCACCACAACCTAAAAGATTCATGCAGTTTCCATGCCCTCAAATCAACTTCCAATCTACAACCATTGCTATCTTGCTATGAAGAGTTGCATGAAGATTATGTATAGTAAGATAGCGAATGAGGGACCCACCATATTTCTCGTAAGATTTGTATCAAATATTTGGGATGCAATCAAAGCAGAATCAATGGTTATCGCTATCTTGCTATAGAAAGATGCTCAAAAGTTACATATAGCAAGGTAGTAACCTGATGACTTGTGTCCCCAGTCATCAATGTGCCCAAACTAAAATGCCAACATTGAAGGAAAGGTAAAAATGGAAGCACTTTATTGGATTGACTACCAGCATGTTAAGAAGAAAGGTGAGTCAGCCTAGTTTTCTTTCCTAGATCATAGGATTTTTTGAGGATCAATGTTGCAAATTTAAAAGGAAATGTGATGCCACTCTATTTTTCTATTCTATGCATTTATGATGAATGAAAGCTTTGCGTGTGAAAAAAATAGAGTATAATACAGGAGATTTTTCCATTTCCAGTCTCACGCAAAGAAAGATTTCATGTTTTTTTAGCACAAGAGCCTACTAATGATATTGTGTTAAGCTTAGCAAAGATGTGAAGCAATCCTCCATCTATGCATGAGGTATTATAGAGGTTCAGAGAAGAACAAGTTAGGAAAATCAAGTAAGTACCAATATTACAACCTTTTTAGCATTCTAGTTCCTGTGAATTATAGTCAAGATGACTCCCAAGAAAGCATTTTTTGGGCAAGTAAATTGTATGGATAGGAGTGTTCATGATAATTTGTTAGAATTACTCCTAGAGTCCACCACCAAACTTGCACAAGTTAAGAAGTTAAATTCCTTAAACCCTAGGCTTAAGAGTATTGATGGCTTGTATGACAAATGGAACTGGGTTAGGGATGCAATAACTATGCAAATTGGTCTTGTTTTGTTCAAAAAATGGTTTTTAGAGAGGAATTTGTTTGCCCTGCATGCTGACATTTGGAATTTTGATTTGGAAAAACTAGTAGTCCCAAGTGTTTTCATGGATTATGATTTGCTTGAATCCATTGCCAAGAATTATGACCAAGCTACTAGGGTGGTGAGAAGAACTGATGGTGTGCCTCTGATCTCAATTAGTCTTGAGGAAATTAGAGAGGTTTTTCACCTAGAGCCATTGTCAGATTATCATGTGCCAATTAATCTACCAGAATTAGAAAATGAGTACAATGAAAAGAAGGATGTGATTAGGGGAGGTGCACTAAGGGTACATATTGGCAGAATAGGAACTTTTCCAGTAATCACTGCAGCCTCTAGAGAACCTTTTAAGAAGAGTCTTTTCACTTCCTAGGCTATAGAGATATACAAGACCCTGTGTCATGTTTTTGGTGAAGACAAGTAGGATTTCATGCCCATGGGCCTTATGTATATGATGGTTCAAATTTCCTCTTTTGGTGTAGATGTTATCTTTGATTTTTCTTCCTTTTTAGCTGAAGAAATCCATGTTGGTTTGGTTGGAATTGCCAAAGGGAAAGTAGAGAAGACCTTTGGGCACTATTCTTTGTGGATGCACATATTTTTGTTTAAAGGGTGGCATATTTTGGTAAAGAGATGGAATTAAATAGAGAGGAGAATGGGGAAGCACTACCAGTCCAATTATGGAGTGCAGATATGACATGGGATGCTGATAATGCTAGTTCAAATTTGATAGGTATTTTTCCTCCAGGTTGAGATGCCTTATATTAAGTGACAATCATCCCCAAGGCACTAATGAATCTCATTAGGCATATGTATAACCACCATAATTTGAAAGTTTCACATTATTGGGGAGATATTATTCCTTACTCTATTTCTACTATTTTTAGAATTTATGGTTTTAGGGGAAGCCCTCATGTTTTTCCCTACCAAGTACCTTTAAAGGTAGGAATGACTGAAGTTTTGTGGAAATTAGGAGGAGTGGAGGAGATGTTTCTATTGAAAAGGTCATTGGGGTCAATTTTTCCTACTTGCACTGTGGCACAATAGTTTGTGATTACCAAAGGGGATTGGCTCTTTTTGCATAAAATTTTGGATTAGTATAAAATGGTTGTCTCCCATCCCTATTTTTGTGATACTGATGGATTCTTTAATAGGACCTTGAGACATAGGATTAAATTAGAATAGGTCAAACATGATTCATATTAGCTAGAAGATATTATAAGGAATGAGTTCTATTTGTAGGAACAAGAAACCAAAATTGAAAAGTGGAGAGTATATTCTTGGGTTTTAGAATTCATTCATTGTTTTGATCACAAATATGGTCCTCTATATAATGCTAATAAAGAGGTCATTAAAGTAAATAATCTCATGAATACCTTCCCTAAAATAATGGAAGCTATGAATGAGAAGAAATTTTTTTTTATTGATTCATACCCATATAAGGCTAGAGAAGTCATGAGGAGGTTGGCTTTCACTCCTAATACAGGAGCTGGTCAAATAATTGTTCAAAAGAAACTAGGTTTTAATGTGATTTAGAAGAAAAGGGCTCCAGTGGATAAGGGCAAGAAAATAATGGGATCCACCAGTGCAATCCAGGAGGTGAGACCAGATGAACCTTATTCCAAGAGGCAAAACATAATGAAGGAAAATAGTCCTCAAGTTGAGGAACATTTTCCTACTCAATCCTCCTTGAGGATTGGAGAAGAGTAGCTCACTGGTGAGCAAATTCAGTAGATTAGATAATAGGGAGGCATTTTTATTACTCAAGAAGAGTTAGATGAGGGTAACCCTCAAGAACCTCCTCCACCAAGTTTGGATCTAACAATAGCTGACTATAGAGGCAGGGAATTGGACCCTGTATTAGAATAGAGAAGTTGTCAATTTTTGGCTATGACAGTTTTGTAAAGTCTAGGGCTTTCCAACAATTTGCACGAAGGGTGAACATGAATAATTTTGAAGAAAGGTGTAAAAGGTTGAAAATAGAGCATCAAAAAATGGATGAGGCCTCCATTGAGAACCAAACAAAAGAAGAAATGATAAGAGAATTTTGGAATATAAGCCCTAAAGAGGGAAGACAAATGGTGAGGGCATCTAGCTTTTTGTTGTCACCAAATTGGGACATTGTTGATGCCTTAGTTTTTAATTCTATTTCAAATAAATTTAATTTGCAAGATTAGAATAAAAAGGACTTCCAAGGTTCTACATTTGTTGAGGATCAAGTTGCATTGGTCAGTGGGTCATTAAGAAGAGGGTCTAGAGCCACATTATCACAACCAAATGAGTCTAGATTGATTGGAAACATAATTGTAAGGAGAGTTGCTAATACATATCATGTACAGGTAGCACATTGGAATGTGGATTCATCCCAATTTCTTTTGGCCAATACTAAGAAGGAAGAACAAGCCATGTTTGAATTACAGAGAAAATATGAAACAATTCTAGAGACCTATGATAAAGAGGTTAAAAAGATGATTGAGCTTGAAAACAAGCTAATGGGGAGGTCCACAAGGCCAAGACTAACATACCCTCACCCCCAGTTGAACCCTTCAAATCCACCCCCCTCATAGAAACACCAGATACACCCCAAATGCCATAGTATTACACTACTGAAGATTTTGAAGAAGAAAAGAGTAAATTGTGGGCCTTACATGTAGAACTAAATACACAATATGAGGATAAATTTAGAAAAGCTCTTACATTTTTGGCTAATAAAATTGAATGGCCATTAGTTTATGACCAACTAGCTAGGGTGGTGAGTATTTGGAATGAACTGAAAGCAAATGATGAGGCTTTAAAGCCTATTTTAAAGAAATGGTGAAAGAAACAGAGGACGAGAGAGATGACCTTTTTATGTTACTCTGTTATAAGGTCATCTCATGACCTTATTGAAAAACCATATGATATTTTTGTTGATCTCTCAGAGTTTGATGAAAAGAGAGTTCATTTATAGAGCATAATTGTTGGCTACTTAGATAGATATAAGAGCCAAAGGTTTAGCTTATTCCATCATGCCCTAGATAGAAGAAATAAATTGAAAAGTAAAGATGAATGGATCAAGCAATTAGATGATTTATTTTTTCTAAGAATGAATAAGGTTATCAATGAAAAGGGCCATGCATGGTGGGCTATAACTATAGAAGAAATGGTAAAAGTTCAATTATTCTTTGATTCTTTAAAACAAGAATTCATTGATATTGAGAATAAAGCAGAGTTCCTTATCAGGAAGCAACAAGATATTTTGTAGTTTGATTGGCTAGATGACACACTGTTTGACAAGTGGATGACAAAAATTCTCCTGGTGAACAATTTGAGGAAGTTGAAACTAACAGTGATGAGGTGCAGGATGATGAGATCCAAATCCTTAACACTGTCACTACACAAGGCCAATAGGAAGAAGAAGACAAGAATGATTAGTTAGTTTTAGTTGTAGGCTCAGACCGAAAGGATGTTGATACAACTAAGAAGGAGGATAGAGTAAAAGTAACTCTAACAGTACATGATGAAGATGGTGAAAACCCATGTATCAAGATTAACCTACAATCATTAGAACAAACTTCATCATTGGCTAGTTTGGTAGTTCCATACATGGAGGAATTAGAATAACAACCAAATCAACAACCTAAGAGGATGTAATAGAAAGGGATCCACCAAAAGTAATGTTTTATTTAGAAGTCTTTATGTTACTCATAGTTTTATCATTTGTGATAGGTGTATCTAAATATCTCTTGTAAAGGACACCTGTCAATTCTCTAAGCCCGAAGGTTGTTGCATCTCACATTATATAAGTGAGATTCTAGGGCTAGAGAAGGGTCTAATTACTAATTCTTTTAGTCATATACTTAGTTTATTTTCATTCTAGTAATTTGAGTAAGTTTTATGATGTATTTTCTCTATAGGTTTCTAAGAATACATTAATATAGAATGATCTCTGTGTTTCTTCCTAAGGTCATTCTTAGTTTGTTGCAAGTGTATACAATTTTCAACGAAAATGAATAGAAATTATGAATTGTCCCCATATCAGTTCTTTCTGAATTTTATCTCCTTTTGGTTACTTTGTTGTCTTGATATTGTATGAGTAAAAGCTTGTTCAATTGAATGCAATCCATTTAGGTTGTATATCTATTCATCACTACTAGTAGTCCAATGGATTAAGTAAAAGCTTTGACAAATTTGATAAGGTTTATATAGTAATAGGAAGTATCTTTTGAATGATAAAGTCCAGTAAGAATTGTTGATGATATTTTTTATAAGGAAACAAATTAGATCTATGGTATTGCAGTAGACTTTGAACCCCAATGGATTAGGCACTAGTCAAATTAATTCAATTGGAAGAAAAATAGATCATAGATGGGTATCAAATGAAAAATTATGATCAATTTTACTTTTCTTTCCTAAATATTTTCAAAGTTGGTCAATACTTATTTGCATGGAATAATCTAGCCTTAGCTAGCACCTATTGCTGAGACCAGTTGTAAATTTATAGAAGAATTTATGACCAAATCTACTATATGGGATGTATTCTATTCAAAGTGTCACAAATAGTTATGTGTTTGAGTATTCAAGATGAGAATTAGAATGAAACTAATGCAATTGTTGCACAACAGTAGTCCAGTTGAGTCATCCCTTAGGTATACCCACCTTGGTTTTGTAGAGCCAAAAGTGAAGGAAACTGTTATTGGTTTCATAGATGTTGGGTCTAGATGGTTTGCATATGCAATTGAAAATAGGAATTATCTAATCCTTAGGTTGCATAAGTGTTATTATTTGGTATTGAAGCACTCTATTGCTTAGTAATTTTAAAATACCAACAGTGAGCAACCACTGTCTATGATCTACTTTTCATTCTTTTTCACACAGGTTACTAGTGTTGTTGCTTCATCTTCATCTGATTCATCCTTCATGGTTACATACACTACTTCATCATCATTCTCATTGGGTTCTTCTTGAAAAATGTAGCCTCATTTTCCTTTGTCCTTGTGATCTCTACTATCATCTTCTCTCATGTCCTTGTACTTATTTCCTTCTTTATAATTCTTTTGTGTGCACCTTGTAGCAATATGACCTACTTCATTGCAATTGAAAAAAATGATAGGTAGCTTACCTTTGAACTTACCTTTGCCTCTGTGGAATCTTCTAGCCAGTAGTGCCTCCAACTATTCCACATCTTCCTCATCTATGTTGCTATCACTAGATGTATGTTTTCCTTTTCTACTCTTCTTCCTTGATGTCTGTTAGTGTTTTAAAACCTACTAAGCAAAAAAATGCTCAATACCGAGATGACATTACTCACACAATCTAAAGACTAGCCAATTCTTATTAACAATTGTATGTGCAAACCATTTGGGCCTAACTTCAACAAAACTAGTTTTCTACTCTTCAGGCTTTGCAAAACCAGGGTGGGTATACCCAGGGATGATTCAAGACTGGTAAACACTGTATGAGGATTATTTTAGTTTCATTCTAATTCTCACTTCAAATCCTCAAATACATGCATAATTCATGACAATTTGCTAAACACATCCCATATAACAAATTTGGCCAAAATTCTTCTATAGATATGTAGGTGTTCTAAGCAATAGTGGCTAACTGAAGCTAAAAAATTCCATGCAAACAAGTACAAGCCAACTTTGAAAATCTTTAGAAAATAAAAGTAAAATTGATTATAATTCTGCATTTGAAAACCATTTATGACACATTTCTCTTCCAGCTGAATCAACTTGACCAATGCCTAATCCATTGGGGTTCAGAGTCTACTACAAATCCTTAGATCTGATTTTTTTCCTTACAACAAATGTTATTAGTAATTCTTATCAGAATTCATCATTCAAAAATCCTTTCCACTACTAAAGAAACCTTATCAAATTCATCAAATATTTTACTTAATCCATTGAACTAATAGCAGTCATGAACAAATGTACAACCTAATTGGATTGCATTCAATTGCATAAGCCTTTACTCATACAATATCAAGATAACCAAGCAATCAAAAAGAGACAAAATTTAGAAAGAACTGATATGGGGACAGCTCATAATTTTTATTTATTTTCTTTGAAAATTGTATACATTTAAAGTAAACTCAGAATGACCTTAGGAATAAACAAAGGGATCACTCGATTATTCATGTATTTTCAGAAACTAATAGAGAAAATACATCACAAAATTGCTCCAAACAATGGACCAAAAACAAACTAAGTATATCACTTAGAAAAAATAGAATTCAAACCCTTTCTCTAGCCCTGGAATCTCACTTATATAGTGTGAGATGCAACAAGCTTCATGCTAAGAGAAAATGACAAGTGTCTTTTACAAAGTTTTACATACACCCATCACAACAAGACAACACTGCGAATAACAGAAAGATTGGTATATTGAACATTCCATTATGGGCCCACTTCTATTGTTCCCTTTGGAAAGAAAAAATATTATGGTCAGATTCCTTTAGTGCTCTAGTTCCTCGGGATAGGTAGCCATCAAATCTGAGGATCCTCTTTGTCTTTATCATCAGTGATAGAGGTGGCTTCTACTTTTGTACCCTCTTCTTTGCCATCATCCTCCACCTCAACACCTCCTTCTATCTATTCTGAAGAAAAAAATTCTTCTTGCCACTTATTATAGGTGATACCTTCTGACCAATCAAAATTCAGGGCTTCTCTTTGTACATTTATCAGGGAATTTGCAATTGCCTCCATATCAACTAATTCCTTTCTGATGGAGTTATAGAATATTTTCACTTTAACCAACTCCTCATTTTTCATAGCCCATAACAAGTGTCCAGTTTCATTTATAACTTTATTTATCTTCTCACAAAAAATATCATCTAATTCCCTTTTCCATTCCTCCTTTTCCTTTATTTTATCAACTAACTTTAGAGCATAAGGGAATAAATCAAATTTTTCCTCAAAATACTTGGAAAAACAATTAGTTAATCTTCTATAGAAAGAATCTTTCTTATCATCAAAACCTTGTAATTTATTTAGTAAATCAAAAATTCCTTCTATCTGATGACAGGGTAGCTGGATAATAGATATACACACAGTAGTAATATCTTCATTTATTTCTATCCACTTCTACACAAGAGGTCTGAATACAACTTCATCTCTCTTTAATTCATTCCTGATGGATGTAATCCTTGCCAATAAATCAAAAAATGATGACCACTCAATTCTATCTACTAAATACATTATACCTTGCCTTATTTTCTCCTCAAACTGATTATTTAGTTCTACATGCATTGCATACAACTTATTCTTCTCTTCTTCAAAATCTTCTACAGTGTAGAACTGTGGACTTTCAAGGGTATCTAGTACCTCAATAATTGGAGTGGACTTGAAAGGTTCAATAGGTGGCCTAGGACGGTATGCAATCCTAGGTTTACTAGTCTCTCTTATTTTTCTTGTCTTCAGTACCTTCTCCATTTGGGATACTTTGTTTTCCAATGACTGTATCTACATACCCCTTTCCTCATATGCTTTCAAAACTTCTTCAAACCTAGCATTGAGTTGGGAAAATCTATCTTCTTCCTGGCCAAATACAACACTACCAAATTTTAGCATTTCTGACGCCATTCCTATTATCTGCTTATTGCCTACCTCACCAGCCCTGAAAACTGTCAATGCACCAGTATGCTTTGCAGTGGAAATTTCCTGCATTCTAGTCTTGTCTCTTTTTTCAATTGACCAAATAACAAGGGCTTGGAAGTCATCACTAAATTTGACTCCTCTATGAGCATGTAATACTTCTTCTTTAGTTTTAAATTGGACGTCATTTTGCTTCTTAACTGAATCAAAAACCATGGCATTCATTATATCCCATTCAGACAAAATAAGGACTCCTGATTGTTTAATTATTTTCCTTATGACCTTAGGGGTAAATTGAGCAAAATCATTCAAAAATTTAGACTTTACCTCCTCCTTAATAGAAGAATCCAATTTATCAGGTTGTTCTACCATTATTTTTTCACAAGTCTTCTCAAAATTTCCTATATTTAGCTTCCACAAAAATTGTGCAAATGCTCTAGACTTCACAAAATTTTCATCATTAATAAACCTCTCAGAGGCTTGGGCAACTATAGGGTCAATCGCCTTACCTTGGTAATCAACAACAGTCAAATCCAAGGAAGGTGTAAGTGGCTCTTGAGGCTCTCCAATCTCCAAAGCTATGGAGGTAACAATCACATCTCCCTCTTCACCAATTTTTCTAAGTTATTCTCTCAAAGATGTTTCATCATTAATTCTAATTGGAGACTTGCTTGGGGAAGATTGTTCCACTTTGAAACAAAGACCCTTGCTCTAATTTTGGCCTTTTTGGAGAGCTGGCTGCAGATGGACTTCCTAACCTTGGCCTATGATGCAGGGGGTGCCTGTTGCACACTTTGAACCATGACATAACCTGCCCTTCTTTGCAATGTATACAGGCCAAGTGCCACTATATTTTTGCTACTTCTGTTCTTTTGTACTTTTGTAGCCTTGTCTGGATATGCCTTGACATATGCATCCTTCTTCTCATTCATGGCTTGTATTATCACAGAATAATTATTCATTAATGCCTACATCTTGGCACCCCAATATTTCTTTTCTTTCAATGGATCATAATGGAGGTCCAAGCCATTAATAAATTCTAGGGTTTTGCTATATACTATCCATTTCTCCTTTCTCAATTCCTGCTCTTGTAGAGTAAAAACATTTTTGATCACATCCTCTAGATAGTATAATTGTTGCACCATGCGAAAAGCTTTTGTTCTCTCTCTTAAGAGATCATAGAATCCTTCAGGGTCAGTAAATCTGGCATGAGATTCTACCATGTTATATCTATCTAAAAACAAATTAAGGTGCTTCCACCCTTTTTTGACAAAAACAAAATCATGCACTATAGTAACAATTGGAAAGAACGTACCCTTCTTCGATAATTCCCTCTCATCTATAGTGCCTATCTGCCATGAGAGCTCAGCTATCCCTATCTTCAAAGGCATATGGAAAGGTAGAACATGAGGCTTTCCCAAGTAGCCATATACTCTTATAACTATTGAGACATTATAAGGGATTATATCCCACCAGTTATGACTAACTAGTAGCCCTTGTGCATGGCCCTTGGGTCTAACCAATTCTAACAGTGCTTATGAAATTCTAGGGTGATCTCCTCTCAAAAGAAATCTAAGCTTTGATGCAAAATATCTGTCAAACCTCACATAACTAGCATCTGTGGCTTCTGAGGTCATATCTACAGTCCATAACTATACTAGATTCCTCTCTCCATCCTTGGTTGTTTCCATCTCCATACCCTTGGAGAAGAAGGTGAATCCCTTGAACAAGCATACATGCATAAGCAATGAATACCAATAGAACGGTTTGTTCACTTTTCCCCTTGCTATTCCCACCAAACCATTGTGAATCTCTTTTGCAAAGAGAGTAGCAAAATCTAGAATAGTACTCATTCCAAATTGAAGAGTTTGAGCCATTATGAGAACAATTGAGCCTGAGATTTTCTCAGCTTCATCAATCCCAAAAATTGTGCAAAGAGAGGTATATAATGCCTGAGCCCTAGGGTTAAAATGTCTTTTCAATAATGGCTCACGTCTATTAGCAGTAATCATAGGCAAGGTTCCAACTTTAGAAGCATGCTCCTACAATGGCCTTGTCCTCAAGTATATTCTTTGTGCATCATATCATGCTTGTAAATCATCCATATCAATGATTTCATGTACAACATGGTTAGGGTTAAGGTTGAAAACTTCACTGAATAGTTCAAGGAAAACCCTAAAAAGATTGACTCCAGAATGATTTTTCACCCATCTTGTGATAGGATCATATTTCTTTGCCAAGTCATTCAATAGATCACTATTGCAGAAAATTGAAGGAATTGTTAATTTTCCAATGTCAAATTCCTAGACATTGTTCATGGGGGTATCTAAATTCTGTTCTGAGAACCATTTCTTGAACAATTGTAAACCCTCGATAGAGACTTGGCCGTCTCTTACCCAATTTTCCCTATCATAGAAACCTTCAGCCACAACTACCCTAGGGTTCTTAGGAATGAGTTCCCTCCCTTTAGTTATTTCATTTACTGATAAGGAAAATTGTTCTAGGAAATCATCATGCACAACCCCTTTTAAATAATCAGTTTGCCCAAAAAATTCCTTTCGTGGAGGCATTTTAAAAATTCACACTTTACAGTAGAAAATTCTTGATTTTTATAGGTTATAGATTACCTACCCATTAAATTTTCCCTTCTTTCTCTATAATTTTCTCTACAAGTTCACTGAAACTCTTGAGAAATTATGTGCCCTTGCTCTAGAAATCCTTTTTGCTCTAAGAAAATCTGCAATTGTATGCTTCAATAATGACAATTTTTCATGTTATACTAGTGCATTGAGGTCGCATGAAGGAAACTTTGAATCATATTAAATCTTGTAACCATTACCTCCAATTTACAACCAAGTTTGAATCCAATCCATATATTTTCATCAAATCGAATGGCTTTGATTTAAAAGGCAACAAGTTTTAAGGCTTTAAAAAACAAGGCTACGTGTCACAATACTGCTTGCCTACATTTCTTAAATTTTTTGCACCTTAGAATTGTAGAGAAGCGTTGCTTGTTGATCAAGATAAGTTCAATGTTCTGATCAATTTATATTTGAATAAGGTCTGGTCATCTACATTGACCAATAGGAAGCCTTTATATGAGTCTGTGCCTTCTGACAACTTCCATGCTAGTGGGTCCCATTTCTTCTTCTTAGCGAGCAGGTGCTTGACGTCACTCTTTCCATGTGTCAAGCTAGCGCATTCCTGCTTTACTTATTGATTGAGCATTTCCTTATTGCAGATTTGTGTTAGCTGTTGATTTTCAAAAGATCAACGGTGATAGTGATTATACCTTGTAGAGCTTCTGAGTTAAAATTTTAGACATCACCATGGACATGTGTCTGCATGGCACATTCCCACTTTGTTTAAACTTCACTCAGGTTCTTAATGTGGGCAAGTGCCCCTCGTTGATCAGGACAAGATCAACAGTGTGAAACAAATATGCATTTTATGCTTGCATCATCGACTTGGTCCAATGAAGTGACTACTTTCTATATATGAGAAATGTTAGTATGCTAATAGAAACCAAATTTAAATAAACCTTCTACAAACTAAACAAAATTCATAAACTTCAAGATAGACTAAGATGAACTCTCAATTGAGAATATGAGCCATTAATGGACTCTCTCAATGAGAATCTCTCTTGTTGAGTGGCTTTGTCTAAATAGATAGGATGTATGCTCAAACTTATGCTTCAAAAAGGGCTTCAAATGGAGTTGGAATTTGGGTGTGAGTGTATGGTTTTGATGTAAAATGGCTTCTTAAAATGGCATTATGACTTTACTTCATGGATTGTGTTAAAATGGCTTGGGAGAGGATTCCTTAAATAGGCAAAGGGCTTGAGGGATCAAGGGCTAGGATGCAAGGATGGGAAAAAGCTTATGGAAGGCTTAGATTGCATGGGAGGAGAGCACATGGATTGTGCTTCCTTACAGCCAATCAGGGAGTGACACATGTCACAGGGTGAGAGGATGGAGGAAAGTGGAAGAATGAGTCAACAAAGGAGGCTCAAGGGATAAAATCTTCATAAAGACCCTCATAATGGCTTGTAAGAGCAATAAAAGGGCTTGGAAGAGTCATTTATGGCCTAGTGGACTCCATAAAGTTTTATGGTTGAGATATTTTGAGGGAGATGAGAGCAATTTCAACTTGGACTTGATTAGGAAGGTTTAAGCTTGCTTAGGCTTGTGCAAATGATTAGAGGATGGATTAGGATGGTTTAGGATTAGCTTAGGGATAGGCAAGTGGATGGCATTTAATGAGGGTGGGTGGAGGAGGAGATATTTGTTAAGTTTGACTTGGGTTAGTAAGTCTTAACCCATTTTTAGGGAATGTGACAAGGTTAGGAGGGGATTAAGATTAGGTTTAAAGACATCTTCTAGAAGAGTCTAGACTTTGGATGAGGATAAAGACTTTCTAGAATAGTCTAGAATTTCCTAGGATGAGGATGAAGACTTTGTAGAAGAGTCTAGAACTTCTTAGGATGAGGATAAATTAGATTTTTAGGAAATAAATAAAGTTTTATTTATTTCAAGGGTTTGGGTTGAGGAGATATTTATTAAAACTTTTTTAATAAACATGAGGATTAATATTTAATCTTAATTAAATATTTTGAGTTGGGATTAGGGGTAGGAAATGATGGGATTAGCCTTTAATCAAAATTAAAGAAGGGTTAGAAGATTTTGGAAGAGGTTAGTGGTCTTAAGGAAATTGGCCAAGTTTTGGGCAAAAAATAAATTTTTTATTTATTTTAAGTTTTTTGGTCAATTTATTAATTAAATAATTAATAAATAAAGAAATAATGTTTAAATAAGATTTAAACATTTTTGGGAGGGATTCCTTAATTAAATATTTTTAATTAAGATAAAGGGATTTAATGGCATAAAAAATTAATTAATTAATTAATGATGATGTCATCAAGAATTTTTCAGAAAATAAAAATACTTTATTTAATAAAGGTTTTTAGGTGTCTAGACTTTCAACCCGCGTGCTTTGACTCATCTGACCATTGCATTTATTTCTAAAATTTTCCATGCCCACATCATAAGTGTTTCCAGCTAAGCATAAGTGGTAGACCACATGGTGTGACTGAGCATTCTCCCATACATTGGACCCACTATGACATGCATCGCAAAGGTGCATACCCGCATTCCTTATCTGACTGGTAGCTTCATAATGTGGGATTGCATTAACCCTCAATCTTTGAAAGATCTATGGCTAACAAGGCTTCACTTCCACTTGGTAAACAAACCTCTGCAGTGGCACATCTGGTAGTACATGTTAGTGATCATTTTACAATGTGGCACCTCATAGTATACAGTTAAAAATTCTCGACCCCACCTTGCCATATGTCAAAAAACTACTTGCTTGCATTATTTATCTCTCATGCAACTTCAAAATGTAGGCATGCACTAGCCTTTGATCCTTGACAGATCAATGATCAGGAAATCATGCATTTCAAAATACCATGATAGATGAGGTGATGAATAAAAAGTCTCCATCTATTCCAACTTGTCTGACACTTGCCATGAAAGACATCTCAACATCATCCTTGAGAACAATAGGCCCATCTTGTCAGACTGTGCCACTTGTCCAATTTTTCCTTCCCTGCATTATTTAGCATTCATGCATCTTACTATTGCGGGCATGCACAAGCCTTTGATTCTTCGCAAGATCAAAGATCAGAAACCCTAAGCTATATAATAATATGTTTACTAAAGAAACAACCAATGATATCACATGGATTTTAAAACATGCATGGGGAACACTGAGAGTTCTGCAAAAGTTCTAACTAGCTTTGACAGCCACTAACTTTTTTCGGTGTACTAAAGTTGAAACATCAGCATGAGCTACATGTCAAATAGGTGCTTCCCCACAATATTTAAAAACCTTGCAGCTCTAAATTGTGGGAATGTGATGGTCGTTGATTTGATCAAGATCAACGGTCACCAAAACTTACTGTTACATAGGATTTTTTCAAATAAAATAATGCAATTTAGGCAAACGTCATAAAGTTTATCAAAATATTAATAAAGGCATCTTTGTGTGGATAAAACTTTAGGATAAAAATGTCCTACCAAAATTTATTTGAAATGATACTTCCTAAGGTTTTCACAAGCTAGGGCCAAACAAGGAAAAGCACAAGGTTATTTGGTGAATCTTTTGCCTAGGCTCTTTTGATCAAATTTCAAGTTCCTTTGGAATGCACATTTAGTGTTTTTCACTGCTGAATACAACAAAGAAGGGTGGTGAAAAACTAGGCCAACAATGCCACCTCCTCAGTGTCTTTCAATGTCAACTTGGCCTTGAAAGTAAATTCAAGGTTATTAGGTTAGTAGTTGTCAAAGTTGGACAATTCAAATGCAGTAGGTCTTCCCACTATTCCTTCAAAGGTCAGTGTGTTTCCTTGTACACACCTTAGCTCTTGAATGACTAAAACTTTAATAGCATAGATGGGGAGCAAGGTCCTTAAATATTTACTATTGATAGTCTCTTCTTCCAATTGATGACCTAGACTTCTTATTGAACTTACCACTTCTAGCATATTGAGTAGCATTTTCACCTTCCTCCATTTTCATGTCATCAAAATTTCCTCTAAGGCTTTCTCTCTTTACACTCTGAACATTTTGATCTCCTCCATAGATATCTAACAAGGCATTCCACATCTTTAATGCAGTATCACATCCTTTGATGTCATCAAATTTAGCATAACTAAGTGTAGAGGCAATCTCTAGCATTGCCTAATTGTGCTCCTTCCTTTCGTTCAAAACATTTGCAGTAAGAGGTCTAGTTGGGTCTACATGTTCTATTCCAATTTAGGTTTTTGCATAATCACTTATTAATCCAAGGTGCAATTTCATCAGACTTTGCCATGCAACAAAGTTGTCTTTGTTGAGCTTGGGAACTTCTCTCTTGGACATCTTGATCTTCCTACTTCTAGTACGTTGAAACTAAATCAGCAAATGGCTTTGATACCAATTGTTAGAAACTTTTTCATCAAGTAAAGTTTTCCCATCAAACTTATTCATTCATCTAAGCTTCAACTTTCCTATTCAGCAAGTTACTATAAATCAACATGCAATCATAAAACACATAAAAAGATCAACACATAACAGAATGATTTATGTGGAAACCCAATTTGGTAAAAATCGTTAGTAACACGCTACTCAATTCTCACTCTTCTGAAGTGATGCCTTGTGAAAGGCCCACCCTATTAAAGGCTACAACACACTGTTAAATGTGACCTAGTTAAAGGATTTAACCACCCTATTAAAAGTGGGCCTGGTTAGAGGACTTTAGAACATTCACTTGGAATGTCACCCTATTAAAGGATTTACAATTGGTTGTTAGATCAACCTAAGTCCATAGGATTTTCCTTTACCCTAACTGATACAATTGCTAGAGAGTAATAATAAGGGGTTTTGACCTTATTACAACATAAAACTTAACTTGCAAATTTCATATCGCTTCTCAGCTCATATCATTACCTGGCTTTTTGTCTCTACAACTCTGATAGCTTGTCCTCCTTTCAAGCTTAGTCTCCTTGAGTCTCCATGCTCAATGTACCAATGCAATCCTTTATTTTTGACCACTTTTTGAAGTATAGTTATCATGGTTCAGTCAACTTAATTTTTTCTTTTGTGCATCTAAGTAAATAATAATCCACACCTTCCACATTTTTAGGATCCACATTAATAACACAGATGTCACCTACAGATGTAGAAAAATAATGGAAACTGCAAATAAATATTTATGAAGACAAATTAATATTAAAATGAACCATGTTTGTAGAAACTCACCTAGAACAACTAAGTCAAAAACATGTTCATAATCAATTGAATACATAGGATTATGAATGTCTATGTCATTGTCATCTTCTTCATAAGGGGTAATTTTGATTATGTTTTTCCATGTCCATTCAAAACATAGCTAGTCACAATATTCTCACATTGACCCATTGCATTGTTTTGAATGCAGACATCACAAAAGCATGATTTTTCTCTTACTTGAATTATTGGAGGTTTTTGTTGTTTGGTAGTCATTAGTTCATGTAATCTTCTAATTCCAATAATGGGTTGACAATTGTAAGGATTTTATTGATCAATATCTGTAACGCATTAAATTGACAAGTATCTATGTCAATAATCAAAATATTAAAGTAATCATGTCAAAGAAAAATGGAAATCTTATGTTAGAAATGCTTTAGAATAACTGGGGGGGGTGAGTGAATTAGTTATTCAAGGTCCAAATGTCCAATTAAGACTTTCTATCAAGTAAAATGAACCTTTAAAACTATTCATTCATCTATGCTTAAACTTTTCTACTTAGCAAGTTACTGTAAATCAACATGCAAGCATAAAACATGAAAGATCAACACATAACGTAGTGATTTACATGGAAATCTAATTTGGAAAAAACCATTAGTAACATGCTACTCAATTCTCACTCTTCTGAAGTGATGCCCTGTGAAAGGCCTACCCTATTAAAGGCTACAACACACTATTAAATGTGACCTAGTTAAAAGATTTAACCACCCTTTTAGAAGTGGGCATGGTTAGAGGACTTTAGAACATTCACTTAGAATGCCACCCTATTAAAGGATTTACAAATGGCTATTAAGCCAATCTAAGTACATAGGATTTTACCTTGGCTTGCACAATTGTTAGAGAGTAACAACAAGGGCTTTTGACTAGATAGAATTCACAACTTAACTTGCAGATTTTAGATCTTTGTTGAGCTCTTCACAATTTTCCTAGCTTTCAGTCTCTACAGCTCTGACAACTTGATCTCCTTTCAAGCCTTGTCTTCTTGAGTCTCCATCCTTTATATACCAGTGAAATCTTCTTTCTGACCTCTTATTGAAGGAGATTCTTTTACCTATGTTCTTCCTTCTCCTATTGATGTCTTCTCCTTGACACCTTTCAACAACTTTGCAATTTTGACACACTAGAAACTCTTACTTCTTGCCCTATGACTCCTTAAATAGAAGTCTAAAATTGCTTTTCCCACTTGATTCTTCCCTCTTTTAATTTTAGTTCTAATGGATTAGGTGGAATTCATTGAATCTAACCCATATCTTGATCCTTCTAGAAACACCATGAAGAATCCTCTTGAATTCACTCAAAAATGGTTTACATAGAATTCTATGCCACTAGCTGATCATCCTTATCCTCCATCTTGTTCACAAACTTCAAGGTAACAAATTTTTTCAGCTCAAATCTGGTGAATCTTTAACTTTTCCAATAATGCAACAGCTTGGCACTATTGAAATTCTAGTGCTCGGTACATACTGTGTTACTCAGCATCAACTACAGTTTAATGATGCTCGACACCTACTATGGATTCACTCAGCATCCACTAATTTTTTTGAATTCTTGGCACCTGTTACTTTTCTCAACACCTAAACATGCTCGGCTCCTTCTGTATCACTTGACACACACTAGATTTTTCATTTGCTTGGCACTAATTGAAAATCTACTCGGTTCAAACTAGCTTTCTTGACACTCACTAATGAACTTAGTTAAGCTTTGTAGATAACATTGTTGCATCTTATTCTTCCAATGTTTCTAAGTGTGGCCAACCTTTGCATCTTCAAGTATATTATCAATACATCATTTTACCATTATTTTAGCTAATCCTTGCACTTCATTATAAAACCATAACTCAACCTTTCCCTTAGGTACTCTTGTTACATCTTGTTGATTAAATCATCTTCATCAATCAACTAAGTGATAGTACTTGGATCTTATAAGTAATTATCATTCTAAAAAATAGTAGGCTTGACATCAATGATAAAATAATGATTGAAAAAATTCTTTATCAACCATCTTCCTTCTTTGCAACAATCTCCCTCTTTGATAGTATTCATTTTCAATCAGATTTCCAACAATCTCCCTCTTTGGCATTGATGGAAAACCAAATTGATCAACCATCAGACTAAACTATTCAACCACAAGCTAACTAGGTTAGAATAGTAAATCAAATGCCAAAAAGAAAATTGTAACTTCACATCTCCCTCTGCTATTCTAATTGCTTCATTTTTGCTTCTCCCTTGCAGCTGTTGTATCCTCATTCTTTGTTTTTCTCCCTCTGTATTGTTCATCTTCTGTTGTTCTGATCAACATTTGATTAACTTCTATCTACTTCTCCCTCTATTTTTATTTGATCACATGCCATTGATCAACTTCTCACAACTTCTCCCTCTTTGACAACTATGCCAAAGACATATTAGCATCTTAGTATGCAAGTGTAGCTTTTGTAGGTTCATTCTATTTCTCCCTCTGTCACCTTGCTTGTGAATAATTTGGAACTTTAGCACTTCTATTACTTTAGGCATGAATCCTAAAGTAAACAATCTCTGCATCAATGTGTAAAGTCTTCAACAATCAGCTCATTTGATGCAGGACATTCTTTCTTTTGCTTCAAGTAGCCTTGGCTAGGGAAATCACCCCTAACTTACCTCTAAGATACTCAAAATAATCTTTAGGTAGTGCTTTTGTGAAGATGTCAGCAATCTATTCCTTTGAGCTAACATATTCCATCTTCACTTGTTTTTCTTCCACCAACTCTCTTACATAGTGATACTTGATTGCAATGTGCTTGATTTTAGCATGCATTACAGGGTTCTTTGATATCTTGATAGCACTTTTATTATCACAATAAAGTATCATAGACTCATTTAGCTCATCCTTCATACCTTGTAGGAAATGTTTAATCTATACAATATTGGTGCAATTTATAGCAGCTGCAATATATTCAGATTCAACAGTGAATTGTGAGGTATAACTTTTCTTTTTGCTAGTCCATGTAATCAACCTTTTTTCCAAAAAAAGTGCTCCTCCACTAATGCTTTTCCTATCATCAATGTTACTTCTCCAATCTACATCAGTGTAGGCTTTCAGGTCAAACTTTTCACTCCTCTTGTAGCACAAACCAAAGTCATCAGTTCCTTTTAGGTACCTTAGTATTCTCTTTACTGCCATTAAGTGATTTTCTCTTAGATTTATAGAAAATCTTGACACTGTTCCAATAGTTGATGCAATGTCTACTCTACTATGTACAACATATTGCAGCTTTCCAATCATTGATATATACAATGTTTGATTCACTTCAGTAGACTCGTCATTCTTGGATAGCTTTTGTCCTATTGCCATTGGTGTGTTAACTAGTTTTGAGTCTTCTAATCCAAATGTTTTGAGTATCACCTTGATGTATTTGGATTGGGTCACAAATATGCCATGCTTTATTTGATGTACTTGTAATCCAACAAAGAATTTGATTTCTCCAAACATTGACATCTCAAATTCATGCTTCATTTGATCAGAAAAATATTTGCATAGAACATTTTTTCCTCCAAATATTATATCATCAACAAAGAATTTTTATATCAAAATGTCTTTACCTTTTTCAGCTTTGATGTACAAGTAGTTGTCATTTGTTCTCTCAAATCCTATTTTCACAAGATATTTGTGCAATCTCTCATACCATGCTCTAGGTGCTTGCTTCAATCCATAAAGTGCCTTGTGCAATTTGTAGACCATGTACTTGTTTTTCTCATCTACAAATCCCTCTTGTTGTTCTATGTAGACTTCCTCTTCTACTATGCCATTCAAAAAAGAAGACTTAACATCTATTTGGTATAGTTTGAAACCTTTGTATGTAGCATATGCAATTAATGTTCTTACTCCTTCCATTCTTGCAATAGGGGCAAATTCTTCCCCATAATCTAGTCCTTCTTCTTGTGCATAGCATTTACAAACTAATTTGGCTTTATTTCTTTTTATCTCACCATTCTCATCAAGTTTGTTTCTAAACACCCATTTGGTACCAATCACATTCTTATCTTCTGGTCTAGAACTAGAGTCCATGTTTTGTTCTTCTGAATCTACTCTATCTCCTCTTCCATGGCTTTATACTAGCCATCATCTTGTAGTGCATCTCTCACTATTTTAGGTTCAACCTTGCTCAACAAACATGAATCATTCTTGAGCATATTCCTTGTCATTGGTCTAGCATCTTTGTCACCAATGATTTGATCTGCAGGGTGATGTCTCTCACATACTTTGCTAATCTTGGTTTTGTCCTTCTTTCCATGTTTGATCCTTTAGCTTCAAAGTCATTTTATTCCTCTTCATCTAGAACTTCATCATTCCTCTCATGTGTACCATTTTCAAAATAAAAATGTGCATTTTCTGCATTTTGAAGCTTGACATCTAAATGCAGCTCAACATTCACTGGTTGTGACTTGGTAGATATTGAAATTTTTTGTTGATTCCCAACTTGATTTGCAACATTGTCTTCAACAATCATTCTTTCATAGAAGTATACAAAGGATCTATAATCCTTTGATTTTTTGGACTCGTCAACTTGGACTTTTGCATGCTCATCAAAATTTACATTTGCACTCTCCACAATCTTGTTAGTGTTAGTATTCAAACACTTATATGCCTTACTTCTAGTGGAGTATCCAAGGAATATGTCTTCATCACTTTTTGTATCAAACTTTCCATTTCTAGTATCTTTAAGAATATAGCATTTACAACCAAACACTTTAAAATGTTTAACATTAGGTGAGTGACCATACCATAATTTAAAAGGTGTTGCATTTGTACCTTTCTTGACTTGAACTCTATTCACTATGTAGACTGCAGTACTTACAGCTTCTCTCTAGTACTTTAGTGCAACATTTTTCTCCATCAACAAGTTTCTAGCATATTCAATCACTGACTTATTCCTTCTTTTAGCAATACCATTCTGTGGTGGAGTTCTTGGTGTTGATGTTTGCCTTTTGATACCTTTTTCATTGCAAAATATTTCAAACTCTTTTGATGTGAACTCACCTCCTCTGTCTAACCTTAGGCATTTTAGGATTTTTCCTATTTCCTTCTAAACCCTAGCCAAATGCCACTTAAACATTTAAAATGCATCAGATTTTTTCTTTAAAAATATAGTATTCATCATCCGGGAATAGTCATCTACAAATAGCATTATGTATCTATCTCCTAGGTAGCTTTGCACTTCTATTGGACCACACAAGTTTGTATGGACTAACTCTAATACTTCTTCGGAAGTGCATGTTTTTCTTTTGAAGATAGACTTAGTCCTCTTCCCTAGTTGACATTGTTTGCACATTGTGTTTTCAGGTTTCTTCAATTTGGGCAAACCTCTGACTTTGTTCTTTTTGCCGATACAGATCAGATTATCAAAGTTAACATGACACAACCTTTTTTTCCATAACCATACATCATCAAATATAACAACAAGACATGTTGCATCTTCCATATCTAGGTAAAATAGATTACTCCTAGTTTGTTCACCTTTTCCTATTAGATTTCCATCAGTGTCATAGATCTTGGCAGTTTTGTTTCCAAATTCAACTTTGCAACCTACATTGCGTAGTTGTGATACACTCAACAAGTTTTAGTTCAATCCTTCAACATATTATGCATTATCACATGAAATTTTCTCTGTGAGTTTAATAGATCCTTTTCCTTTGATTTGACATGGAGCATCATTACCAAATCTAACACTATTTCCATCATATTGAGTAAAGTTAATGAACTTACTTTTATCTCCTATCATGTGATGTGAGAATCCCCTGTCTATGATCCACTTGTCATTCTTGTTCACATAAGTAACCAAAGCTGTTGCTTCATCTTCATCTTCATATGATTCATCCTTCATAGCCACATAGACTACTTCATCATCATTCTCATCAGAATCTTCTTCAACAATGTATCATCTTTTTCCTTTTTCCTTGTAGTCTTTGCTATCATCTTCTCTCTTGTTCCTATACTTGTTTCCTTCTTTTTAGTTCTTCTTCTATGTACATCTTGTAGCAATATGACCTACTTCATTTCAATTAAAACATTTGATAGGGAGCTTACCTTTGAATTTACCTTTGCCTCTATGAAATCTCCTAGCTAGTAGTGCTTCTAACTGTTCCACATCTTCCTCATCTATGTTGCTATCACTGGATGCATGTTTTCCTTTTCTTCTCTTCTTTCTTGATGTCTCCTCCTTAGTGTCTTTTATTTCCATCTTGGCCTTGAAATCAGATTCAAGGTTCTCAGGTTTGTATTTATCAAAATCGGACAATTCAAATGCAGTAAGTCTTCCCACTATTCCTCCAAAGGTTAGTGTGTTTCCTTGTACACACCTTAAATCTTGGATGGTTAAAACTCTAATAGCATAGATAAAGAGAAAAGTTCTTAAATATTTCCTGATGACAGTGTCTTCTTCCAATAGACCACTTAGACTTCTTATTGCACTTACCAATTCTTTCATTCTTGCAACATTTTTAGCAACATTTTCACCTTCCTCCATTTTCATGTCATCAAACTTTCCTCTTAGGTTTTCTCTCTTTTCTCTCTAGACATTTTGATCTCCTCCATAGATATCTGATAAAGCTTTCCACATCTTGAATGCAGCATCACAATCTTTGATTTCATCATATTGTGCATAGTTAAATGTAGAGGCAATCTCTAGCATTGCTTGATTGTGCTCCTTCTTTTTATTCAAATCATCTATAGTAAGAGGTCCTACTTGATTTACATGTTCTATTCCAATTGAGAATTATACATAGTCACCTATTGATCCAAGGTGAAATTTCATTAGACTCTGCCATGCAGCAATGTTGTCTTTGTTGAGCTTGGGAACTTCTCTCTTAGACATCTTGATCTTCCTGCTTCTAGTACCTTGAAACTAAATTAGTAGATGGCTCTGATACCAATTGTTAGAAATGCTTTAGAATAATTGAGAGGTAGGGTGAATCAGTTATTCAAAGTCCAAATTTCATATTCAAATTTTTTACTAAGTATAGCGAGCCCATTCAACCATTTATTCATCCAAGCTTTAACTTTTCTAACCAACAGGTTACTATAAATCAACATGCAAGCATAACACACAAGAAATCAACACATAACACAATGATTTTCATGGAAACCCAATTTGGGAAAAATTGCCAATAACATGCTACTCAATTCTCACTCTTTTGAAGTGATGCTGTGTGAAAGGCCTACCCTGTTAAAGGCTTACAACACACTATTAAATGTGACCTTGTTAGAGGATTTAACCACCCTGTTAGAAGTAAGCCTAGTTAGAGAACTTTAGAAAATTCACTTGGAATGCCACTTTGTTAAAGGATTTATAAATGGCTATTAAACCAACCTAATTCCATAGTATTTTCATATCTAATACAATTTCTAGAGAGTATTAGAAAAATATTTGACCTAACTACAACATACAACTTAGTTTGCATATCTTAGATCACTTCTCAGCTCATACCATTTCCTGGCCTTCAATCTCTGCAACTCTAATAGCTTGCCCTCCTTTCAAGATTAGTATCCTTGAGTTTCCATGCTCAATTTACCAATACAATCATCTCTTCATGACCACTCATAGAAGTAAAGCCTCTATGCTCTTCCTTCTCCTAGATGTCTTCTCCTTGACACCCTTCTAACTACTTCACAATTTGAATCTTTGGTAGCAATAGCATCAAAAACATTTTCTTCTTGGTCTATGATTCCTTAAATAGAAGTCTTGGAGTTCTTTTCCCACTCAATTCTTCTTCCTTTAATTTCAATTCATATGGATTAGGTAGGATTCATTGCATCTAACCCATATTTTTTTTTCTCTAGAAACTTCTTGAATAATCCTCTTGAATTCACTTTAAAATGGTTTACATAGAATTATGTGCCACCATCTCATCATCCTTATCTCCCAACTAGTTCACAAAATTCAAGGTAACCACTTTTTTGGCTCAGATTTGGTGAATCTTTGTCATTTGAAATAATGCAGCAGCTCGACACTATTGAAATACTAGTGCTTAGCACATACTATGTTACTTGGCATAAACTGCATTTTTCTTGATGCTCAGTACCTGAAGATCACTTGGCACCAACTAAAATTTTCCTAATACTTGGCACCTGATCTTCACTCAGCACCTAAAGATCACTCAACACACACTAAAATTTCTTAACCTTAGTTCCAACTGAGAATTTTCTTGGCTTCAACTAACCTGCTTGGCACCCACTAATGATCTTAGTTTAAGCTTTAGAGTCAACCTTGTTAAAACTTATTCTTCTAATATTTCTAAGTGTGACCAACCTCTATATCTTTGAGTATGTTATTAGTACATCATTTAACTATTGCCTTAACTAATCCTTGTACTTTATTACAACATCATAACTCAACCTTTCCCTTAGGTACTCTTGTTACATCTTGTTGATCAAATCCTCTTTATCAATCAACTAAGTGATAGTACTTGGATCTTAGAAGCACATTTCATTCCTACAAATAGCAGGTTTGACATCAATGAGAAAACAATGATTGAAAAAAACAATCTTCCTTCTTTGCAACAATCTCCCTCTTTGATCTTCAATAATGAAGTTTTCAATCAGATTTTCAACAGAGTAGTTGTCACATATTACTTGGTAGACCTCAGTAATATGATTGTAAAGATATGCATGAGTGTGTCAAGAATATATTTATGATTGAGAATGGTGGTAGGAAATTTTTACTAATTCCTTTGCAGAGTGAAGAACTTGGTAGGAGGAACTTGAGTTTTGGTAGCCAAGTTGAGTTGAAAGATTCTAAAAGGGTTAGAGACCAATCTATAAAAAAAAATGTGATACACCAAGGAAGGATGTGAAGAAGAAGAGTAATAACTTTATTGTTGTAGAGAAATATTTTAAAAAGTGGAAAAAAGGGAAGTGTACAAGATGAAAAATTTAAGGATATGTATGTTAAGAATTAGTTTAAGGTTTATGTACTTAATCTTGGAAGATGTTCTTCTAGCTATTAAGAACATCTTCTCACACCTAGGGTGTCTAATGCATGAGAATCCTAGGGTAGTTTGAAATCTTGCATGTTAGCATGCTTTTAACTTTGGAGTTGAGGCACTAGGTTGAAAATGATGATGCTTGATTACTACTAGAGAGTTCTTAAGTATATTTTTTCTTGACGAGTTTGGTGACTGAAGGATCTTGGATAAGCATGTAGTGCTTAGTTGATGATTTTCTCAACGGAGCCTTTTCTCAATGTTTATTGTAGGAGCTTAGTAAATGTACTTTATTGGTATACTGAGTGATGCTTGGCTTTCTCAATGGCTTTTGTTGACACTTGGTGGTTTGGCTCACTAAATGATGTTCTTAAGAGATTGGATAGACCAACTTGGTGCATTTAAAATGTGTATCATTTGATCATGGCATGGATCATTCATGGGATATGTGTGGACCTATCTAGGGTCTTGGTCATTTCTTTTATATACATTTAATGATTATTGTAAGTTAATTAAGGTGTATTATGTTTATTTTGGTTCTAAATTATTCTATTTGTAATAGTTCAACTTATGCTCATGCAAGTATATATGGAGGTTTTAGGTAGTGTTTAGGTGTTTAGTTTGAGAACAGCATAGATTTAAATTGAGGATCTAGAATTGTGAGTTTGAGAAAAAAGCTACTAGCTAAGTGTGGGCTTAGTAAACAAGGAGATTACTTGGTGGCTTGCAAGAACAAGTTTAAATCTTGTTTGGGTTTTCTACTATATTGTTATTATAGATCTAGGTTAACTAGGGAGTATTTGATCTTGTGAGGTCTTGCAAAACTATTACTTTCTTTTTATTTGGGCATAGTTGAAAAGGCCTTACATCTTAACATGTTGCACGTAATCAATTGTTTTATGAAAAAAGAAGTTGAGTTTGATATTAGATCTTGTTTCTTGTGTTGAGTTTTCATTGTGTGGTTATTGTTGGGGACTAGATCACCTCCATTGGGGGTACATCTAGTCTTTCACTTCATCAAGTTTTTATTTATAAATCTTAGTGGGATTCGTTTAGAAATAGTTGAGATTTTTCCAATGTAGGTTACAAACTCCTCCAACACCAAGCAAGCCTATCTATGGTGATGTTTTTATTACACATGTACACACAAGACTAAGGGAGTCCATTTTAGACTAGCAATAGGATTCATTTTTATTTTTCCTTGATCTCTACCTCTCCATACATCCTATCTCATCCCATTTTCCCACCTCTAGTCCTTTACACCCATATAAGAAGTCAAATAAACAACCCACATATCAGATTTTGTAAAGGCTAAGTGGGCATCTCAAGAATTGAGCTAAATTGGGATGCCTTGTCCTATATATTGGAGGATAGTTGAAATCATCCATTTATTTTCTTGTGTTCTTGTGACCAAATTGAGAACTAAATTCAACAATGGAGGGTCTTAACTTTAGTTACAGTCTTGATAAGGGTGATGCACAAGTTCCTCCTAGATTTAGGTTCCATCCCATTAATGAATAGTTCATTACACATTATCTCATGAGAAAGCTTTTGGATACTATTTTGTAGGAAGGGTCATTGCTAAAGTGGACCTCAACAAGTGTGAGTGTTGGGATTTCCTAGGATGTTCAATTTGCTCCTTTTTTTTTTACTGTGTGTATAATCCCATTAACCCGATCTCAAATGATGATATATATATATATAGGATATTTAGTTTTTCTACTAAGTACTACAACTTGTTCCGTTTCATACCTTCATATTTTCTTTCTACTTACATGCCCATTTCATTTTATGTGATCATTTGAAAATTGTGTCACTCTAAGCTTTCAATTGTGTCCTTTCATTTAATTAAATCAAACTTGTTTATGCAAGCTCGCACTAACATGTCCTTGTGCACAAATTATACTTGCATAATCTTACACACCCATTTCTTCACATGGTATCATATGTATTATGTGTATACACTACCTGCTACCCTTGTTTGATACACAAATTATGTTAGTGTAATCCACACACCAATTTCTTATCATATCATCATCTATATTGTTCGTATATACTATAACCCTTATTGGATGCACAAATTATGCATGAATAACCTTGTGCACATATTTTCTCTCATATTATCATGTATATTTTGTGCATAAACTTATATTATATACTATAGTATAACCTTGGTTTGATACAAAAATTGTGTGCATAATATTAACCCACCGATTTCATTTTATATTGTCATATATATTGTGTATATATAGGATACTTTGAGTTTTATTTTTTGCAGTATAAATCATTTATTCTATCAGCATCTTCCCCTCCCCCTCCTTTAATGATAATAATATATACACACAGTCTTCTTATACCAAGAAAGCCTATCTATGGTGATGATTTTCTTGCATGGGTGCACACTAGGGTGTGGGAATCCATTTTAAATTGGTAGTAGGATTCATCCATATTTTTCTTTGATCTATGCCTCTCCACACATACCATATTATTGTCCCACTTTCCCATCTCTTAGATTGCCCATATAAGAAGTCAACACAATAGTCATGGTAAGGGTAATGTACAATTGCCTCCTTGATTTAGGTTCCATCCCACTAATGAAGATCCCATTACACATTTTCTCATGAGAAAGGATTTATAAAAAAGTTTCAAAGGAAAGGAAATTGCTGAAGTGGACCTCAAATAATGTTGGCCTTGGGGCCTCCTTGTTATGTTCAACACCCTCCTTTATTATTCACTATATGTATAATCCCACATGCCCAGTATATCTTGAATTATGATATATGCATATTGAATGCTAAGTGTCTATACTGAGTACTCCAAAATCATCTATTTCATACCTTCATTTGTACACAATGTCTTTGTAGTTTCTTTCCACTCATACACATTTCATTTCATATGATCATCTAAAAATTGTGTCAGTCTAATCTCTCAATTGTTTCCTCTCATTTGATCATTTCATAACTGCTAAATGATTATTATTGTAAAGAGGTAGTTCCAAATGCCTATTTAATAATCTCTAACTTATGTCTACTTAAATTTCAAATGTCTACCTGTTATGTCTTCTCAATAATGTCTAACTTCATGTATGCAGATATATTTGGCTAGTATTTTTGGAGTTGTATTTGATGGTTTGTATAAATCCATATTCAATTATGCTCTAAATAAATTCAAGTATTTGGTGATATTTCTAACATGAGAGATATAGCATCAATTATTTTATTTTTCTCTCAACAATGCTTTCTATTTATGAAAAATGAATTTTAAATATGAAAAAATCTGTACCACTAGATATGATATACTTATATGTCAAATCAATTCTCAAATGATTGTAACTTCAAATAATATTTCTCTTTTAGATATATTATTCTCACTAAAGTTTGTATGATGTTTTATTGAGCTCAAATAGAAATCTATATTTCTATGAGCTAGTTGTCCATCTCAAATATTAATGTGATTGATTCCTTTGCAAGGTTGATCTATATGAAATATTATTATTTTAATGCATAAGTTCCATATTGTTAACAATCACTACAACTAAATGTTGGAAACTACAATTGGAGTAATTGTTATATTGTTATTGATGTAAAACCTATTGGTAAGGTAGAGTGTCAAACCTTCTAGAGAGTTATTTTACTAATAATGTAGAGTGCCATTTGATTTGATTAATGAAGAGGATTTGAAAATAAGAGATTATGAGATGATCTAGTGAAAGATTATGTTGAGATGTGTTAAATATCATTGAAATACAATGGGCACATGATAAGTTAGTCCTTGAAAAAATCATGTTTTGTTTAGTAAATACATCATGTAAAGAAGATAGTTAGGTGAAGCTAAGAGTTGAAACAAGTCATAAGGATAATCTTGGTTGAGTATCCATAATGTATGATCAATCAAGGAGTTGAAGTAGAAGATTAAGTAACTTATGTATAAGTCAAGTGTTAGTTATGGCTTAGAAAATGTATGAACAAATGTAGAAGTGACCAAGCATAGTAATGGCTAAGTGAACATGTTTATGCCAAGTGAGAAAGTATAGTGTGTGACAAGTTACACATTGACAATACTAATGAGGTAGAAGAACATTTTACAAAAGTACTAGAGAGAGGTAGTTAGCACTATAATCTATAGGCTGAACCAAGTTCAAGTGAAGAAAGGAACAAAAAAATTACATTTTGAACTCTGATATGGATATGCATTAGATGTGAATTATTTTAGAGCTTTTGGAAGAAAATGTTACATATTGAAAGATGAAAGAAAATGAAATCTTGATGCAAAAAGTGATGAAGGTATAATCATAGGTTATTCCCCTAAGAGTAAAGCTTATAAGTGTTTCAATTCTAATAGTAACAAAATTTTGGAAAGCACAAATGTTAGAGTTGATGAATTTGCAAAGAAAAATGAAGAAGAATACAAGAAAGAACTTGAAAATTATAGAAATTTTTCTATATCTATGAAGGAAAACCTATCACCTTACCTAAACTAGAAAAGATGGCTATCGAGCATTAGCAGTCAAGTACTATAAAGGTTCTGCAAAAGATTTCTATTGAGCGTCACCATTCTATCAAGCATAAGGCTACATGAGACAAGTCACAAATCATGACTAGAAACCAATAGACAAAGGAATTCGAGTTACACCCAGAGATAACATAAGATGTTGAACATGTAGAATCCTAGTTATGCTCAAGGTCAAGAAAATAATAATTAGTAAGCTAGCAAAGGTCTACTTGACAAGGATTTTGAGGCTCTTCAAATTCTAGATTTCAATCCTATAGCTCCTAAAAGTAAAATAAAGACTAAGTCAATCAATAGATCATCTTCACCACCAAAGGCCATTGTTCCTCTTGTAGATTTCAAAGCTCTAATCCTATTTGGAACAACCATCAATTTTCAACCTTTGAATATCATCCTTCCAACCATAACACTTCAAGAACCATATCCATTGATTCCATGGGGAGTTATTATTGGTCCTTTAGCTTTGGGAAATCAATTATATGATATGCACGCTAGATCTTGAAAAATTTTCCCTAAGTTTTCCATGATGGAAAAGTCACCACTGACATGAAAACATCAATGCATTCTTTATACTAAGTGTAGTTCTTGGAATTTAGTATGAGGATGTTTCAGTGCACCTCTTTGTGGAGACATTCATATATGTTGCATTCAAGTAGTTTGGTCAACTTTAAGTCAAGCTAGACACTTTGTAAGAAACTTTTATTCAAGATTTTGAGAGAATATTTAACATTGGTGAAAATTAACATTTTCTTCTCTCAAAGTTAATTCAAATGAAGAAATAAATCCATGAAAGGATGTGAGAGTTCATTGACCACATTAACAAGATTGTGAATAAGATTCCCATCAATAAAAGACCCACTAAGGAAAATGAAATTACTTTCATCATTAGCATCCAACCTTCTAATGTAAGATTCCAAATACAAAAAGCAAGACTCCCCAACTTAGTGATTGCACAAACTTTAGCTATTAAATTAGAAGATGACTTGTTTAGCTTTGGGAAATGGAGCTAAGACCTACAAAAAGGAAAAGGAAAATAAGCCTCTATTACTACTACTAACCCCTTGTATCAAAAATTTGCTAATGATTTTATAAAAATTAAGAAGCAATTGCCTCAAAACCCATGGCCCTTATATCAAGATATTCCAAAGAGGAATTATGTGTCATATTAGTAGAAAAAAAAACCTAAATGGTCATCTTAGTCAACATAGCCTAATTATTGAATATCCTGCATCCTCTAGCCATCAAGCACATGCGAGTGATTTTATAGAGTGTGAATTAGATGGTGAGAAGGTTGAAGATATTAACAACCATTCTTACAATGCATCCACCCCAAATTGGAGACAACTATTGGAGGATAAATAGAGCAAAGAGGTAAAAGAAAAATCCATTGATGAAATTCCCAAATGCATCTTATCTTGTAAGCATAGTTTAGAAGATCCTTTGCAATCAAAGGAAACAAATAAAACTAAGTTTCTCCCCATTGTTGAAGATTCATTTGATTTTGTTGATCATTACAAGAAGACTATAGTGTAGATGTCTTAGTTGGAATACTTGAAAGCCAATCTACATTAGTTAGATTGATTGATTCAATGTATTGGAAAAGGAAAATGAACACCTAAAGATACTATCAACAATGAATTCGGGACTAATCTAGAAGAGGAAAATTTAGAAGGTCTCATAACTGAAGAAGAATTATTTAACACAACCTCTTTATCAAACAAACTTGGCCCATTCTATGTTTCTATCTATATAGTTAGTTGTAAATTGAGCAATTATATTATTGATTTAGGTGCATCTGATAATGTGATGTCTTCTAATTTTTTGATGCTTTGGGGATTTTCTTAAACAAACCATAAGAAAGAGTATATTCAAAGGAGGAAAAATAAGTCCCACTAGTTGGTCAATAAAAAGATGCTCAAGTAGCTCTTTTAGTTTATCCAAAAAAGAAGTTAAAATTGAATATTTTAGTTGCTGATATTCTAGCCAATTATGGGATGCTATTGAGTAGGAATTTTTTGTAGACATCTTGGAGGTTAGATTAAGATGGACATGTCCCATACCTTGATTTGGTGATAAAAAATTTAGACTTGATCTCAAGACTAAAGCTAAGTACATGATTCCAAACTCTGATGATCCAAGGGAAGAAATATTGTATGTTGATAGGAACATGGTATCTACATAATAACCTCTTTAGAAGAAGATGCAATTGAAATTCTCATGTCTAGAATAGTTGAAAATTTGTATTCTATCTAGTTTGAATATAGGAACTCATCCTCTTCTAGTTTAGGTGCCAGAGTGGTTTTGGTCTTTCCTAAAGCTAAAAAGTTTCCAAAGTCTTATAAACTAGCTTTTGAGACTACCAAAAATATGAGGGAATATGAAGGTCTTCTCCTCTATCTTGAGTATAGTAAGGAAAAATGAATCAAAAAACTTAAGGTGTTGGGAGATTTGGCACTAGTCATCAATCAAGTTTGAAGGAAATACCAAATGAAGAATAAAATATTGAAGTCCTATAGATATAGGGTATGGAATGAAATTGGGCATTTTGATGATTTTTCTATATCAGCAATTCATTTGAGAAAAAAATCCAAAGAAAATTTTTGAGATTATGTGTGTTGAGCACATGGCATAATATTGTTATATTATTTTATTTTATTTTATTATGTAATGTTGCACCTAGGAACACATAGATGGCCTAACAACATGGAGAGATTCTTATGGGATATCCTTGATGAGTTGTATTGTAACATTGTGGTAATATTTAATGTAATTATTTCATATTGGAGAAAATAATTAAAAGTCCAATATTAAATATGGGGTTAATAGGCTAGGTAGCACATGGTTTATGTAATACCACTTGGTGGCTTTGTGGGAGTTGAAACTATATAAGAAACCACAATGGTAGTTGTTGTATGAACAAGAAAAAAAGGGCAAAAGGAAAAAAGGAAAGTCAAACATGACAAGGTTTGATAGATTAGCCAAGGGAGCATTTGTGAAGGTTGGAACCATGGCATGGGATGTGTGGATTCATGCTTGTTCATATGGCTTCCTTAGTTATGGATATGGACTTGAAGGCTTCCATGGTTGTATTGCATGGTGTTTTGTTGGATAATACATGGTGATGGATGCTTTTGGAGGCTGGGTTTTTGTATCACATTATTGTGGGTATAATTTTGTCTATTCTCTTGCATGTGGATTTAAATTACATATCTATTTTAGATCTACTATGAGTTATGTGGAAATGGTTATTTATTTCATTGCGAGTTTCCTTAAAATGGTATCAGAGCTATGGTTTTCTTGTTATAACCCTAGATTGAGTCCATGGGAATGCACAAGAGGATAAAATCACAAGATATATGGGTTTTGTAGGTTGCTTATTGCAAATCTAGGAGTTTTAGATTTTCATTTATGATGGGATGTTGGAAAAAAATTTGGGCATGTGAAATTGTAAGTCAAAAACAATTTTTGGATGTTTCATTTAAATGAAGGTTTTAGGGGGGAGCTAGCAAAAAATGCCTCCTCAGCAAAAACATACCTCACCATTGGATCTAGGTTGTTTTTTTCCATAATTTTTTATATATAATATGCCCTAGTTTGGTGATGTTTTTATAAAAATACAAAGGCTTTTTAGTTAAGCCTATGATGGCCATCAAATTTAATCTCATCAGAATTTTTTTCACAAAAAAATTGCAATGAAAATGGGAAAAGGACTATCTTGGTAAAATGACTATAAATTTCTCTCTGAATATCAGATTTTGGGCTTCTTAATGTTCTCAGAAAGATAATTTAGTGCAAGTTACAACTTGGTGTGGATTTTATTTTATGATTTTAACATTTTGTCAGGTTGTGAGAGACCAAAAGTCAAATTTTATTTATTTTGAACACATATTTGGGCATAACTTGGGCATACAAATTTAGATTTTGAACTTTGAGTAGTCAATGAAAAGCTCTTGGAGAGCTCTATACATTGGTTCAAATTTGGTGCAAACTTAGTATTGTTTATTAGGTGATATATTGATATGAATAGTTTATGATATCTATTAACTATGATAACACAATGAGTTTATGACATTGTGTATTTTGGAGATTTGAGATTTGGTGTCATTATATACTTAGCTTATATTTTAGATTGGTCTCATGATGATATTCTTATTAGTGTTTGATTTGGATATGTATGATGAATTGTTGGGTCTACAAGTTGTGCAATGTTGTAAGTGATCTATAATTATAGGTTGAATTTATGGCTTGGCTATGGCTTTTCTTTGCCCATTGATCTTTTATTATTGATGCATATTTAGATTGGTGGCTTTGATTTGGGTTTCCTATGCCCTAAGTCACATGATTTGTTGATTTTTTCTTCATAATGAAGAGATAAGATATTGTTACTAGGTACAATCATGGTGGAGCATTGTGATTGACTATTTTATGCTAACAAATTCGATAATTTGAGAGGTAGATGTTTGGTTCATGGATGTGATCATGGTGCCATATATATTTTGGCTTAACATGATTGGATATAGAGGTACATCATTGATATTTATTTGGTTTGTATTCCTGATATGGTTATGATAGTATATCTTCTTGGTTGAGGATCATGGTTATTTGGTTTCTTTTGAGGAGCTCATGATGTGCACTTTGAGTTCTTCAATGATTTAATTTAGTTGATTCTTATGGTTAGAGGATGGTTATTTTCATCACAATGTCATGGTTAGTTTGGACACATGGTTTAATGGGAGCTTGTGATAGTGATGAGGTGACAGTATAGGATTAAATCCAACTCTGATTCGTATCTTCTTGGTTCGAAGATCTTTGTTACACTTGGTACTAACACTTTGGTTGTGTTAGTGTAGACTTGGGAGATCTTCATGTAGGATATGGATGTTATGATGTTATGAGTGACTCGATACTATGGTTGGTGGAAGTTATTGATATTGATATAATTATTAAGTGTTTTAAGATCTTGAAGGTTTTTCTTAGATCCCATTATTTTAGAAGCATCTTTGAAATTTGCATGGTGTACTTATTATATTCATGATGTGTGGAGATGATTGTGTCTTAAGGACTCATGGGTTTCTTGGTAAAGGTGTGGTTTATGCTTTTATTTGACATGTTATCCTTTGTTTTAGGATGGTTTCACTATTATGGCATGGTATACTCTTGACACACATTTAAAGATTTAAAATGTTATGGTATGTTCATATGGAGCATGTTATCTCTTTGGTTGAGATGGTTTAGATCATTTTGTCATGTTTATGTTCTTGAGGACGTGGTTCAAACTTTGAAATTGATCTTGGTTTAGTATCTTGGTATTGATTACATTGATAATTTTTTGGATACTTCATCATATCAATATGTTTTATTTGGAATTGAAATGGATTTATTGGTTACAATTAGTCATGGATACTTAGAGATGGTGGTTATGCTGATTTATCTCGTGATTAGAGAAGTATTTATTGGGATAGTTTTTTTGTTTCAACAAGAAGTCTAAGGGGCATTCACTTGATATGGACTTGAGAGGAGATTTTTATTAGATGAGTCTTGGGTGAAGACTTGGATATCTTTATGGGTATTCTCATTCCCCACACTTTTTCTACTCAATGGTTTTACTACTTGAGAGGTATAGCCCATTGTTTCTTTTAGGTGCATTATGTTTATGTTTGTCTTTCATTGATATGGATGTTGAGCTATAGTAAAAGTTAGTTCTATAGGGTTCATTTGAGATATGGTATAGTATTGGTTATCTTCATGTGCATATGTTGTTATTATGTTGGTTAATTTTGGGAGATGGTTTTGTATTGGGCATATTCATTGGATTAGGAATGGTTAATTATTCCTTGGTTTAGGAATGGTTTATGAGTTTGATCTTGTATGAGAGGCTAACATCCATGATTAGTTATATGGTATAGTTTGGCTTTTGTGGCTTCTTAGTTGGGGTTCTATGGAGGAGATCATTCTTACATAATTTAAATCTAGAGGTGTGTGTAGGAGGACATGATATAGGTTATAATTTGCATGGTTTCTCTTTGTTCTTGGTTATCTTCCTAGATGTTTGGTTTCAATTACAATAGATTTGAGATTGATTAGAGATTGTGATCACTGGTTTGTCTTCATGTATGTCATGTGAGAGATGGCATGATTATTCCTTTATCTCTTTCTTTTGTTGGTTGTGGAGAACTTGAGAGAGTGTTGGAGACTTGTTATGAGAGTTTTTCTTGTAGATTATTGGTTTATGTGTTGTGGATATCCTTTATACTAAATGGATTCACTTCTTTGAGATGTTGTGAGTGGATTGGTTATAGATTTCACATTAAATTTTGTAGTGGAAACTTCTTAGTATATATGTGGTAGGTATTTCTCTTGAGGCTTGTGATTGCAAGTTACAAAGTGAATGTGTTGATGATGTAGGATTCACTTGGTATACCTTTGGAGGTATGGATAGTTGAATGACTTGGCACTTTTCTTAACATTTTAGTTGGTACAAAATTTTATGATTCTTTTGTGACATGTTGGGTGGCTCTCTATTTGGATGGCTTCTATTTATGTCTAATGGAAGTGGCATAATAGGAGGTGGCATCATTCATGTTTGAAATGTTGGATACTTTGATTTTTTTGTAGGTACTTGGTTGGACCACATAATGTATGTTTATCCATCATGGTGGATGTGCTTTGGGAGATTGTTTCCTTGTTCATTTATGTGGCTACAAATTAACCCTATGCAATTTTTACAAGTGGGTGATTATTGAGATCATGTGTGTTGCACACACCACATAATATTTTTATATTGTATTATTTTATTTTATTATGTAATGGTTCACCTAGGAGCACCTAGATGGGCATGCAACATGGAGAGATTCCCATGGGACATCCTTGATGAGTTTAATTGTAACATTGTGATAGTATTTAATGTAATTATTTCATATTGGAGAAAAGAATTAAATGTCCAATATTAAATGTGGAGTCAATTAGTTAGGTAGCATAGGGTTTATGTAATACCACTTGGTGGTTTTATGGGACTTGCTACTATATAAGAAACCAAAATGGTAGGTTTTTTATGAACAAGACAAAAAGGGAAAAAATAAAAGAGGAAAGTCAACCATGACAAGGTTAGATAGGTTAGCGAAGGGAGCATTTGTGAAGGTTGGAACCATGGCATGGGATGTGTGGATTCATGCTTGTTCACATGGCTTGCTTGGTTATGGATATGGACTTGAAGGCTTCCATGGTTGTATTGTAATGGTGTTTTGTTGAAGAATACAAGATGATGGATGCTTTTCAAGGATGGGTTTTTTTTCTCTCACAGAGGGTTTCCCAAGATATATCTTGTATCACATTTTTGTGGGTATATTGTCTATTCTCTTACAGGTGGATTTAAATTACATATTTACTCCAGATCTACTATGGGTTATGTGGAAATGATTGTAGACACCTAAATTTGATTACACCACTTTGGTAATCCTATTTAGTTATCTCTAAAGGCATCATTAATTAAATTCCTATTTAATTAATCCTTTGCCATCCCCTAGCTGATTAATTTAATTAATCATCTATAGTCCTAATTGATAAATTAAATAACCTATCATTTATCAACTAATCCTATTTTTCTATCTAATTCCAAAATCCTCATTTATTAAATAAATCTATTTGATAAATAAAGCACTCAAATCTAATAACCCCTAAACAATCCTAAACCCCCTTTTTAACCTAATCCACCCCATCCACCCATACTAACCAAGCTTAGCCACTAACTCACCCACCCTCATGAATGCCATCCACTTGCAAATCTCTAACATCCCTAATATAATCCTAAACCCAAGCCTAATCCACCCCCTAATGTTTTCACATTCCCTAAGTAAGCTTAAGACTTTCCTAAGCCAAGGAAAGTCAACAATCTCAACTCCCTCTAAAATATCCCAACCACCCAACAATGAATGCTCTTACAAAGGCAATAAAGACTCTTACAAGCTCTTACAAGCCATAATGAAGGGTCTTTATGAAGATATTATCCCTTGAGCCTCTTTTGTTGACTCATCCTTCCCCTTTCCTCCATCCACTCACCCTGTGACATGTGTCACTCCCTAATTGGTGCTAAACAAGCACAATCCATGTGCTCCCCTTTGAGTGCATCCTAGCCCTCCTTAAGCTTTTTCCTTTACTTCCATCTTAACCCTCCATCCCTCAAGCCCTTAGCCTATAAATTGAATCTACTCCCAAGCCATTTCATCACAACTTTTAAGCTAAAGTTATAATGCTAGTTTGAGAAACAAAGCCTTTAAACCATACCCTTATAATGCCAAATTGAGAGCTCTCAAGCTACCAATTTGCCATTTCCATCTCCATTGAAGCTATTTTGAGAACTTTGAGCATACATCCTATATCCACATAGTAGACTCATCCTTAAATCAAGTGACCATCCTCATTGGGAGAGCCATTCCATGGTTCATATTCTCATTTGAGGGTTTCACTTTGTCTCTCATATATGTTATGATTTTTATGCTAGTTAATGTTTTTGTTCTCTTGATAGATTAGTGTTTCTTGCTAACATATTTCTCATATACATTTTGGCATGCCCGGTGGGACCCCACTATGGGTTATTTAATCATTTATTTCTATCTATATATTGTTTTTTGCTAATAATCTAATGTTTCCTGTTGTTTGAGTGTGTTTTAGGATTAAACTTTGTTCTTGTAGGTTAAAAGAAGCATTGGGGAGAAAAAAACAAAGCTTCAAAAATCAAATTCCAAAATTTTTTTGAAGAAAATCTGCGTGCTTTAAACCCAATTTTGCGCAGTGTCGTCTCCGCAGATCGACATCTCCGACTAGACGACTGTTGTCTCCGAATCCTAAACTGTCATCTCCGAAGTGAATTCTATCATCTATGCAGATCAGCATCTCCGAGTTTCAGCATCTCCGCCTAACTTTTATCATCATCTCTGCCTCTAACATTCATTTCCACCTAGCTGATTTTCTTATTCAAAACACACTCTGTCATCTCTGCTGCTGCCAACAGCCAAACTATCATCTTCGCCATCAAACTATCATCTTTGCTGCCACCAGTAATCAAATTGTCATCTCCGCCACAATCCGTCAATTGTCATCTTCGATGCCCCCAGCTACCTTCTTCATCAGATTGTTGTTTGTGAGTTTCGTTGTTTGCTAGTTTCGTCGTCTATGAGTTTCGGTGTCTGCGAGTTTCGACGTCTCCGCAGATTGGCATCTTCATCTATTGTATTATTTTCCCAGATTTGTCACCTATTTTTTGGCTATCTTGTCCAAGTCATTGTCTTTGCATGTTTTCAAAACTCTAACAAATGAACTTGTATGTTTAAAAACAAAAAGAAAACAATCAAACACTTCATTTGGAGCTTTTAAAATTGAACAAAACAAATCTCTTTTCCACATGCAATTTAGGCAAAGTTTGATTTTTGGACATTTAAGAAACTTCATTAAGTTAAACACAAATTTGCAAAAATCAATTTGAGTAGTTCCTTGGACTCACCTCTTTTCTAATCACCCATCAATTTAACCATTGGTTGCAATCTCAACACCATTTATGGGGATGGGTCTACTTGAAAAAGGTGTTAAATGTTCCACAATCTAACTCACTCACTTGGTCTTTGAACGTTTGCTTTAACTTTATCAAAATTCTTAAATGACCTAAACTCTAGACTAAATCGATCATGTTTCAAAACTTGGGTTTTAAAATTGAACAACCATTGACATGGAGGGCCTCCGGGCGTGCACTTGAAAACAAGTTTCAAACATCTTTTCTTTTTGGGCTTAAAACAAAATCACACCAACTCTTGAATGCCTTAAAGAAAATTAATTGACACTTGACGTGGAGGGCCTTCGGGCACATGGGTTTACTTTCTTGTTGACCCTAACTCTTCTTCTTGTTCACATTCTTCGATCAATTTTGCTTTGTTGGCACATTTCAAAGTTGGAATCAAACATTGTCTCTTAAACATGAGTGCTTGCAAAATCTAGATCAACACACATAAGAGTCGGTTGGTAAAAGAACAAGCGTGTTTTTTAGCCCAAGGTCATCCAAGTATTCTCTCCCCTTGTCATCTTTTGAGGCCATCTTGGGTGCATAAGATTAGGATCCAAAACCTTGTTTCTCTTTTTAGGAGGCCTGCTTGGGGATTTCATCACCCCTTGGGATGACCTCAACTCTAGCATTCCAGCAGAGTATAAAGATTAGGAGGTGAATCTAAAGACACCTCTCTTGGAATTAAGATTTTGTCACTCGGGCTAAGCCTCAAGGAACTTTATACCCTTGAGAAGTGAAAGAGGAGAAGTGGGTTACCGCTCCTCTCATCTATGTGACTTATTTTTGGTTTCATCTACAGATTTGGGCCTCACATACCTTGGGTATATCAAGGACTCCCTAGCTAAACCAATTGTCAGCCTTGTAAACAATCATCTAGGGTGTTAATGTGTTTGAAGTGACTGATCAAAACATTTGTAAAAATACACACTCCTCAGCACAATTATCACTTTCTAAGAATCAAACACTTCTATCTGGTTGTTCCTATCTATTGCTTGATTTTTATTTGTTGAATGAATGTTTGCCAAACTTGGTCAATCCTAGCTTAGGGCATACTTAGCATAGTCACTGCCTGTTCTAGAAGTTGAAAAAGTTGAAGCAAAACAACTGAGATCTCTCAAAGCCAAGCAGATTCAAGAATTCATGTCAGAACAACCCAAACCCAAACAGAAGTTCCACAAAGTTAAACTCAAGCCATCTCAGGCATACCAAGAACTTTCAGCCAAGAGAAAGGAACTAACACCAAGTCCTCGAATTGACAAACTCCACAAAGCAGAGGACAAAGCTACTAACGAAGCCCTTCAAGACACCTAGTTAGATCGCACCATCCAATTTAACCAACATTCAGGAGTTAACAATGATTATGCCTTACCAACTAGGCATGATTTCTATGATTAGACCCCCTTGTTTCTCCACATCTTCTTGCATAACCTTTCACCTTTGCATTAGAGTCATCGTTGTAGGTAAGCTAGCCATCTTTAGGCATCCCCTTAAGCATTTTAGCTCATTCATCTCATTTAGAACCAAACCATCTAGCCAGCAATCCAAAATCTTCACATCCAAGCCTTCAAATTTGTTGTCACTTTGCCAAAAGTTTGCCATTCCTAACATCTTCTAAATCCATCAATCTCACCAAGGTTATCCCTTTGATAGAGCTTTGTCTAGGGTAATCTAGCTTTGTCACTTGTCATCCCTCATCACCTTGAGCTAAAGGTTGGGATCCACAAGTGGTCAATCTCGTGTTCTTCCAAAAGGATCATAAGTCTATCCTTAAGTTGACACAATCACCACCAAGCTTGCGCATAGGAAAGCAGACCTTTCGTGCTTTGGCAATATATCTTTGAAGTTAGAATCCTCAACCCAATCCTCCTTAGGTTTTTTCATACAGCTTTGCCTCAACCTAGGAAATCATTTGCATAGAAAAGCCTTCCCCTTTTGCATCCATCAGCATTTGTTGCATCTCATCCCTAGGAACATTCTGCATTTTCATGCCACCCGTCACTTGCTTAGGCAAGAAGAAGAAGGAAACAATGGAGCCCTATCATTTGGATCCAACAACATCGCTCCCCTTGAGCACTCAACCATCATTTAGCCTAGAGAATGCTATGCCATCACCTACTGAAATTCAAGCTTTCATGAACCAACCAGGAAATGCAGTATTGGTGAATGCCATTATAGACAAAAACAAGAAAACAATCATGGCTAACTTTCGAAGGGACAACATTGGAGCCTTCGAATTTGGAAGACCTCCTCCCCTATCAGAGCCATCTTACCCATTTTTTGGACAACTCCCACCACCCATAGGCTCTTATGATTTCAATTATCCTCAATATGTGCCAAAAGAAGAGCCTCAACCCACCCCATATGATCCAACAGACCCAAACATACCATCCTCCACTCAAGTTGAAATCTCCCTCCCACAAGCCAATCTAGCCACCACCACTCCACCATTGGTCCATACCACTCCATCCCAAACCCCCTTTTCTCAAAACACCTCACCATTCACTCCCTTCACTATTGCTGCTGCTGCTCTCCAACCCAACCTTCCAAATCCACACATCTCCTAAATCAGTGCTAGTATCTTTCGCCAACCTCAACAATACACAATAGGGATGCCACCCATGGGGCAAAGTAATCAAATCTTCATCACCCCTAGCTTGTTTACCTCATCTCAAAATAAAATTCCATCATTTCCACTAGGTCCTTGGAGCTTAGTTCCATCAGCCACAAATCCACAAGCTACTACCAATGTTCTACCCATCTCTCAAGTGACCTAAGCTCCTACCACCACTCTACCAAGCTTTCAAATCCAGCCACCAAGCTATCAAACCCCATCAGTTCCATTTTCAAGCTTTCAATTCCCACCACCTCCACCACCAACTAATCCATTACCTCCTATTACCAATTATTTTTCTATGCCACTTCTAGGATGAAATCCTCCACCACCAACCACCAATTACTTGGCCTCTTTTTCCATACAGACACCTTCCCAAATGGGGGCAGAACCCACATATATTGGTCAAACTCCTCAAATCCAAACTCAAGTTCCACAAGCTCCCCGATCCTTTCCCCAAGCTTCAGAACCATCTTATACCTTACCTCCACAAAGTAATCCATTTATCCCATAGCCAGCTTATGTTCCTCAATCCCAACTTCAAATCCAATATCAATAGCAAGCCTCACAACACATGTAGCAATATGTGCCACCTCCACCTCAACAACCCATCATCCACCATTTAGTTGCCCAAGCCATGTACAATCCCTACCAGCCCATACCTCAAAGCCATCCATATTTGATTGCCCCATCTAGAACATACCTACCTCAGGGCACTCCTACATTTGGGGCACCCCAGCCATCACCCATTAATTCAGAATGGGAAGCCATGAAAATAGCTTTGAAGCACATCCAAGAAGGAAATGATCCAAAAACCTTCAAGTTTGAGAATGTGTGTCCTTACCCATTTGACAGAGCCATTACCATGACACCATTTCCCAAGCATTTTGAGACACCCAAGTTTGACAAATTTAGAGGAAAAGGAGACCCTATCACACATATCAAAGAATTTTACATGCACTACCAAGAAGAGGCATACGATGATGTCTTCCTCTTGTACCTCTTTCCCAAAAGCTTGGCTGGACCAGCTCTTGAATGGTTTTATAGAATCCCCTATGGCACAATTAAAAATTTTGTTGAATTGTCTGAGGCATTTGTAGCCCAATATGCCCATCTTGTTGAAACAGAGCTATCAGTAGTTGATCTTGTCCACACTAAGAAAAAAGGTGGAGAAAGCCTTCTTGAATATCTGCAAAGATGGAAAACCCTTACCACCCGCATATCTTGCACCTTGCTAGAGCGCCATTTGGTGAAAATGTTTATTGATAATGCCCATCCTAGCTTGGCTCACCACATGACCATGAACTATTTGTAGACCTACAAAGATATCAAAGAGAAAGAAATGATCCTTGAGCAAGGACTCATTAAAGATGGTGTGGTCAAGATTTACAAGGAAGCCAACCAAAATCAATCGCAATGCAATGACAAGTCTAGGTATTGGAACAAAAATAAGCATGTTGCAACAGATGGCGTCACTGACACTAGACATGTGAATATTGTTGGTCCTTCTCAAAACCAATCCAACCCACCATATCAACCAAACAATCAACAAGCTATCAACTATCAACAGCAGAATAACCACAACTATCAAAACCACAATCCAAGACCAAACTTTCAAGGGTCTAGCAATCAAGCTAATGCCATCAATGTAGCTGCAGGACAAAAGCCCAGATTCCAACCTACACCAAGAAATTATACACCCCTTGGTGAGCCATTGGATTTCATTTTTGAGAAATTAGTCAAGGAAAACCTCATCAAATTTCCTCCTACCCAGCAAATTGACCCAAGCCAATCCAAAGTTGCATGGTACAAAGACAATGAGTACTGCAAATTTCATAGGGTAAAAGGTCACACCACCCTCAGATGCATGAAACTAAAGGATTATGTGCAGGACCTCATTGATCGGAAAGAAATCATCGTTGGTGCCCAAACCTCTCCCAATGCAGGCTTATAGATCTATCAAAATGCTTTTCCTCCTCACAACAACCAAAATCCTAGAAAAGTACATATCCAAGCTAACAACAACAACAGCAACAACCACCAACCAAACCAATAGCATGGGAAGAACAATGACCTCACTTCATCCTATATAGACTATGGTAGCCTCATGGGTTGTATATCTGAGAAAGAGCCTTTTTTCAATGTTATCAATATCCAAGGACCAAACAATGAGTGTGCAGTCACCACTCGAAGAGCGCAATTTAACATCTCAGCCCCACCAGTTTCACCAACACCATTAGCTCCATCAAAAAGTTAGTATAATATCTTGGAACACCTTGGGAACATGCCAGCCCAAATCTCCATTTTAGACCTTCTTCGCACTAGTCTTGTGTACAAGAACATCCTTGACAGTGCTCTCATAGAATCCTGAGTCCCTTCAAATATCAATTCTACTAATTTTCATAATCTTGTTGGACACCTATCCTCCTCATGTGTCCTATCTTTCAAACCCACCGACATACCCATGGTTGAGCCAGATCACACCCTTTCGCTTCACATAGCCATCATGGTATCCAATTTTTCCATGAAAAGAGTAATGATAGAAATGGATCAGCCTTGAATATTTGCACCCTAAAATTCATAAAACAAGCTAGGTATACTAAGGCAGATATCATCAGTGAGGTTATCACCATCAAAGCTTATGAAAACTTGGAAAGAACCAGAGAAGGAACTATTCTACTACCAATCGAGGTTGGGCTAGTCATCCAAGAGACACTTTGCCATGTTATTGATCTAAACCTACCATTTAACATTCTCCTCAGTTGCCCATGGATTCATGCCATAAAAGCCATTCCATCCACTTACCATCAGTGCGTCAAATTTTTGCATTAGGGCACTGAGGTAACCATCCATGCTAATCCAAAACCATTTTCTTACTGCAATGCAGTTGAAGCCTCATATACAAACCATTTCCCTGGAATTGATATCGACATAGCGATCGCCAGCTCATCCCACACTTGTAATGACCCAGAAACCATCCTCGCCTCCACCCTGTCTATCGTGAAGATCAATAACAATGGTTGTGGAGAGTATAGTCTATCAGATGCATTTTCTGTCAGGGCACTCCCACTTAATCCACATACCCATGGATGACCAACATATCACAAAGCTAAGGAGATTCCACCTCCTCGATACAAATAGTTTGGCCCAACAACCTTTGTATCCTCAAAAATCCCTCTTCATGAGGAGCTCACTCCCGATATCAATAATTGGTTACATAAGGATGCACCTCAAAGAAATCAAGCACACCTTGATCACTTTAGCCAGAAGTATCCCCAAGAACATAAGCTCATCACTAAAAAATGGACCTATCAAGGTGGTGGTCTAGGACCAGAAGAAAGGGGCATGCAGTGCCCCATCGATGCACATAAGTGGGAATCAAAGTCAGGCCTTGGCTTTGGCATACCCACAATTGGGGGAACCAATATGGACAGTCACACTTTTTTGAACATTCACCGTGACCTTGTTGAAATCAAATAAATTCCTAAGGAAGTTGAAAAGAGAGCCTACAACAATATACTAGACCAAATCTCCCTTGGAGACTCTATTCTCCAAGAACTATCCATCCACCTCATTAACATACCACTCACCCATCCACAACTCATAGATTGGGACCAACCAAGCGTCATACACATTGATGAGTTCACATCAGAGGAAGCACTTCTAATATTCATGGGAGTCAAAACTCCTCATAAGAAAAAAAAGCCAAATTCTGCTTATATCTACAAGCTAGATCCCAAGGGGTATTTTGGAGAAAATTCGCACCCTAGTTTCGATACACCCAAAACTAGAACTAAGGTGAATCTGAGACTAGCTAAGGAAATGAAGAGAACCCCTCAGTGAGAAAATCCAGAGCCACAAGTAGAACATGAGGATTTAGCATTGCCTCCTCAAGATAATCGACCAGAGGTGTCTTCTATTCTAATTGAAGATACTAGAGAAGTCAACATCGGTTCTTTAGAGATCCCCAAACTTGTTCACATTGCTGCATCCCTATCACAAGACCAAGATGACCTCCTCTATGAGGTCTTAAGAGAGAACATTGGCTGATTTGCATGGTCATATCAGGACATGCTAGGACTTGATCTAAAGCTTGTAGTTCATCATCTTGCAGTCGATCCAAAGATCAAGCCCGTCAGACAAAATCTTAGAAAAATGCACCCCAATGTGGCATTACTAGTCAAAGACTAATTAGAAAGAATGTTAGCTGCTAAGGTTATCCAGCCTATCAACTACTCAGAGTGGATCTCCAACATGGTCCCTGTCACTAAGCCTTTCGGTGACATTAGATTCTGCACTGATTTTAGAGATCTTAACAAATCTTGTCCAAAAGATGATTTTCCCTTGCCCAACATAGATATGATTGTAGATCTTATAGTTGGACATGAAATTATGTCCCTGATCGATGGATTTTTTGGGTATAATCAAATCAAGATTGCACAAGAGGATCAGCATAAGACAACATTCACTACCCCTTGGGGAACCTTTTGTTACAACATGATGCCTTTTGGCCTAAAGAATGCTGGGGCTACCTATCAAAGAGCTATGACATCCATTTTTCATGATCTCAGCCATAGCATTTTGGAGGATTATGTGGATGATATCTTGGTCAAATCTCATACCTTTATGGATCATCTTGCTGACCTGGAAAAAGTCTTTGATAGGTTAGCCAAATATCATCTCATGTTGAATCCCAAGAAATGTGTCTTTGGGGTCACATCTGGCAAGCTTCTAGGCTTTATAGTCTCTAAACAAGGTATAGAGATTGACCCCAAGAAGGTCAAGGCTATCTTAGACATGCCTCCTCCCCAGACACTGTGACAACTTTGGTCTCTTTAGGGAAAGTTTCAATCTTTCTGACGCTTCATCTCCCAACTTGTAGATAACTGTACACCATTTTCACATTTGCTGAAGAAATATGAGAACTTCAAGTGGGATCCTTTATGTCAGCGTAGCTTCGATCAGCTCAAGTAATATCTCACCAATCCCCCTATCTTGGTTCCATTAGCTCCTGCTCATCCCTTGATCTTGTACATATCAGCAATGCCTACTGCTCTAGGGGCACTTGTAGCATAGCTTGATGACTACGGCAGAGAAAGAGCCATCTACTACATCAGTAGAACCCTAGTTGGTTATGAACTCAATTATACTCCTATGGAAAAAGCTTGTTTGGCAGTTGTTTTCTCAACTCAAAAGCTTCACCACTACATGCTAAGTCATACCATCCAACTAGTCTCCAAGATTGACCCTCTCAAGTATATGCTCTCCAGAACAACACTTATAGGCCATTTGGCCAAATGGGTTATGCTCCTTAATGAATTTGACATCCAGTATGTGGACAGAAAGGCAATCAAAGGGCAAGCTATAGTGGATCACCTAGTTGATGCACCTCTAATAGATGCATATCCTTTGATCAGAGAATTTCTAGATAAGCATATCTATCTAATTGAAGAACAACCCCCATGAAAACTTTATTTTGGTGGCTCATACACATCCCATGGATCAGGGGTAGGAATATTGTTGGTCACACCTCAAGGAGATTACATTCCAAAAGCCTTCAAACTACAATTCCCTAGCAACAACAATATAGCTGAATATGAGGCTCTCATAGCTGGATTAAAGATAGCTGCAGAATGGAATATCACTAAGTTAAAAATATTTGGCAATTCTCAGCTCCTCATCAAGCAAGCCCTAAATGAATATCAAACCAAAGATGAAAAGCTATTACCCTACAAAGAGCTAGTTGATCAGCTAACCCAGCATTTTACAAAGCTTCAGTTTACACAAGTGCATTGAATATAGAAAAAAATAGTAGATGCTATGGCTACTATCGGCTCGCTCTTGGAAATTCCCCAAGCAGCTACATAGTATGATTTTTTAGTTGACCATCTCCTCACACCCGCCTATGCGAATGAGGATTCAAACTATGTTTGAATCTTGGTTGGTCCCCAATCCCCTTGGTACCATGAGACTCACGCTTACCTTAACGATGGTATCATATCCCCTTACCTCACATGTACCCAATGCCAGAACCTCATCCAAAAATCATCCCACTATGTTATGATAGCCAATACCCTATATCATCGAGGTTATCACGATACTCTCTCTTGATGTTTAGACCAAAATGAGGCCGTGGTGGTGTTAAAAGAAGTACACTTTGAACTTTGCGATGCCCACACAAGTGGTATTGTCCTAGCGTGACAAATCCTTAGAGAAGGCTACTATTGGCCTACCATTGAAGAAGACTCCTATGACTTTGTTAGAAAGTGTCTCCCATGTCAGTAGCACACAAATCTTGTGCATGCTCCAGCACAAGATCTATAGCCTATTGCACCACCTTGGACTTTTGCTTGTTGGGGCCTTCATCTAGTTGGAACTATCACCCCTCTCTCATCTGATGGACATAAATGGATAATAATAGCTATAGACTATTTTACTAAATGGGTGGAAGTAGTCACCCTAGTCTCAGCTACAGGAGTTCAAGTCTCCAAGTTCATCTTGTACCACATTGTTTTCCATTTTGACATCCCATCCACCATCTTCACCGACCACGGAGGTAACTTTGAAAATCTCAACATGGAAGAATTATGCACTTCCCTCCACATCCATCACCACTTTTCTAGCCCATATTTCCCACAAGGTAACGGCCAGGCAGAGGCAACTAACAAAACCCTCCTCAAAATCCTAAGGAAAGTTGTCAATGATTTCGGCCGTGATTGGCACCTACAAATAAATCCAGCCCTAAGGGCCTATCAAACTTCCTTTTGTACATCCATAGGCACAACTCCATACTCCCAAGTCTATGGTGCTAAAGCAATTCTACCTATAGAGGTTGAACTTCCCTCCTTGCACATATCTTTGCAAGGACAAATATTAGATGAAGAATACAGAGTAGCTCAGCTCACCCAGCTAAATCTCTTAGACGAGAAGAAACAACAAGCCTATGATCATCTCACAGTCTATCAAACTTGTCTCAAAAGGAATTTCAACAAGAAGGTGCTCCCATGACACTTTCAGCTAGGTGACATGGTCCTCAAAGAAAACATGAAAGTCCAAGCAGATCAAGAAAAGAAAGGCAAGTTTGAACCTACATGGCTTGGTCCTTATATTGTCACTGCATCCTTTGGCTCTGAAGCCTATCAGCTATCTACACTAGAAGGAGAACTCTTGAATAATCCTACTAACATCATTCATCTCAAGAAGTTCTATGCTTAAAGATCCTTGGTATACCCAGCTTTTGCAAAATACAAAAAAAAATAGTAAAGAGATTTATAAGCGTCCAATGGTGAAAACTTGGCAATTCAAGCTCCTTGGATAGGTACCTTGGTGAAAATCTGGTAATTTAGGTGCCTTGTGTACTAAGACTAATCCATTATCTATCACTATCTTATCCTTCATCCATTCATCCACCATCCCATAACACACCTGCTTGTTCCTTTGGTGTTCCAACCACACATCCAAAATCTAATGGAGCTTGTAAATACCTCCTGTACAGCTTGTAAATCTTGTATCATCCCTTGTATCATAGTTTGTATATCCAAATCTTGTCCAAAGCTTGTACCATATTCCAGCTTGTATCCTAGTTTGTATCCCATCACATGCACACAAAGAACCCCATTTTCCTTAAGCTTTTCACAAACCATCTACCTATTCGCGTATCAACTATTGCAAACATCCCACCCTTCACAAACATTTCTATCTCACAAAACCCAAACATGAACCTTGTACATTTGTAACATATCTTGGTCAGTCAGCTTGTACATCCTCTTTAGCTTAGTACCATTGTATCTATCTAGCTTTCATTTTAGTTCCTTCTTGATCAGCATCTTGCACACATCGCACAACCCTTGGTTAGCTATTCCAATGCATCCTTTAGCTAGCTCTCCTATCACCAAAGTGTTATCTTTCTTAGTTCAACTTGCCAGATGCATCACTCATCCAGATCCATCAACTTAGGTGCTCTCTGATAGATCCTTGCAGGATATAGCTTTCCTCATGTCTAATCTTGGTCCGTTAGTACCTTTTCCTACCCATCTCATTGGCAAATGGTTCTCTTTTTTATTTTCACTTTCTTTTGATTTGGAATCTTCCCTTTTGGGTCTTGAAGTATCTTTTCCAAAAAATATGTTTGTTCCCTCCTCAAAGTTGCCATGATCTTCCATATCATGGTATACTGTAAATGGGGCAATCTAGGCGTAAGGTCTTGATCAAGTCTTTTGTTTATTTTTCTTTTCTTCTTGTGGGTTACCCAGTGTCGGTTCCACTCTGATTCTTTTAAGATTCATGTGTGATGCTAGGGCAATTCTTGCATGTTTGTTTTGAGTCAGTCCGTTAGTCCTCTGGATAGTTGGTGAAAAGGCCTTGATGTTCTTCGTAACCTTGGCAATTAACCAATAGTCCTATATAAAATCTAGTGCTCAACTACATGGTGGTACTTCTCTTTGAAGTATCCCCCCGCTCAAAAGGCTTCAATGGATTCCCTTCATCTCCATTATCCCCCATCCATCTCCAACATCTATCGCTCCTCCCCCAGCTTATGCATCAGTATCTCTTTGAATCACTCCTCACCTTTAGATTTAGGGATCCACAATCCTAGTCTTCGGGATCCACCAATCCAAATCAATCCACCAAGCCTCATCTTTCGAGATCCACAATCCTAGTCCTAGGGATCTTCGAAACCCATCTTCCACCAATCTGACTCTTTAAAATCCTATTGCATTAGCTTTTTAATCCCCTCATCCATCTTCCTATCTCAGATTCCTTTTATAGCACTCTGCTCCTTCATCTCCCCCCCAATCTCGAAAGTCTTAAGCTTACCTCCTCTTATGCCTCTGATTCTCCCTTTATCATTCTCCCATAGTGAGAGTTTGAGCTAACTAAACCTCTTCTCTTTAGCCAATCTGAGTCTCCTTACTCATCTCAGATTATTGTACTTTTCAAGAATTCATTGAGCCTTGTTTTCTCTCCCTGTTGCCTTCTTGAGGGGGCATCTCTATGTCTAGTCTCTCCTCTTCTTATTCAAGACTGGGGCAACCTTGTTGCTAAAACATCTTCCTCAGGTCGTCTTCATTCGAACTTCTTTGAAATAGTGTTGTCTCAACACTATATCAAAGAGGGGCAAAATTTAGACACCTAAATTTGATTACACCACTTTGGTAATCCTATTTAGTTATCTCTAAAGGCATCATTAATTAAATTCCTATTTAATTAATCCTTTGCCATCTCCTAGCTGATTAATTTACTTAATCATCTATAGTCCTAATTGATAAATTAAATAACCTATCATTTATCAATTAATCCTATTTTTTTATCTAATTCCAAAATCCTCATTTATTAAATAAATCTATTTGATAAATAAAGTCCTCAAATCTAATAACCCCTAAACTATCCTAAAGCCCCTTTTTAGCCTAATCCACCCCATCCACCCATACTAACCAAGCTTAGCCACTAACTCAACCACCCTCATGAATGCCATCCACTTGAAAATCTCCAACATCCCTAATATAATCCTAAACCCAAGCCTAATCCACCCCTTAATGTTGTCACATTCCCTAAGTAAGCTTAAGACTTTCCTAAGCCAAGGAAAGTCAACAATCTCAACTCCCTCTAAAATATCCCAACCACCCAACAATGAATGCTCTTACAAAGGCAATAAAGACTCTTACAAGCTCTTACAAGCCATAATGAAGGGTCTTTATGAATATATTATCCCTTGAGCCTCCTTTGTTGACTCATCCTTCCCCTTTCCTCCATCCACTCACCCTATGACATGTGTCACTCCCTGATTGGTGCTAAACAAGCACAATCCATGTGCTCCCCTTTGAGTGCATCCTAGCCCTCCTTAAGCTTTTTCCTTTCCTTCCATCTTAACCCTCCATCCCTCAAGCCTTTAGCCTATAAATTAAATCCCCTCCCAAGCCATTTCATCACAACTTTTGAGCTAAAGTTATAATGCTAGTTTGAGAAACGAAGCCTTTAAACCATACCCTTAGAATGCCAAATTGAGAGCTCTCAAGCTACCAATTTTCCATTTCCATATCCATTGAAGCTATTTTGAGAACCTTGAGCATACATCCTACATCCACATAGTAGACTCATCCTTAAATCAAGTGACCATCCTCATTGGGAGAGCCATTCCATGGTTCATATTCTCATTTGAGGGTTTCACTTTGTCTCTCATATATGTTATAATTTTTATGCTAGTTAATGCTTTTGTTCTCTTGATAGATTAGTGTTTCTTGCTAACATATTTCTCATATACAATGATTATATATTTTATTGCAAGTTTTCTTACATAAATTGCTTTGTAGTCTCTACTTCCCTCCTTATTCCTCACCTTGAGTTCAATAGAGATATTTATATGGTGGAGATGATTTACTTATCTAGTGTGCTAGATAATGACCAACATTGGAAATTTTATGATGATTATGAGAAAATTATTGTATTTCTTGAAAGGTGAGCTCCATTTTCCAATCTAAATTTTGAAGGTTCAAATAATGTTCAAGTGAGGAATCAAGATGAGAAGTAAGTACATAATCCAAACTTTATTAAATTGCAAGGAAATTTTATTCCAAGGGTATTAGTAACTCTAGAAACTATTTTCAATAGGGAAGATAAAGGGAAGAATAAATTCAAAGATACTAACCCTTCCAATTCATTACATCAATAGAAGGTAAATATTAGTTTGGACGAAAATCCAAAAATTGTTTTGATTGGCGAGGAGTTGTCATTGAAGGAAAAAGAGGAATTTGTGAATTTTTTGAAAGAATACCAAGATTATTTTTCTAGGGGATATATAGATGTAAAAGAATCTATGAATATAAATCTCAAACATCAAATTCCCTTAAAGCCTAGTTCAACTCCCTTTTGGTAAAAATAGCTAGGCAATTCAATTTGAAGGTTATTGATCCTATATTCAATGAATATAATAAGATGCTTAAATAAAATATTATTTATCCCATCCATCATTCCACATGGGTAGCCAATATCATCCTAGTTAATAAGAGGAAGAGCAATATGATAATATGTGTCAACTTCTAAAATTTAAATTAGGAGTCAATCAAGGATAATGACAAGCTCCCTATGATAGATGATATCTTGTAATTGTTATCTAGTTCTGAGCTCATGTATATGCTAGATGGATTATTTGGTTGTAATAAGATTAGTGTCACCTTTTAAGAAGAACATAAAACAACCTTTACCACCCCATGGGGCACATTTTCCTACAATTAGATGCCATTCAGTTTCATAAATTTCAAAGCAACCTTTCAATGTACAATGGATCAATCATTTGTAAACCTCAAGAATAAGATCATCATTATGTACCTTGATGATCTTATGATGTTTTATAAAAAGACAGAGGACCACACATATCATGTAGAATCTATCCTATGTACATTGATGTCAAACACAGGATGTCTCATTGAATCCTAAGAAATATATTTTTAGAGTGACAAAAGAAAAAATATCAAAGTTTTTATTCAAAACTCTAGATCTTCACCCCATGACACATTCAACAGTGTTCAGAGATTGATTTTTGATGACTTGGTCATTCTACATGAGGAGGGGTGATTTAATTATAAAAACATGAAGGGAACAATGTGCATCATTTTTTTACCTTCTTGCCAATGGTGAATTATAGATACCATAGTGGTAGAGTTTGAAATCTTGGAGAGAAATTTCACCTTGTCCCTAGCCTATAGCCCATTATATGGTGTTTTAGGATCATTGATCCGAGTCTATGAAGGTCTATAACAAAAGTGTTTATAGGTTGTTTCTAAGAATTGACACAAGAAGACCAAGAAAATGAACTATTTTCCAAAATTCCTTCTAAGAATGTGTAAGTCATTTGACAAATGTGTCATTTCCATTCAAGCCCACAATGGAATCATATAAGTGAATATGAAGAGTAGAATATTTGAGAGCATTAAACACATAAAATGAGTAATTTAGAGTCATATATTCCTTTTGAATATGGGCATTGAAATCACTAGTGAAGAAAGAAAATTTTGTAAGGAGCTTAGAGGGGTTGGTAATTGAAGACCCATGTTTGTAATGAATTTAGTGTTCCAAGTGTTTGAAGAATATTTTGATCATTAACATAGCAATAAAGAAGCCCACAAATAGTTTGATGAAGTTCTTGAAAATTGTGGAAGAGATATACACATCTTACCACCAAGTTGAGGGGAGTACTTGTTGCATCAAATGACCAATAAACAGACTAAAATAGAGCTTATGGTTATGATGGATCAATAATACCTATGATATTGCTATCTCCTACTTATCAATAATACTTGTTTGTGGAGGGTTATCTTTCCAAATAATCATAATTTTTTTAAATGACAACATGCTCTTCTCTAAAATAAATTCCAAAAAGGAAAGATGAATAAGTATAATGCGACAATTCTATACTAGTTTTTGGTATATAGTGCAAAGTGTGACATGGGTACTAGATAAAGATGCGTGAGAACCTATTTAGTTGGTTCCATTGAACAAAGAAATCAGAGTAAACAACAAATTTTGAAAGATGAAATATAAATATTAGAGACCTAATTATGCTCCTATTTTGAAAAGAACTCTTCACAATATTGGTGTAACCATTCTAGGAAGTGTCAACCTACAATATTTTTGGTCATCTCTTGAAAGTGGTGACAAGACCCCCTAGGCTAAAGAGATCTTGGAAAGTGGAATAGCCCAAGCTAGAGGTCATCCCATCTTAATACAATATCCCAAACTATTGTTGGAATTAATGAAGGCTTACCATCCAAACATTGGACAAGTAATTACATCAAATAATAAGGTGATTGTTCATTTGGATCATGTTTCTATTGCCATCAATTTTTGGTTGCCTATAAAAGTCCAATATGCTAACATACACATAAGGATGGAAAATGAGTATTATGTTTTAAATGAAAATCGATACTTGAACACCATTTATAAGTAATGGCTTTCATAGCCAAGGAGAGGTAAATATCAATTAGCAAAGTCCATCCACAGGTCATTATTAAAGGAAAATGTGGCAAATATGGTTATCCTTTTGAGTAGAATAATGAGACTTGAGGACTCACATGAGTTTGAAGGCTAGATTTTTTTTATTTATCAACATGATCTGTGAAGGGAAAAAACACATTTATTAGGCAAAGCTCATCATCAAGAGACTTCATAAAAAAAGTCGTAGAGCTTCAATATAACAATTACTTCTATATGACTTTATACTTCTTCTATACTATAGAAAGTATGAAAAGCTGGCCTAGACTTAACATATAGGGTATATATAATGATGAACTCTCATTTATAATCACCTCAATCAACTATAGTATGAGAATAGCCTACATCATTTAAGGACAATGAATGACTCATTCACAATGTTGACATTATGAGAACTTTAGGGAAACATAGGGTTGAGATTATCACTAGAAGCAGCAATAGCAATACAAAGATATGGAAGTCACTTCATACAATTCCCAAAGTTCACTTATGTCTGGTTGGAAGATTATGATGGATACCCCCTCGTGCTACCTAGATTCATTGATAATAAGCTTGTGCTAATTGAGATGTGCAAGAAAATCAATTAGATTAACAAGCTATGCAAAAATAGGACAGTAGATGAGATCCCTTTCCATATTGGCATTGGGCATTACAAGGGGGACACTTTAGAAGATGGAAAAAAAATAAAGATATCCATTTCTAAAATCAATTTATATTCTTATACTATGTTATTCCCCTATGATACTAAAGGCTATGAAGCTAATGAACTAAATCTAACTCTCGTCCTTGGTCACTTTCCATCTCTAGAAGAATTTTGGGAAGATTGTGAGAATGAAGTCAAAGTTAGGAAATGCGACTAGATGAGGCTCATTGTAAGAATAGTGATAGATTTTAAAGTGGATATTGATGTGATTGGCATAGAAGATGATGAATTTTCATTGATTGATCCTTTCTACCTTGAGAAAATTGAATTGCTAGAATTCCCACCAATTGATTGGTCTATTTAGGAATTGAAAAATATGAAAGAAAGGATGGCATATGTAATCGAGGGAATATAATAGTGGGTAATAAAAATTAGGATAAAAAATACAGCTACTAGACATCAAAGTAGTGGGGGTAGTTCTACTAGGAGAAACAAAAATCAAGGATAGTCATCTTGTATGGAACCTGGAGAGACCTTGAATAAGAAATGCAACAATTGAATTCAAGTAATAATGGTGGTCATGAAGATCCAAAGCTTGTAAAGTTGAATTCTTGGTAAAAAGAAAGAGATCAAAGTCAAAAGATAAAGCCAGCAAGGTAAATTAGGGAGAAAATAGACCTAAAGAAAATATTCAAAAAACTCCTAGAACTGTTGAATAGTCTATTCTAGTTACTTCCACAAATATTACAAAGAAAAAAGAAAAAAAAGAGACCAAAAGAACAACTCAAGTAACAGGTTCAAATATTGGTATCTTACATTAACTCAATTAGTAGTTCCTCTAGTGCCAAGACAATAATTACTTCACTATTTTTCATAGGTCTTAAAGATATTCTTAATCATATTGTGGTGGAAAATATTGGAAATACATTAAGGAAAGTAAACTCTGAGGTGGGGGGCGGGGGTGGGGGGTAAATTAACACTTAAAACTTGTAACCATAAAATCATTCACCTCACATCCATCTCAAAATTCAATAAGTAAACTAAAATACTAGATTAAGAATATACATCTAAAACTTGTAAATAAAACATTCAACACATGTATAACACAAGATATTTGGTTACCCAGAAACCCTCCAAGGAGAAGGTAAAACTGGGGTGGGGATGACACCCACGAATCTCCACTACTATAGTAATGAAGTATATCCAATGAAGTTTACAATTTTGTGATCATGAGACATGATCTAACCTATGAAAGATTTTTCTTGTTAAAGGCTTACAAAGACTATTAGGTCTCACCTTATTAAAAGATTTCAACACCCTATTAGAAGTGTGCCTGATTAGAGGACTTCGACTCATAATGAAGTAAACACCCTATTAAAGGATTTAGTAGCTTGTTAAGACTACTCTGTGAAGAGATTTAACTGATTCACCTATTAGAATATCTTAGCAGTGATCCTTCAGTTAGCACTATATTGCTTGATGATAGATCACCTCTTTCCTAATGTGTACTTGATCCTTACTAATTAGATGTATATATACTATCTTCTAATTCCTTTCCTCTATTCTTCTCTAACTAACTCTACACTGTATTTCAAATCACAATTCCTTAGTCAACATGAATTCTTTGTTTGTGCATGCAAACTTCTCTCTTTTCTCCTTAAAAACACATAAAAAGTTTAGGATTTATCCTCCTTAAGAAGACCTTGGTGTCTTAAAGTTAGGTATGAATCAATGATTTTGATTCACCCATATTGCCACTTAATCCTCCCCTCTTTATAATTGGATGCATGTACTACATAGGGATTCATAATAACGATTCACTCTTATCATCTAAGATCACAAAAAAATCCTTAAGTCGGCTCAAAAAAGGTTTACATAGAAGTTTGTTCCATTATAAACAACTTAATCAAAACTGTAAAACTTAGCATCTGAAGTCCCTAATGCTTGGCATCAACTATAGCTTCAATGTTACAACTCATCCTCTAAATGATTTGGCATCCATTGATCACTCAAAATCTAAATAACTTGACACATGCTATCTTCTCAACACTTGAGCAACTCAACACTTACTAGTTACTCAAGACATACTATTGTTCAACACTTGAGTGACTCGGTATGCACTATCTAACATGTTATACTCGACATGAATTAATTGTTTAGCATGAACTAAGTATATAACTTATAAATGACTAAAGTGTATAAGCACTCATTTTTCAAAACCAATCTAAGGTTAACAATCTTCCCCTTTGACATGAGTGACAAAAACACTTGGTCATGCATGAATGATCTTTAGTTACAAGCATAACTCAGATATCCATTATCTTTGTTCAACTTATATAAAAAATTTCAAAATTTCAAAATTTTGTAAAACATGACATCAATCATACCTCAAAATTCAATAATTGTCCTTGAGTTAATTTTGTTGTTCTATATCTAACCCAAAATCATTCCTCCTACTAAGTATATGTGCATAAGATGATTTTTGTACTTTGTTTCCATCATTGACTTCCTCTTTCTCAAAAAATAGTAGCTCCCACAAAAATATTATCTTCTCCATTATCTCTTATGTCTCCCCCTTTATTATTTCTCCCCCTTTTTGACACTTATGTCAAAGGTTTATAGACTTATAGTTTATTTGTCAAAAAATGTTTGATGGATCTCAAGCATAATTTTCAAATGAGCATCCCAATTATCACAAGCTACCTCCAATGATTTGATTTGGATGGCCAACTTGATAGTAAGGTGTACTAAACCTTCATAAGAAGAAAGATATGGATCCCTCTTTATGAGTATTTTAGAAGAGGCTAGTTCCTTGTGCAATATCTCAATATGTGGAGTCAGCATAGACTAGATTCTAATCAGTTTAGCCTTAATGTTTGCTTCATCTAGATGTAGCACTGCTAACTAACTCTAGGAGTTTAGGAGATTCTTGAATTTTTTCTCACATTGGGTTGGAGACCTTGGTAGAGTTATGCCAGTTGACTGCAAATGACTCTCCAAATTTATTATATAGTTCTTGAATTCCTATGTGAAGAGTGTTGAATTGCATAATTTGGTGTATAAAGAGAAATTTTTCTCTCGTACCTTCTTCACACTGTCAATTTTGGTTGCTAAATCAACTAGCGATAGTACAATAACACTTGATATCTTTTCATTAACCTTATTTTGAAACTTTCTTTCAGACCATTCAAGTAATTTCACATTTGAATATAGGTCTATCTCATTTACCTTCTCAACTAAGTTGGTTAACTACTCTATTATAGGATTTGTGGGTTCTAGTGTTGGAAGGCTAAATGCACCAAGAAAAATTTCTTTAATATCTAAAAAATCTTACTTCTTCCTATGCTCTCTTCTAAGTAGTTCTTGGTTTTTCTTCTTTGCAAAAGCATCCTAAAGTATTCTCATATGTTCAATAGTGATGGTTGCAAGATCAAACTTTGGCAACTCAATCACTTCATCCAAGTTCACATCACCAAATGATGTAACTTCATCTACCTTGGATGTGCTTAGACTTAGCCTTAATGATTTTAAAGGTATAGCTTCTATACTTGGCCTATGAAAAGCTTGACTAGCAGGAGTAGCAGTTCCTACAAAAGTCACCAATGTTTGTACTGCTAATTGTTCCTTAGGTTTTGTAGTCAAATATATCTCTTCATTCCTATCCTTTGTTGGCTCTACTTTCTTGGTTGCACCATGATCTTGTGTTGTACATGCAAGAGTATCTACCTAACCTTTTAGAAGTTGTTTTTTATCCTGTGCTTCTGTGGCAACTTTTGCTACTGACACATTGTGTACCAATTTTTTGATATAGATCATGGATGTCTCTTTCCTTTCATACACTACAAGAGGTAATTTAGGTTGTATCATGGTGGATTGAGGAGGGGATTTAGATGTTTCTTGAGTCTAAATTTCTTCCTTTGTAGATGCCTTGTCTACCTTCTCATCCTCATCAAAACTCACTAGTATAGTATGTTCACATAGTTTTTCCTAGGTAGTGGATTATACCAATATCTTCTTCAAGTATTCCTCTATAAGGGGGTTGATCTTTTGAGTGATAGTATCAGAAACATCCTTAATATTTACAGTATTAGTGCCTATATTCAACTCACATTGAGGACTAGCACTCAACACTAGTGTATCTAGTACACTTTGTTCCATTTGCTTCTCATCCTCAACTATAGCATGTGCATCTTCATGTATCTTAGTGCCTTCCTTATGTTTAATTATCTTAGTGTCAACTATAGTAACCTTAGTTACTTGTTGTTGTTCATCTTTTTCCTCACCTACCTCAATAGGTGTCTTCTCTATTGCCTTGTGTATTGTCAAACAATATAATGATTTCTAAATATGAGTGATCTTCTGTACAACATCCTCAATGTTATTCTACAATATGTTAATTGCTCTATATTTAGGTGCAAATTTCCCTACATGTTTCTTTATTGCCTTTTTCATTGTTACCCTATCCAATTCTGGCATCAATTATGCAAGTGTACTGTCTCTGATTGAATTTATATATTGAGGTCCTATATTGCCACTTTTTCTCAACTCTGTCATATAGATATTTTGGTAATCAGTTTCCAATCTCAATTGGAGTCTATTTGAATATTTCCATCATGACATATATTAACTCCTCTACTTGGTTTGAATCTCAATTTTTTCAAGTTTATCAAACTCAATATGTGTGAGACCATATAAATCAATGTTATTCTTTATGTTTTCACACACATTATCTAAATATAAGGAAGACCTGTGACTTACCACTTTGAATTGGTTGTTGTCATCAGATTTAGTCCTCTATTTTTTAGATTCAGCTAAAGAAATATACTTTCTCCTCAGTCTCTTCTAAGACTCTTCTTCTTTAGTATTTGATTTGGCCCTCTACTCTTTTATCTTATCAACTTCTTGAGCCTATTTGTTAGTATCTCTTATGCTAGTTTGATTTTCTTGAATTGTAAACTTAGGTTTTACAATTTGCTAACTATTGGAGCTTTAGCTTTCCTTTTCTTTTTGTTAGGTGCTTCATTGGCTTTTTCTCTCTTGGCACCTTCTTCAATTTCTACCTCTTCTCCTTGGTCTTCACCTTGACCTTGAGTAATGGTCAATGGTGCTTGAGTAGTAACATCTTCTTTTTCTTCATTTTCCTCTACTCCACCAATTTTTTCTTTAAGTTTCTTGGCAATTTTTTTTTCTTTACTATGACTAAGGTAGACTTTAAATCCATTGTGATTTTAGATTTAGCCACATCAAAGTTCCTAAAGGCTATAACCTTAGTACCTACATCTTCTACAAGTAATGTTGTAGTTTCTACAAAGGCTTAATCCACATTGATCTCATAGTCTAGTGGTCTTAGCCACCTTACCCCTGGAACAACAGCTTGTACATATGTGAAATCAGTTTCAACTAGAAAGAAAACATTGGTGAACTAATTCTCAACTAGTGAAATTGATATCCTCGGTCTTTTCTTCATTGACTACTTAAAATCTTAAAAGTAGCTAGTCATTACAAACTCAAAATTCTCTCCAAGTTGCTCAATAAATTCACCTATTTGCACTACAGTAGATCTGTTTGTTTTCCATGCAAATTTACTAAAAGTAGGGAATGTATTCTATACATAAAAGAACATACATACAAGAATTGAACCAAATTTACATTATGCACTCTTGGTCTTCATTATTGCTCCCAAATTTTCTGTCATTTTTTGTAACTGCAACTCAGCAAGGTCATAAGTATGATCCTTCTTAACTATTTTATAGCCCATGTCAATAGCAATACATGGTACACTATTGAGCCTGCTAGATTGATAGAATTTGTGTGCTATGATCCTCACCACAAAATTAATTAGGGGATTTGAAATAGTGCCAATTAATTATCATTCCTCTTTTCTTCCACACTACCCTTGTATTCTTCCCAATAACTTATTTTGCTTCACTCCTCATAGTTTTAGGTTGGTCTAGGGTTAGATACCCTATCACTCTATGTACAATATTCTTTGTGATTTTCACCAATCCATTTTCCAACCATATATAATTGTCATGAATTTTTCTTAGAACTATCTTTATCCATTTTTCTTTAAAGACATTAAGGAAATCTAGGGCATGGGTTAACCCTTTTGTCTAAACAATTTTGGATTCATCTTTCAATTCTCCATTTTCACATAATTTACCATAGGTTTTTCTAATCTCCATGTCACTATTCTACTAACCTTTCATGTGTAGCAACATCTCACATCTTGAATCATTAAAACTTGTGGTGGTATCATTGATAATGCACTAGATATATATTGCTTGTAAGCAATATTAGGGTTGGCTCCAAAGTTTTTTTGTTTGATCTCATTGCTTATTAATTATACATTCAAAAATTTCTTCCCCATTTTAACCTTAGTTTCTGAAGAACTAGATGCCATTACAAAACTTAGGGTTTGCAAAAGTTCAAACTATGTAGCTCGACACACTATAAATACCTTTGTAAATCAGTTGAGATGGTGTTGAGAAATTGTTGAATCTTTATTGCAAACACTTGGGAATGATCTCTTCAATTTTTCTTTAGCTCTTCATGCTCTTCTTCAAATTCAAATGATGTCAAATGAGTAGAAATCAATCATATAGACCTTAAAACCTCACATTTAATGCTTTGTGCTTACATAGTTGTAAGCCTAGGTTTAGTAGAGATTTCAAATCACTTAGCTTCCATGAAGTTTTCTTTGCACTTGGCCAACACTATCAACCATTTTATGTAGTCACTTCTAAAATGTGTTCTTATACAATTTTTAGCAACATATCCATACACTTGACAATAGTGACAACTATACCTAATATTATAATTCTAATTATAAGAGTTGTTAGTATGCTTTACCTTTGTTTTCTTGTTTGATGAATTTAAGCTTGGATCTAAATTCATATGCTTTGTGTCCATGCTTCTAATAATTATAGTAGTATCCTTAAAATCTTTGTGTGCTTATGGTCTTAGTTCTACATTCATGTGCCTAATGTCCTTGTTTGTTTCATTTGTGGCAATGACCCATGAACTTCTGCTTAGGATTTTGATTTGTAGTTTTGCTCCTACAAATATTAGTAGTATGACCTATGTTACCACAATTATGACAAGTAGGTTTAAGTTTTTCCCATTGGCATTCCTTTGTTCACCACTCTTAGATTATTCTCCTTCTTCAGTACTAGTGTAACCCAATCCAATAGTTTCACTATTGGATCTAGGAGATCTCATCAATTCCTCAAAGTACTTGATAGCTTCACTATGTCTATTGAAGCTTTTAGAAAACTCCTTTTCTCTTTTTAGATAATTTCTTAGTTGTTCATTCTACAACTTTAGTTTTGTGATCTCAATGTCTTTTCCATTTAGTTCATGATTTGCAATCATGAATTGATTCATTGTCTCTAATTGCATGCTAGAAATTCTTTGCACTTTTAATGTTTTCTCCTCCAATCTATCGACCTGTGTCATTTTCTCATCTTCAATCATGATTTTTTCTTCTATGGCTTTATTTTTATGTCCAGTGACTTCACAAAGAAATACTGATTAGACTTCTTATTCTATCTTGAGATTTATGACCTCTTCAATTAGGGTTCCATTCTTATCCATTAGATCTGCAATTGTTGCATCAAATTTACTTGTGTTTCCATTTGCAAACAATTTAGTAGTGTCAATTTCTTTGTAAAGTGTGTCATTCTCTTCAATATCTAATCTCCTTCCTTCTTTTCAATCATCACTTTAACTCATTTCTTGCCTCATTCAGTTGATAGAGGACAAGTTGCATTTCAATCTTCTGGTTCTCAATAGTCTTTCCCAACTTGCAGACTTCTATTTCCAATATCTTTCCTCAAAGTTGCAAAGCTTTATTTACAAAGAACTCTACTCTAATACAAATTGTTAGAAATACAATAAGGAAAGTAAAATTTGAGAGGGGGTGGGGGGTGAGGGTTTAATCAACACTTAAAACTTTTAACCATAAAATCACTCACCTCACATCCATCTAATAATTCAATAAGTAAATTGAAATTCCAGATTAAGAATATACATCTAAAGCATATAAATAAAAATTTCAACATATGTATGACATGAGATATTTGGTTACCCAAAAACCATCCAAGGAGAAGGTAAAATTGGGGTGGGGATGACACCCACAAATCTCCACTACTACAATAATAAAGTGTATCCAATAAAGGTTACAATGTTTTGATCATGAGACATGATCTACCCTATGAAAGGTTCTCCTTGTTAAAGGGTTACAAATATTGTTAGGTCTCACCCTATCAAAACCCTATTAGAAGTATGCTTGATTAGAGGACTTTAACTCAAAATGAAGTAAGCACCTTGTTAAAGGATTTACAACAACCTATTAAGACTACTTTGTTAAGAGATTTAATTGATTCACCTGTTAGAATGTCTCAACAATAATCCTTTGGTTAGCATTGTATTTCTTGATGATAGATCACCTATTTTTTGATGTGTACTTGATCCTTACTGATCAAATGTATCTCTAATTTCTTCTAATTCCTTTCCTATGTTCTTCTCTAACTGATTCTACAATGCATTTCAAATCACAATTCCTTAGTCACCATGAATGCTCTATTTGTGCATGCAAACTTCTCTCTTTTCTCCTTACTCACACATAAACATTTTAGGGTTTGTCCTCCTTAAGAAGGCCTAGGTGACTTAGGGATAGGTATGAATCAACAATTATGATTCACCCAAATTTCCACTTAATCCTTCCTTTTTTATGATTTGATGCATGTATCACATAGGGATTCACAATAATGATTCGTTCTTATCATCTAATATCGCAAAACAATCCTTAAGTTGGATCCAAAATAGTTTACATAAAAGTTTGTGCCATTACAAAAAACTATGTAAAAATTGTAAAACTTGGCATCTGAAGGCCCTGATGCTCGGCATTAGCTACAAATTCAATGCTATAACTTGACCTCTAAATGACTTGGTATCCATTGATCACTCAACATCTGAATAACTTGACAAATACTATTTGCTTGGCACTTGAGTGACTTGGTACTTACTAGTTACTCGTCACTTGACTCACTTAGTACATACTATTTCTCAACACTTAAGTGACTCAGCATGCACTATCTGACATGTTATGCTTGGCATGCATTACTTGTTCAACATGAACTAAGTACATAACTTATAAATGACAAGTGTATAGACACTCAGTTGTCAAAATCAATCTAAGATTAATAGAAAATGTTAACAAACAAAAGTCCCACAACATTATGGTAGAAGCATGGATAAATACAATGATATAGTATTATTCAAAGTTTATAAATGAAGAAAAATACATAGGTGGAAAAATCATTATGTATGTATAAGAGATGTCTAAAGAGCATAAAACCAACAAGGAACAAAAAGCCACCTAGCAAGGAGTAGTTGATGAATAGCAGATGATGTTAAAGGTATATGTGAACACACTTGAAAATTCTAGTGATGACCTAAATGATAATCAAGAACACATGTCAAATAAGAATATCAATTGGAAAGTAGTAAACATCAATAAAGGCATCACTAAAATTCAAAAATTGATAAATGTGTGTGAACAAATGAAAGTCAATGTCTTAGATGAAGATGTCATTATTATTAAAAGTGGAGTGGAAATGAATGATCTTCCAGATGTTGATTGTCAGTTTCTTCTACATTAATTCACCATAAAAATTCATTTAGAGATAGAGAATCGAGTTTTAGACACTAAAACATGAAGAAGCTCAACCTAGTCTATCTCGCTTTTGAATATTGTAGCTGTTGGCACTCAAAATTGTAAAGCTGATTTTGAGTACCATTGAAGTAATTAAGCCCTATAAGTTCTTTTAAATGCATGTGTACCTGGATATTTGTCTAAGGCTTAAGAGGTGTTTAATGTTTCTAACACCTTGTGTTGGTGCTCAAAATCGCGTTCTCATTTTGAGAGACCATTTAAAATTTTGAATCAAATCAAGCCCTATGAATGCCCAAATTTGCATGTGTACTCGGTTGTACCTTTGAAGCCCCTAAGGTTTTTAATGTTTCTAACACCATCCATTTAGCCCATCCACATGTTCCATGAGGTTAGATTAACATTCTGAGCTGTTTGGCAAAGTCTTGATTTGAGTTGGTGTCAATTCTACATTTTATCCTAAGTGTCAAATAGCGACAGGAGCCTGTGTTCGCCATTGAATATCTCACACCCAAAAATGTTTTGGGACTCACCATTTTGGGAATGTTTAGTTTCCATACTTGAGAACCTATGTCTCATATTTCAAGTCATTTTGAATCCGTTTGACTAGGTTTTGAATCCCTCAAAGTTGGTCATTTGCTATTTCCACACATTTGCAAACTGCACACATTTCTGGGATGCCCTGTTTGATGTGTTATAACTTTTGACCAATTGACCAAAATGTTGAAATTCCTTTTGTGTTGCATTTTAGAGATTAGATACTTGTTATGTTTCAAGTTTTAGCTCATGATGAATCTATTTGATCAATTTTCAAACATGATTCCAAACGCAATTCCCATCTTTTAACTAGTGTCAGCATTTGCAGATTTGTTGGAACCCCTGTTCATGATGTCATATCTCCTGATCTTTGATAGGTGAGATTGAATGGTTTGTTTCCCTATTTTCTACTCTAAAAATACTCCAAGTGTGCTAGTTTTCAAATCTTGACAAATCTGTTTGCACACTTTTCTAGGGCCATTCCATTTGTAAAAATTGTTATGTTGTCATTGTTTCCTATCCTACAAATCCAGGTAGCCAACTTTAGATGCTTGCGAAACTCATCCCATGATCTTTCATGAGCCCAAATCACAGATTCATAATTTCCTCATGATAGAGAACCAACTCCTTAGTTTTCATCTTTCCAAGTATCCATTTGCATAGTTTTCTGAGCCAAATCCAAACCCAGTTTGTTGTTTTCTGACATGTTTTCTTGCAGGTAAGTCTAAGAAGGAAACTTTGACGGTCAATATCTTTTGACCTCAAATTCTTCATGAGATGAGATTCGACAGGGTAGAAGTATGTAGAACAAAGAGTCAGTATACTAGTTTTTAGAGCCTGATTAGGTGATTTGGTCAATTTTTAGGGCTAGTCAACGGACCTCCTGACATGAAATTGATAGTTTGCATAAAGAGGTGAAATGAGTTTTTAAAATGTTGAAAAGTGATGCAAATTGATTGATCCTCTGTCAAATCAGTGTTAGATGTCCTGAGGGATCTACTTGACAGTTTAGTTGTCCAGAAACAAAATTTTTTTAGCCAGACCCACTTTGGGGCCTGACTAATTATATCATACTGTTAAGATTGATCAGATGTGAAATTGAAGATGTTTAGAGATTAAAATGATATTGATCATTATGAGTGCTAACATTTATGAGGATTATCGAGAAAAGTGAAAACAAATAGGTATAATGTTCTTTACATCAGGTTTTTCTATATGATCAATAGGCTACAATATTCAGAGCCTGGATGTGGGTCAAGCAAGAGGAAAGGGAAGACACCCATGCAACTTAAACATTTCAATGATCTTTCATGATATATTTTGGCAATGTGGTAGCTCTAGTTTACATTAGAGATGCACTTATAGACATGAACAATGTGTTAAGGGAGTGGGACATGAACTCTGTGGACCCTTGCAGTTGGAGTACAATTAGTTGTGCAACTAATGGATCTTTCATGGAAATGTTAATGCCCAACGAGAGTTTGTCTAAAAAATTTCTCCATACAGTGAAAACTCAACAAAGAGTAGACCAAGCATGAAGCACCCACATTTAACGCATAAAGGGGATCATAGTAAATAAAGAAGCCTATGTATCATATAAGGGAACATGAACTAACGATGAAGGTGAGCCGGCTATCATAAAAAAGAGAGCCATGTTTTGAGATAAAACTCTCACATAGTGAAATGAGTAGGGGATTTCCATGATACAGCACAGCATCAATGCAATTGAGAAGGTAGCATGAGCAGCCAGTAAGGAAGATAATCCACACCTCATGCTTTTTGAGGGTGAGCGCCAGTTGGAACTAGAGAGTCCATGCAAATTTAAAAGGAGCTCTCACAATAGAAACATCAACCTACATGCTAAAAAGCACTTATTTCAAGAAGTAATATGATTTAAGCATCGCACAAAAACATAAGGTAAATGATACTCTTCGAAACTATCTGCTTTTCACCATCATCTCTCCTCCAACACAACTAAGTTTTGGTTGGCTTGACATGTTTGAGGTTTCTTGGCAGGGAAATCTCTTATTTCTTTCCCACCTACCATACTACACATAAAGCAACCACAATGGCTCCAAAGCATACACTTATAAGGAATACGCATAATAATGATGCTAAAGATAGTGGTCAATGCCCATATAAAAGGCATCTCACACATATGAATGGGAAAATCGCATGCAAAGTTCTAATAACAATGCAGATCACATCAGAGCAAGGGAACTGCATTCAAAAGGTAGAGGAAGCTCGGCACAGAGAAAAGAACCCACATCTCAGCAAAATACTAGGAAGCAGAGCATGGATCTCTATGGAAGTCCTTAATCCCACATTGCCTATGGGAAGAGGTTTTTAAGTATTTAAGTACTTTTCCACACCCAACATATGGTGTCTAAAGACAGAGGCCTTTTGTAAAGGCAACTGCATGGGAGGTGGGTCCCTGTACTCGACTTGGTGATGTGGACACCAGCTAGAGTAGAAAAAAGCATAAATTTTGAACTGATGCGTAGTCCAAGGTATGATGACATCAACATCCCAGACGATCAAAAAAGGTAGAAAATATGGCTAGTCACTACCTCGCTAGCTGAAAAATCTTGGAAACTCTAGCTAGCGAAGTAGCAAGGTCGCTGAAAAACCATGAAAACATGGCAGACAAAGATGGGTCCTTCCTATGGATCTAGCAACGAATCAGATCATGCCAAGTGGCAGTGAACAGGGGGTGGCATGGCAAGATCTAGAGAGTTGAACGAGATCATGCCATGTGGCACATCCGACAGTCCTCGCTATCTCATCGAGGAGAAGATGCACAAGATTTAACATAATGAGTTAGCGAGAAGATGACATGTGGCATCCATTGTGCAAACCTAAACCAATTAGAGTGCACCATGTGGCATTGGTCAAACCTAGAGTTAACCCAAAATTAAAGAGGGTAGGAAAAATAAAATGATTTTAAAATTTTCATTTTAAAATTATTTTGTCAAGAGACCAATGTGTAGGGTCTTTTAAATTGAAAATTTTATTTCCTAAAGTTTAAACTTTAGAAACTTTAAAATTTTTGAAATTATTTTAAATGTAGACCTGAACACTCTTAGTAGAGGAGTGATTTTCAAAATGTGATTCAGGGCATTTTTGGAAAGAAAAATACATGATGTTATATATCACCAAAATCGGCAAAAGACAAACTTTTTGATTCTGAAGTTTATTTTTGCATAGAATGCCACTGGTTCAAGCTATAGGGGGATTTTTCTCAGGTACCTGAATTGCAACTGTATTCAGACCAAGAAGTTTAGATTTGATTTTTGACATGATATTGATTTGAATATGGTTAAAAAATAGTTGAAATGCAGTATGGGTCAAAATTTGAGTAGATTCATTCAGTAAAAACTAAAATTTCACCAGCATTTCAGTGGGTAAATCAGATATTTTGGTGACTCAGCAAGTTTTCATCATTCAGAAATAGACATTTGCAAATCAATTGCAAGAAATGATGAAACAAAAATCAAATCAATGGTAGAAGGAAGGAAGAGGTTTTCAGTTGCCAGAAGATTGATTTTCAAGTGGACACTTGTCAAGTAAAGATCAGATCTGGGAATTCTTTCTCTTCTATATCTTTCTATCTTTCATTCTTTCTAGGGGTTCTAGTTTTTTGTTACTGGGGAGACCATTGTGGGTTGGAAATATTCAGTCCTTCTGTGAGACCACTTTGTTGGATCCAGATTTGTGATTCCACCTTCATTCTTTAGCATATTTCTCTCATGTGAACAACAAGTGTAAAGATAATACAGATAGTTCTGAGATGTTAGGTTTTTCATGTTTTTATTTCATGCATCTAAATGCATAGTTTCAAGGAAATGAATACATATGAGCAATAATTTCACTAGTTTCATTCTAGTTCTTGTCTCGTATCTCAATGATTTGTAATTCTTATGTGCTCTTAGAACAAAGATTTGAGACCCATTTGCATCCCTTTTAGGTTGTATGTTTGATGTATTTTACTATTGGACCAAAGGGCCAAGTAAATGCTTGATATATTCAACAAGGTTACTGGTTACTTGAGAAGGATATCTTGTGAGAATGAGATCTAAATGAACATTGATGTCTAAATCATAAGGTGATTAGATAGATCTGATATCTGGGTATAGAAAATATGTCTTGATGTCACAGATGTATGTTTTGAATTCATGGATTTGCCAAATGGATTAGACACTGATTAGTAATAGGATCACCTATTATACTTCCGCATGTTTAAGGATTTGTTGAACCTTAACATCAATAATAAAATGCTTTTCCCTTTTCATGTTGAAGAGCTATAATAGAATGCCCTCACTCAGCTCATGAGATTCCTAGATCTGCATTTAGCTACTGTAGATTGATGTTATTTCATGAGTTATTAGGAGAAATAAGGGTTTTATCTGCTTCATATTAGATTTAGTGTATGCTTTATAAGTGGTACCATATAAAGAATCTATAGGTCTACCAGCCTAGGTTTTGCAGAGCCTGAAGAAGAAGAAGGGTCTAGCCTTATAGTTGACCTGGTGTCTGAATGGACATGTTGAAAATGGGAGTTAGCTGCCCCTAGATGTGTTTTTTTCTCATCAGGGTAATTGAAAATCGGTAATGTTTTCAAACACCAACACCTTGCATTTAGTATGTCTATGTGTTTCATGAAAATAAACTAACATTTTGAGTCATTTCATGAAGTCTCGTTTTGAGCAATTGTCAATTCTACATTTTTGCAAGTGTCAAACAACAACAGGAGGCCATGTTTGCATGTGAATATCTCACACCCAATGATGTTTCATGACTCAATGCTTTAGCAGTGTTTAATGTCCATAACAAAGATCCTATGTTTCAGATTTTGAGTTGTTTTGAATCCATTTGACTAGGTTTTGAATCCCTCAAAGTTGGTCATTTATTATTGGCATGCTGATATATATTGTTCAGAATTACCCAAATTACCAATTTACCAAAATGAGAAAATTTCTATTTCATTCATTTTAGGGGTCAAAGACTTGCCATGTTTCAAATTTGAGCTTATGACGAATCAATTTGATTACTTTTCAAGTGCGATTCCAAATGCAATTTCTAAAGTTTCACTGGTGTCAAGAAGTGCAGATTTGTTAATACCCCTATTCATGATGTCATATCTTGAAATCCATGATAGGTGAGGTTGAATGGATTATACCACTATGTTGTACTCTAGAAATTTTTTAGGTGTGCCAATTTTCACATCTTGATGAATCCATTTGCACACCTTACCAAGTCAATTCCATTTGCAAAAAATATTTTTGTCAACATTTCCAGTCTAGAAATTCTAAATAGCTCACTTTGACCGCTTTCCATTTGTATCCTATTATTCATCATGAGCCCAAATCCTAGGTTCATATTTTCTTCATGAAAGAGAATCAATGCCCCAATTTTCATTCTCCCAAGTGTCCATTTTTGTAGTTTTCAAATCCAAATCTGAAAGCATTTTATGGGTTTTTGACATGTTTTCATGCAGGAAATTCTGAGAAGGTAACTTTGACAATGAATATCTTTTGACTGGGAATTTTTAATGAGATGAGATTCGACAAGGTAAGAGATTACAGAGCAAAGAATCAATTTGTATGGTTTCAGTACCTGGTCAGGTGTTTGTGTCAATTTTTAAAGCCAGTCAAAGGGCCTCTTGCAACAAAGTCGAAAAGTTGCAATAAAGTGATAAAATAAGTTTTAGTGATTAATTAATGCTCAAATCCAAGTTTAATAAGTCAGATTGATCAATAGGTTACTTTGCTAGGTTAGTCATTCAAAAATAAACAATTTTTTAACCAGACCCACTTTGGGCCCGATTAATTTTTGCAAATTGACTAGACATTGCGGATTGAAATTTTGATGACATACTATAATGGTTTCTTTTAATCATTATAATTACTTAAAATGACATATAATTTTGTCTAATATTGCACAACTATGTCGATTCAACATAGGAAGAGCAAGAGGAAGTCAAAAGAGTTAATCATGTAATGAGCCCTAGTTTGATTTGTAAGAGCTTTTATGATGGAGAACAAATGCTCTTGCCTAAATTTGAGAATCTATTCTCAAGTAGTTTGGAGTTTCAATCAGAAGAGGGAATCTTCTAAGGTGGATATCTAAGAAAGATAGCTTATCAAAATTATCATATGAAGCTACAATGGAGAGTACCTCATTTGAGCTTGAGAAATTAAAGAATCTAGTCTAGATTTTATGCTCTTTTGTTTTTTGAAGATTCTTTATATTTCAAGGAGAGATAGATTCAAGTAATGAAGTACATGAGATGCTCATGAAGCAAGAGAAGTCATAACTAAGAAACATGCTTAAGGAATTCCAGGCATCAACTTCTGGCAACAATGATGTCTATAGTTCTTTTGAGAGCTTGAAGATGAAGCTTAAACCTATGGAAGATGCTTACAATGATTTTCATCAATCATTGAAGACTAAAGAATATAAATGGGAAAAGGAAATAGATGATATGGTGAAAAATTGAATGATTGTCAAACAAAGATCCAGTTGAAGGGTGTAAAGGAACAAAAGCTGGAAAACAAGCTAGAAGGAGCAGCATACAAAGAGAAAAAGCCTTTTAAAAGACAAGCCTCACACATTGGAGGGAAGAGTCACCCATGCATGGAAGTCGGCTAATGTTTGAAAAGGAGCCATCCACATCTATAGGGTAACCATATTTTAGTGCAAGGGCAGTTATGACTTGGAGGCAGCCAAAGAAAAAGGTTTAACTCCACGTGGTCAAAGTTGGGTAGTGCTTGGTAGCAAAATAGACATCTGTTGCATTGTTTGGAAGCTACTGGTCCAAACAACAAGGAACCGATGAGAGGAAACAAAGAGGACTACATTTTTGCAAAGGGGTGGTATCACATAATAAAAGAAGGCCCACACATAAGGAACAACCCACATATGAGGAAGCTTTCCATGCCAAAGGGCAACTTCTACATAGGTGGAAGCTACAACAAAGGAGAAGGTAATAAGAAATTGCTATTCAACAGCAAGGCAATCCACATTGAACCCATAGCCCATGTTAGGAAGAGTAGGAACATGCTATGCTTTAGGTGATGATGCAAGTAGAATAGGGAGACTGAGCTTGAGTTCAAGGTAGCAATAAGGAGCATCTCACATGAAGACCTAGCAATGAAGGAGGCCGCAATCAAGGGAAAATGCCAATGTACATAGGAGCATGAGAATGGCCATCTCCTACATGTCCTCTCTCCAAATTCACCTGCAAAATTTCAAGCAAAAATGAAAGAATAGTGTAGAGCTTGAAATAAGACTGCAAGCCTTTATCCCACATTCATAGTGATATGGCTCCTTCAAGTATTTAAATATAACTTTACATACCATGATGTTGTCTTCAAAGGATGAGCCTTTTCAAAGGCACACAACACGTGGGGCCCATGCTGGGCACAAAGATAGAGGTAAATTTTGACCTTCCACATGTCAGCTCAATGTAAGAGCAAAAATGATAAGTTTTAGGAGCTTTGATGCTATGAAATGAAGCTTGGTGTATGGGCGTAAATTAAATTTTCAAAGGTTCTGATGCTACTGGAAAAGGTCTTCAATGTAATAGTGGATGGCAATTTGTAAGGCTTTATGGTGGCACGAGAGGTGTAAGAGCAGGAGGTAAAAATATGAAGATCATGTTGTTACATGGGGAGAGAAGGAATCACCGTAGGGTCAGAAATTGAAAATGAATGCTTCTCGATATTACGACTATAGATGCATGATGAGATAATTTAAATAATATTAATGTGTCTAATGTGTTAAGTGTATATTCAGGTGAATGTAAGAAGGTGATGTGTGATTTGAAAGCCCTCTGGTGCTACAGGAGATGAAGGTGAAGAAATTAAGAGGGTTAGTTAATATTAATTAAGTAATTAATTAATTAATTAATTACTATTTCAAATGGTGATGACCAATAGAGGATTGGCATGTGGCATCACAGGATTGGAGAGATAAGGAGAATTGAAAATAAAATGAAAATTCAAAAAAGGTTTCAAATGCATGATTTGCAATTGGAAAGATTTAAATGAATTTAAATTTTTTTATAGTTCAAACTATATGAATTTTTAAAATTTTCCATTTTTTAATGATTGTTCATGGCTTGGGAACTACTATTTCAAATGGTCATAACAAGGGCATTTTTGTCCAAAATAGGCAGTGTAGTATACTGTTGGAATAGGGAGGAAATGAACTTTTCAAATATGGAGTCAAATTTTGAGCAGGTTTTCACCAGTTTGAATTATAATTAGATTTGTGTTTTCCAGGGCATTCTAAGTGAAATGGGCAGAATTCATCATGGAGCAGTAGAGTCAATTAGGAGGCAAACATTGAAGTTTTTTGAAGCCTAAAATGAATCCTAAAAAGGTTTTCATGCCTTTAAGAGGTCATTTCAGCTGATTTTGTTGTTCGCATTGAGTTCAGACCTGACATTAAATCAATTATTTGTTCAATCAAATATCAAAGATATTTTTGCATTTGGGAGGCCAAATGATGAGGATTTGATTTTTCAATTGAGGGGAGAGATTAGAGAGATGTTTTTAATTTTTTGAGAAGGTTTTCGAAGTGGACACATGTCAAATGCAAATCAGATCTAGGAATTCAGTCTTCTCTTATATCTTTCTTTCTCTCATCTATTGTAAGGGTTGGTTCTAGTTTTTGGAGAAAAATGACTCACTACTGTGATACCATGTTTTGGCTCTAGTTTTGATGTATTCCCATCACTGTGACACTACATTTTCTTCAACAATTTCTCTTGTTTGAAAAGTAGTGGGAAATATAATACAACAATTTTGGATCTATTAGGTCCTTATATGTTTTGATTTCATGCATATGAATGTATTATTTCAAGGAAATTAATACAAAGAACAACAGATGATTGAGTTTCTTTTTAAATCTTGTCTCCTTTCTCAGTGAGCTGTAATGTTTTATGATCTTTGAAAAAAGAGCCTAGGTCATAGTTGTAGTCCCTTAAGGCTGTATGTGGTTTCATTATTACTTATAATTCAAGGAGTTATGTAAATGCTTCAGAGAAATAAATAGGTTTGCAAGTTTATTGAGGAGGATATTAGATAAGAATGAGATTTAGATTTAACACAGATGTCTATTTACAAAGTGAATGGATAGATCAGATATCTGAATATATGAATAGGTATTAGGTATCTGTATGTATGTATTTGATTCATAGAATTTGCCAATGGAAAAGGCATTGATCAACTACATGATCATTAGTTCTGATTGCTTCATATTAGGAGTCTTTGCTGAATTCAAATCTTTTTAATCAAATCAATTTAGTATTTCATGTTTTGTAGAAGGCTGAAAAGAATTGACCCTCCCTTAGGTTATGGTTTCATAGGTTATGATCTGTAGCTATTTCATTCCTATGTCATTGCATAAGTATTAGACGATAAAAGGGATTTTCATCTGTAGTAAATAGGTTCAAATTTATTTTTAAATTGCATTGGTACCATATATTAGAAACTCAAGGTTAACCCACCTAGGTCTTGCAGAGATTGAAGTGAAGAAGGAGTTATGCTTTATAGTTGGCCCAAGACTATAGTCGAGTGTATCCATCATAGGAAATTGCTATCCTTAGATACATTGATCTGGTTTCTTGGTTGTTTTCAAAACTATTAAATCAATAGCCAACAAAATGGTGACTCTACTAGGACTATATTGAATCTGAATGATAGACAAACCTTGAGAATTTAAAAATGAGATTCGATACAACAGGAGAAGTGCATGAAAATTTGTAGGAGTAAATTATCTGATGTGTTTTTCCAATTTTCTTATTCAAAATGTCATTCACCTCTGTGATGCTTTGTTCAAGATAGCAATAGCTTTGAAGGATTGAATGCAGATTTTGTTGTTACTAAGTTTTATTTCTAGTCAATTCAACTGGTTGTGGCTTTTAAAGTATTGTTGTAAATTTAGAGTTAGATTTTTTTAAAGACGGTTTCTCTCTTCTAGGTGTTTAAAGTTTTGCAAATTCTACAAGTGGAAAATCCAGTTTAGATTTGTCATGTTATGAATCATGTTTTAAATATTTCTCACAATTATGAGTGGTGACTCTCTAAAAGATCTCTGTACCAGTGTAGATTGTCCTATATAAATTTTTTCAAGAGTGTTTAGCTGAATTACACAGATCTAAAAGTTATGTTAAGTCTTAACCAAGAAGAGAGATGTATAAGTTCTCAACTGATGTGTTTAAAAGTATTTTTTGATCTACTATTATATGAGTTTTTGAATGATAAAAAGGAATCACAATAGTGATTTCATTTAGTTCTCCTCAAGGAGATGGTGGCTCTATAAGGATTAAATTAGTGGTGTGAGGAATTGAGATCAGCACCAGTGCCAAACTACTGATCAGTGGTTTTAGCATCAACACTTGAGGTATTTTATTTTTCATGATGTTATTCTTAGAAAGTGATATACGTGTGTGTTCTCCATCAAATGATTTTCAACACTAAAGGGAGGAGAATAATTTGACAAGTTTTATACACCTCATGGGATTGAATTTCAGTGTGTTGTATAAATTTTTGTGAAGTGTCTAAAGTGATTCATTGGTAGAAGGTTATAAGCCTGCTAAAAATTACAAATCAGAATTATTGTTGATGAGTTTCAAATCTCTGAAGAATGTCTAGTTTCCTTTCGTCTAGTATGTAGCCAATTAGTGATGTTTGTAGATCATTCTCTACCAAGAGATATATACCATTAAATTTTAATGGCATTCATGGTTTCCCAAATGTCATTCCTAATGATGTTAGAAATAAATTGCCTAAGTTTAGTGGGAACCATCTTGTTTCAGCTAGTCATCATGTTGAGTTGCTCAGTGATTTGATGGGTGAATATGAGATTTCTCATGAAGACGTATATGTGAATTTATTTGTTCAAACTTTGGAAGGTGATGCTAGAGCCTAGTTTTCTTTTCTACTAGCATGTTCTATTTCATCTTGGGGTGAGTGGCATTCCGCCTTCATGGAGCAATTTGGAGAAAGAGTGAGCATATCTTATTCTTATGATAAGTTGTTGAAGACTCATGTTATGTGTGATGAACTTGTGCCTCAATTCAATATTAGATTTGCAAGAGTTTTAAATGAGATCCCTGAGAGTTATAGACTTGACAATCAAATGTGTTTAGCTATTTACTTTGATGCATTTGCCAAGAAAATGAATTATCTACTAAGGGATAAAGAACCACAGACATTATATCAAGCTTATGACTGCTAGGGACATTGAAAATAATTTGAAGTATGGATTGATTAGAGGTCATTTTTCTATGAATGATAGTCAGTATAATGGTTATAAAAGAAAAGTGGAACATAGTATTGACACTTTAATTCCAAATCAGAATATCAACACCCTTGTTGTAATGAATAATCAGATTGAAATTTCAAATCAGAATGTGTGTGTAGAGAAGAATGAGTCTATTGCAAATAAAGACATATATGTTCATGGGTAAAAGCACAGATTTGTGTCACCGTTTGTGATACAAAAACCTGTTTTGGTCAAATCTCATTTCTCTATCAAAACTCAATTTTTTAAAAAAACTAAAAATACCCTTTAATAGATCTCAGAATCAATATCATCATTATATAATTTTTTGAGTGTTTTGATTAGTTATAATATGTTATAATCTCAAAATATTATAAGTCAATATTTCAACATTTCAGAAGATGCTCTCTCAAAAAATGAAAAAAAATAGTAAATCATATCAAAAAAAAAAAAAAAATTATATTTATCACTAGAGGAGAGAATCCTCTTCATGAATATGTAATTTTTTTTCAAGAAGGTATAGATTTGATAGGGAAGTTTTGATGGGAGGAAAAAACTATTGGATTCTGACAAGGTCGAACTTGAGTACTTATAACAAAGAAAATATACATAAAAAAATAATTATTTCTGTTTTTGTTCACTAGCTATACATGTCATCTATAAAATATTTTCAAATCAGAACAAAAAAAGATGATTTGCACATACTTGTTTGACGGGAACTACATCCTATATTTTTTACAATTAAAAAAGGGACTTCAAAATTTTTTTAAAAAGAATAAATTCTTAGTCAAAAAAATTATAAAAATTATAGGTATAAAATTCATACAATTCTACACATTTCATTAGTTTACATCATCTTCATATTTTAAACACAAATACCATTTTTTTTGTCATTAATGTTGAACTATCACATTCTGATATCACATTTCTTTATAAAAGGTGACACAGGTTTGTGCTTTTACCCTCATGATGTTACAGAAGTAAAATTTATTTCAAATTCTAATAGAAATGAGCAATGTGATGATACTGTAGATCAAGGATTAGCTGTAATAGTGAATTCTTATAGTGCTGATTCTATACATAATGATGTTGCTAATGTTTCTAGACATGAAGTTGTTGCACCTAGATCTCAGTCTTATGCAAGTGAGGAGGCTGAGAGTTGTGTCTCTGATGATGAGTTTGATGTTGCTAATTTGACATACCATGGAGAGATAACACAGGATGAAGAGTGTGAATTACATTCATCTTAGTCACAGTTAGAAGAACAGAGCACACATGTTTGTAATGTTTCAATAGTAGATGGTGGGGTGGATTCACTTGATCAGTGAGATATGCAAGAAATGATTTCTCTTATTCATAGATTGCATCATGTTGAGAATGTTATAAAATCTGAAGTTCAAAGATAATCATCTCAATATGAAAATGAAGAAGCTAAAAGTCATGTTTCAGGTGATGATAATGAATTTGCTAATTCTATGTACTATGAAGAAGCCTCATGTGAAGATAATAATGAGAGTTTTTTCTCAAGTCAAGAAGAGGAAAATGGTAGTATATATTCATCTTCACATGAATCAAGTGCAAATTGGGAAGAAGAAAGCAATGACGGAAGTTGTCACTCTTATGCTAGTAGAGGTATGAGTTCTTTTCTTAAATCTAAAAGTGAATTTCTAGTTTAGATTTATGTAAGTCAGCTTAAGATTGAAGGTTGTGAAGAAAATTTGTCTACGCAATACAAAGATAAAGGGACTATTATAAGGATGGATTGCCTAATTGTGTAGATGAATGTTTTGAGGATGCATGTAGTGATCATTAACATACAAATGATTTTGAGGTTAATGCATCAACACTTAAAGATAATTTGTTTGCAAGACATTCGAATCACCTTAATGGAGACAATGCTAATATTGATTTATATTCTACATGCTTCATTGATGGAGTAGAAAGTGAGTCTTCATATAGTTCTGATGTTTCTTCACATGTTGAAAGTTTCCATGAAGATGAAATGGGTAGTGATTTTAAAGTCTATACTAATGTTTTATCTAATGAGGATTGTGATAATGATCAGCCCATTTTTTTTTATAATGTCTACAAAGGTGCTTTGCATGGGATTATCAACCTTTTTTTTGAAGAGCACATGGATGGTTTAGATTTAGTTGAGGATGATTTTAATAATGATACATTGTCTTACTGCTGTGAGAGATTAGATTGTTCTTCTTCCAAGTTTGATAATGATTTTGAGGATGATGATGCATCTCATAATATGGATGGCAAGGTGTTTGATGAAGGTGTTATTGAAAATCAGCGTGCACCTTGTAATGAATTTTATGATGGATAGTCTAATGCAAAGACTAATCTATTTGTTGATTGTGAAGAACCATTTGAAGATTATGGATTAGTTTTAGATTTTGACATTGATGAAATGTATGAGTACAAATCAAAGTGTTCATTTGAGTACAATCTGGCTATGCATAGGGATACACATTTTCAAGGTATGTGTGATCCCTTTCCCCAAGTTGAGTATGATGCAAGTTCATATTCGAGACTAATAGCATGCGTGATTCATTAAATGAAGAAGAGTTTTAGTTTGAGTCTAATATGTTTGAGCATGTTGATTAGAACTTTCATAATGAGAAAGTGGTTGAAAGCGAAGCTAGTTTTTGCATGCATTATGAAAGTGAAGGTGTAGATTTTATTTTGCCAAGTGATTTGTTTCATGATGCTGATCTAATTAATGAAATTGATAGAAGAGATGTTTCAGCTTACCTCATGAGAATTTAGATGAAAATCAGATTTATGATAAAGGTAAAAGTTTTGGTTGAAGTTTAGTGTCTCGGGGCCATCGTTTGTACATAGGAGTAGTTGTTTCCCTATTTTCAATAAAAAGTTTTTCAAGAGAAGTTAGGTGTGTGGTCTTCTTCCTCTAGAGATATGAATCCTTGCCATGCCTATAAGGGATATGTATCCCTAGATAGAGCCACTGTTGGCACTCAAAATTATAGCCCTAATTTTGAGTACCATTGAGGAAATTAAGCCCTATAAGTACTTTTAAATGCATGTGTACTTGACTATCTGTTTAAGGCCTAAGAGGTGTTTAATGTTTCTAAAACCTTGCATTTAGTACATCTATGTGTTTCATGAAGATAAACTAACATTCTGAGTCATTTCATGAAGTCCTATTTTGAGCAATTGTCAATTCTGCATTTTTGCTCAAGTATCGAACAATGACAGGAGGCCATGTTTGCATGGGAATATCTCACACCTAGTGATGTTTCATGAATTTGTAATTTGGGAGTGTTTAGTGTCCATACCAAAGAGTCTATGTTTCAAATTTTGAGTTGTTTTGAATCCATCAAAGTTGGTCATTTATTGTTGTCATGCTGATATGAATTGTTCAGAATTATGGGTGGCCCTGTTTGATGAATTATAACTTTCGACCAGTTGACCGAAATGAGAAAATTCCTATTGCATTTCATTTTAGAGGTCAGAGACTTTCCATGTTTCAAATTTGATCTTATGATGAATCTGTTTGATTAGTTTTTGAATGCAAATGCAATTTCTAAAGTTTTACTGGTGTCAAGAAGTATAGACTTGTTAGTACCCCTATTCATGATGTTATATCTCAAAATCTATGATAGGAGAGGTTAAATATATTGCACCACTATGTTTTACTCTAAAAATTCTTTAAGTGTACCAATTTTCAAGTCTTGACGAATCTGTTTGTACACTTTCCCAAGTCAATTCCATTTGTAAAAAATGCTTTTTTATCAGCATTTCCAGTTTGCAAATTTTGAATAGCTCACTTTGACCGCTTGCCATTTATGTCTTGTTATTCATCATGAGCCCAAATCCTAAATTCATATTTTCCTCATGCTAGAGAATCAAAGCTCCAATTTTTGTTCTCCCAAGTGTCTAATTGCCCAGTTTTCAAAGCCAAATTCAAAAGCATTTTATGGTTTTTTGACATGTTTTCATGCAGGAAATTCTAAGAAGGTAACCTTGATCTTGAATATATTTTGATTGAAATTTTTTCATGAGATGGGATTCAATAGGATAAGAGATTGCAGAGCAAAGAATCAGTTTGTGTGGTTTCAGAACCCGGTCAAGTGTTTGTGTTAGTTTTTAAAGTCAGTCAAAGGACCTCTTGGTACAAAGTTGACAAGTTGCAACAAAAGGTATAAAATAAGTTTTAATGATTAATTAATGCTCAAATCTAAGTTTAATTAGTTAGATTAATCAATAGGTTACTTTGCAATGTTAGTCATTTGAAAACAAAACAAAAATTAGAAGGACCCACTTTGGGCTCAACTATTTTTTGCAGATTGACTAGACATTGCGGATTGAAATTTTAATGAAGTACTATTATGGTTTATTTTAATAATTATAATTACTTAAAGTGACATATAATTTTTTCTAAGATTGCACAAGTGTGCTGATTCAACATAGGAAGAGCAAGAGGAAGTCAAAAGAGTTAATCATGTAATGAGCCCTAATTATAGTTGTAAGAGCTTTTCTGATGGAGAACAAATGCTCTTGCCTAAATTTGAGGATCTCTTCTCAAGGAGTTTGGAGTTCCAATATCTAAGAGAGATAGCTTATCAAAATTATCATATGAAGCTACAATGGAGAGTAACTCATTCGAGCTTGAGAAATTAAGGAATCTGGTCTCAAATGTTATGCTCTTTTGTTTTTGAAAGATTCTTTACATTTCAAGGAGAGATAAATTCAAGTAATGAAGTACAAGAGATGCTTGTGAAGCAAGAGAAGCTAGAGCTAAGAAACATGCTTGAGGAATTCAAGGCATCAACTTTTGGCAACAAAGATGTCTATAGTTATTTTGAGAGCTTACAGATGAAGCTTACAGCTATGGAAGATGCTTACAATGGTTTTTGTGAATCATTGAAGACTAAAGAATATCAATGGGAAAAGGAAATAGATGATATGGTGAAAAGATTGAATGATTGTCAAGAATACATCTAGTTGAAGGGTGTAAAGGAACATAAGCTAGAAAACAAGCTAGAAGGAGCAACATACAAAGAGAAAAAGTCGATTAAAAGACAAGCCTCACGCATTGGAGGGAAGAGCCACCCACGCATGGAAGTTGGCCAGTGTTTGAAAAGAAGCCATCCACATTTGTAGGGGAGCTATATTTTAGTGCAGGGGTGGTTATGATGTGGAGGCAGCCAAGGACAAGGTTTAACTCCATGTGGTCAAAGTTGGGTAGTGCTTGGTAGCAAAATAGACATCTACTGCACTGTTTGGAAGCCATCGGTCCAAAGAACAGGGAACCGTTGAGAGGAAACAAAGAGGACTACATTTTGGAAAAGGGGGAGTATCACATAATAAAAGAAGGCCCACGCACAAGGAACAACGCACATATGAAGAAGCTTTCCATGAAAAAAAGTAGCATCTATGTAGGTGGAAGTTGCAATAGAGGAGAAGGTAAGAAGAAACTGTCAATCAACAACAAGGCAATCCACATTGAACCCATAGCCCACATTAGGAAGAGAAGGAACATGCTATGCTTTAGGTGATGATGTGAGTAGAATAGGGAGACTACGCTTGAGTCCAAGGTAGCAATAAGGAGCATCTCACATGAAGACCTAGCAATGAAGGAGGCCACAGTCAAGGAAAAATGCCAATGTGCATAGGAGCATGATAATGGCCATCTCTTACTCATCCTCTCTCCAAATTCACCTAAAAATTTTCAAGAAAAATTGAAAGAAAAGTGTAGAGCTCAAAATAAGACTGGAAGCCTTTATCCCACATTCATAGTGATGTGGCTCTTTCAAGTATTTAAGTATAACTTCACATACCATGAAGTTGTCTTCAAAGGATGAGCCTTTTCAAAGGTACACAATGTGGGGGCCCATGCTGGGCACAAAGACAAAGATAAATTTTGGCCTTCCACATGTTAGCTCAGCATAAGAGTAGAAATGGCAAGGTCTAGGAGCTTCGACACTACAAAATGAAGGCTAGCATATGGGCATAAATCAAATTTTCAAAGGTTCTAATGCTATGGGGAAATGTCTTCAGCGTAAGAGAAGATGGAAATTTTTACGGCTTTACGATGGCATGAGAGGCGTAAGCGCAGGAGGTAAAAATATGAAGATTACATTCTTACGCAGGGAGAGAAGGTGAGTGTAAGAATGTAAAGTGTGATTTGAAAGCCCTCCGATGCTACAGGAGATGAAGGTGAAGTAATTAAGAGGATTAGTTAATATTAATTAATTAATTAATTAATATTTCAAATGGTGATGGCCAATACAGGATTGACATGTGCCATCACTGGATTGGAGAGATAAGGAGAATTTAAAATAAAATTGAAATTCAAAAAAGTTTTCAAATACATGATTTGCAATTGGAAAGATTTAAATGAATTTACAAATTTTTGTAGTTCAAACTATATGAATTTTTAATTTTTTCCATTTTTTTATGATTGTTCATGACTTGGGAACCAGTATTTCAAATTTCCATAATAGGGGCATTTTTTGTCCAAAATAGGTAGTGTAGTATATCATTGGAACCGAGAGGAAATGAACTTTCTAAATATGGAGTTAGATTTTGAGCAGATCTTCACCAGTTCAAGTTATAAGTAGATTTGTGTTTTTTGGGACATTCTCAATAAATCGGGTAGAATTCATCATGGAACATTAGAATAAATAAGGAGGCAAAAATTGAAGTCTATTGAAGCCTAAAATAAATTTTGAAAAGGTTTTCATGCCTTTAAGAGGTCATTTCAACTGATTTTGTTGTTTGCATTGAGTTCAGATCTGACATTAAAATCACTTATTTGTTCAATCAAATATCTGAGATATTTTTGCATTTGGTAGGCCAAATGATGAGGATTTGATTTTTCAGTTGAGGGGAGAGATTAGAGACATATTTTTAATTTTTTGAGAAGGTTTTCCAAGTGGACACATGTTAGATGTAGATCAAATCTAGGAATTCACTCTTCTCCTATATCTTTCTTTCTCTCATCTATTGTAAGGGTTGGTTCCAGCTTTTGGAGAAAAATAACTCATTGCTGTGATACCATGTTTTGGTTCCAATTTTGAGGTATTCCCATCATTGTGACACCACATTTTCTTTAACAATTTCTCTTGTATGAACAATAGTAGGAAAGATAATACAATAAGTTTGGATCTATTAGGTGTTTATATGTTTTGATTTCATGCATATGAATGTATTATTTCAAGGAAATTAATACAAAGAATAACAAATGATTGAGTTTCATTTTAAATCTTGTCTCCTTTCTTAGTGAGCTGCAATGTTTTATGATCTTTGAACAAAGAGCCTAGGTCATAGTTGCAATCCCTTAAGGTTGTATGTTGTTTCATTGTTGCTTATAATTCAAGAAGTTATGTAAATGCTTCAGGGAAATCACCAAGGTTGCAAGTTTATTGAGGAGGATACCAGGTAAGAATGAGATTTAGATTGAACACAGATGTCTATTTACAAGGTGAATGGATAGATTAGATATCTGAATATATGAATAGGTATCAGGTATCCATATGTATTCATTTGATTCATAGAATTCCCCAATGGAAAAGGCATTGATAAGCTACAGGATCATTAGTTCTTACTACTACATATTAGGGGTCTTTGCTGAATTCAAGTCTTTTTAATCAAATAAATTTAGTATTTCATGTTTTGTAGTGGGCTGAAAAGAATTGATCCTCACTTAGCTTATGGTTTCATTGGTTATGATCTGTAACTATTTCATTCCTATGTCATTGCATAAGTATTAGAAGATGAAAGGGGTTTTCATCTATAGTAAATAGGTTCAGATTTATGTTTAAATTGCATTAGTACCATATATTAGAACCTCAAGGTTAACCCACCTTGGTCTTGCAGAGCTTGAAGTGAAGAAGGATTTATGCTTTATAGTTGGCCCAAGACTGCAGTTGAGTGTATCCATCATAGGAAATTACTAGCCTTAGATACATTGGTCTAGTTTCTTGGTTGTTTTCAAAACTATTAAATTAGGAGCCAATAGTTGCATTTCAACATATTAGCAAAAGTTGGAATAGGTCCATGACAAGTACTTAAAAACCAAACACAACATGGAAAATTTGTTCATTCCCAATTATGATTCAAATGTAGCAATCCTTGATAGTTACATGGTCTTCAAGAATTAATCTATTACATCTTAATCGATAGGTTCCAACAATTAGAAGTCTTAATTTGATCTTATGTATATTTATGAAATTTTTGATAAATTTTGGTTTGATTCATGTTTTTAGATGCTCTCCTTATATAGGTTGATTTTACTAAGGTTAATTAACCTTACCAAAAATATGTGATTGGGAGGTAGTTATTAACCACAAAAGTGGTAGTTTTTGACCTCAAACCTATATAAGGGATCTTTTTCCTTTGTAAAGGAACTCTTTTGGACTTTGGTAAATTAGAAAATACTTTTGTTGGAGTTTTGGTGGTAAGGCAATTTTTGGAAGGTATTTACAGATCTTGTCCTTGTAATTGGAAATTTTTCTTATGTTCTTGGTATAAGGAAATAAAAGGAAATATAATTTGGGTTATTTTTCTACAAATATGAACTATTAAAGTGTTGATTCTCTTGTAATATATATTTTCATGGTAGTATGCAAATGTTTAGCTATTATTGAATCAACATTGTGTTAATATATCCTTCAAGCATAGCTCTTTATTGTTCTTATTAGTGGTTTAAGTTAATCTAAGAAAGCTTTGACATCATTTGTTGCATTCGTCATCAATATCTTTCTTTATATTTTTAAAAGTTTGAATATATTTTTATTGAAAAATCAAAACTTATATCTTATGAATGAGATGCCCCTCTAAATGTAGAGGAAGGTCACATATCAAGGATCTATCAAACTATTGGAGAAAGTGATTTCACACAAACATTCTATTTGGAAAAACCACACAATTTTTAAGTGACAAATCTATTTACCAATAGGTTTATGAAAACTCTGGTGGGGATATCAATTGAGAAACACTAACAGTCACCTGTGATAAAGAAAATTTGGAAAATTATTGAGAGGAATACCCATTGGATAGAAAGAAAAATTGTAAAAAGATGTGCCTAAGTCCCAAGAAGGAACAAACAAAATCTTGATCATGCTCAAGGTCAAGAAAACAATAATTAGTAAGTTGGCTAAAAACTTGTACACCCAAGTGGACAAACATAAAGGTCTAATTGACAAGGATTTTGAGACATTTCAAAATCTTGATTTTAAGCATATAACCCCTGAATGGGAAAGAAAGATTAATTCAGTTAGTAGACCATATTTTCCACCAAAGGTCATTATTCCTCTTATATCTTTCCAAGCTCTAAACCTATTAAGATCCCTTGTTCCTATAGCCATCAATTTACAAATTTTTAATATCATCCTTCTAGCCACATCACATCAAGAACCATAGTCATCGGCTCCATGGGAAGCTATTATTGGCCCTTTATCTTTGGGGAATCAATTACATCATATACCTAGTTGGATCTTGGAAAATTCTTTGTAAGTTTTTCAGAGATGGAAAAGTCACCACTAATGAACACATTTATGCATTATTTACAAAAAGTGTGGTTCTTAGAACTCACTATGAGGATGCTTTAGTTTTTCTCTCTATAGAGACATTCACTAATGATACAGTTGAGTGGTTAAGTCAACTTTCAGTTAGGTCAGTCACTTGTTTTTGAGAGAAGATTCAAGATTTTTGGAGATGAACAATTTCTTCTCTCAAAGTTAAGCCAAATGAAGAATGAAATCCATGAATTGATGTGAGAATTCATTTCTTACTTTAACAGGACATTGAATCAAATTCCCATCAATAAAAGACCCACTGAGGAAAATTAGATGATTTTTTCTTCATCATCCAACCTTCTAATGTGAGATTCAAAATATGAAGAGCAAGAGTCTCCAACTTAGCATCTACAAAAACTTTAGATATTAAAGTAGAAGATGACTTTCTTAGCTCTAAGAAATGGAGTTGAGACATACAAAAAGGGAAAGGGTAATAAGCCTCCATTACCAATACTAACCCCTTGTATCAAAACTTGGCTAGTGATTTACTAAAAATTAAGAAGTAGCTATCTCAAAACCCATGACCCCTACATCAATATATTCTGAGGAATTATATGCCATATCAGTAGAACAAACAACCTAAATGGTTATCTCAGTCAACACAAAGACTAGATTTTAACTATCATGCATCCTCCAACCATCAAGAAACTATGTGTCATTTTCATCTAACAACTGATCATGATGGTGCAAGCTTCCTTGAGATGGCTAGATATATATGAAAATGTATTTGAAAAGAGAGAATCTTGAAGATTGCATGACCCCTAAAGATACAAAAGAGCCTACCTTTGGAACCTCTTTAGTAAATTTTCTATAGTGTGAATCATATGGTGAAAAGGATGAAGATATCAGCAACCATTCTTGCAATGCATCCATCCCAAATTGGAGATAAATATTAGAGGAGAAATGGAGAAAAGAGGAAAAATAAAAAACCATCAATGAAATTCCCAAACACACCTTGTCTAGTAAGCATACTCCAGAAGATCCATTTGCAATCAATAGAAACAAATAAAACTAAGTCTTCCTTCATTGTTGAAGATTCATTTGATTTTACTGATCATTAAAAGAAGACTAAAGTACAAATTTCTTAATTAGAATAATTGAAACCCAATTTGCATTAGTTAGATAGATTGATTCAATGTATTGGAAAAGGAAAAGGTACACCTAAAGCTATTATCAACCATGAATCAAGGACTAGTCTAGAAGAGGAAAATTTAAAAGGTCTCATGACTAAATACAAATCATTTTTTATAGCCTCCTTATTAGACAAACCTGACCCATTCTATGATTCTCTCTATATGGTTGGTTGTAAATTGAGAAACTGTATTATTGATTTAGGTGCATCTGATATTGCGATGCCTTGTAAAGTTGCTCATATTTTGTAGTTTTACATGAGCAAACTATTCATGAAGAGTGTATTCAATGGAGGAGAAACAAGTCCTGTTGATTGGTAAGGTAAAATTTTCTCAAGTAGCTCTTGTAATAAATCTTTAAAAAAAGTTAAAATTGAATATTTTGGTTGTTGATATTCTAGCTAGTTATGGGATGCTATTGAGTAGGAGATTTTGAAGAGAGCTTGGAGGTGATATTATGATGGACATGTCCCATGCCTTGATCCTAATTGGTGATAAAAAGGTTAGACTTTATCCAAAGCCTAAAGCTAAGTATAGAATTATAAATTCAAATGATCTAAGGAAAGTATGTTGACATGGTACATGGTAGCTACATGATGACCTCTTTAGAAGAATATGCTTCTAAAATTCTCATACCTAGAATAGCTGAAAATTTTTGATCTATGCAGCTTGATGGGTGCTCATCCTCTTTCGGTCCAAGTGCAAGAGTGGTTTTAGTGCCACCTAAAGGGGAAATGTTTCCAAAGTCTTATAAACTAGCTTTTCAGACTAGCAACAATATAGGGGAGTATGAAGCACTTCTCCTTGATCTTGAGTATGCCAAGGAAAAATGAATCAAAAAACTCAAGGTATCAAAAGGTTTAGAACAAGTCATCAATCAAGTTTTAAGGTAATACCAAATGAAGAATAAAATATTGAAGTCCTGTAGAAGTAGGGTGTGGGATGAAATTGTGTATTTTGATGCTTTTTCTATATGAGTTAGTCCTTGTGAGAAAAATTGCAAACAAGGTTGCCCTGTAGTCTCCACATCCCTCCTTATTCCTCACCTTGAGTGCAATAGAGATATTTACATGATGGAGGTGACTTACAGACTAAGTCTACCAAATAATGACAAGCATTGGAAAGTCTTTGACAATTATGAGAAAATCATTGTATTTCTCTAAGAGAGAGCTCCAATTTCAAATCTGAATTTCAAAGGGTCAAATAATGTTGAAATGAGGACTCAAGATGAGAAACAAGTAGATAATCCCAACTTTATTTAATTGAAAGGGAATATTATTCCAATATTAGTCAAAGATACTAACCTTCCCAATTCCTCAGATTATGAGAAGGTAAATATTGGTTCAAAGGAAAATCCAAAGATGGTCCTGATTGCGAAGGAGTTGTCATTAAAAGAAAAAGAGGAGTTTGTGAATTTGTTGATAGAATACAAAGATATTTTTTCTTGGGGTTATATAGATCTAAAAGATTTCATGAATGGAAATTTTAAACATCAGATTCCCTTAAAAACTAGTTCAACTCCCTTTTGAAAAAAAGAGGCAATTCAATCTGATAGTTGCTAACGCTATATTCAATGAAGTTGATAACATGCTTAAATAAAAGATTATTTATCCCATCCATAATTCCACATGGGTAGCCAATATCATCCCAGTTAGGAAGAAGAATAGTAAAATAACAATATGTGTTGGCTTCTAAATTTTAGATTAGGCATGACTCAAGGATAATTACGGGCTCCCTGTGATGGATCATATCTTGAAATTGGTATCTAGCTCTGACCTCATGTCTATTCTAGATGGCTTCTCTAGTAATAATCAGATTAGTTTCACCTCTAAAGACCAACATAAAACAACCTTTACCGCCCCATGGGGTACATTTTCCTACAATTATATTTCATTCAATTTTATAAATGTCAGAGCAACCTTTCAACATACAATGGATCATTCATTTGTATACGTCAAGAATAAGATCAACATTATGTACCTTAATGATCTTACAATGTTTTCTAAAAAGAGGGAGGACCTTGCATATAATGTGGAATCTATCCTACATTAATTTTGAACACAATGCATTTCGTTAAATAATAATACATCCATCTTTGAAGTGACAAAAGGGAAACTATTGGGACACATTGTCTCAAAGGAAGGTATCTAAATAGACCTCCAATGGTGAAAGCTATCCAACAGTTAACCTTCTTAATGTGAAAACCAATGGTCGGGTCTTTCTCTAGTTAGATAAAATTTATAAGGATATTTGTGCCTAACATCTCAGAGATCATGAGGTCAATTTTGGATATGATTATAGGGGACATAAGTTTAAAATGGAAAAAGGAATGTAAAGCTTCTTTTGAATAGATTAAGTCCACAATTGCTAATGCTCCTACCCTTTCTTATCCATATTTCTCCAAAAAAAAAAAATCTGTACTACCATGTGTCTAAAAATACTTTATCTTCCATACTAACCTAGCCTAATGCAAAAAATGATAAAGCCCCAATAGCATTCATGAGTGTTTCTCGTACAAAGAACAAATTGAAATACTCTTTGATTGAAAATATTGTCTATGTTGAAGTTAAAACAATAAAATAATTTAGGTTTTATATTTTAAATTCTCATTCCAGGTTATTTGTCCTTGATACGATAATAAAAGCTATCCTATCACAATAGGAAATTCATTTAAAAAAATGAGCTTCTTGGATAGCTAAAGTATAGGAATATGATCTTGATATTAAGCCTATAAAGCTTTTTAGGGGGAGAGGTTTGTGTAAAGCCATTGCAAAAGGAGCTCCCAAATAGGAAGAAGAAAAAGAGAAAGAAATGCCATTGGTTCTATTTGTTAGTAATGTTGACAATTGGTTTTCCAACATACCATATTTTAAAATATATGGTGAATGTCCTTCTCATTTATTATGGAAAAGAGAACCTTGAAATTAAAAAATTATTTAGGGTGACATGTTGTATAAAAAGAAGATAGATGGCATCTTCTTGAGGTATATATATTTTGAGAAAAAAAAAGGAGCTAGTTCAAACATTTCATAACAAAGTGTGTGCAGGAAACTTCTTAGCATCATTAATTGCTTATAAAATTTTGAGAAACTACTCTATTGGCTTAATATATTCAAAGATGCTAAGGATTGGGTTAGGAAATGTGAATCATGTGAACAATTCAAAGGGAGAGTTTAATTAGTGACACTCCCCTTGAAGCCCGTTGTGATTGAAGAATCCTTTCAATAATGGGGTATGGACTTTATTGGTCCTATCAATCCTCAATAAAGTGTCTGACATACCCACATCTTGATGGTCACTAATTATTTGACCAAGTGGGTGTAAGATATTCCAGTTAAACATAGAACCCCAAAGGTAGTGTGCAATTTTATCTAGCTAAATGCAGTGTTCCTAAAAAAATTATTATCGACAATGCTACCAAATTTTCATCCCAATAAATATTATCCTTTTGTTATAATTATGGTATCATATTTTCATATCCCTTAGATTATTATGCACAAGGGAATGGTAAGGTAGAAGCCAGCAACACAAATGTTATATCTATTTTGCAGAAGTTAATAGATGAAAATAAAAGGTCTTGGCATAAAAACTTGTATGATGAATTATGGGCATATTGCACCACTAAAAAGAGGGAAATGTGGTTATCCCATTTGAGATCCTTTATGGCACTAAAGTTAATCTATCTAGATCCTATTTGAATTATCTACTTTAAAATTGAAAGATGCTATCGAGAATCACAAAACTTGAAAAGAGGATATACTACATTTGAGAAAATTAGAAGAAGAAAGGGATGTGGTGGTAAATAGAATTCAAAGACATTAAATCCAAACATAGAAGTTGTTTGATAAGAAGTCTAGGAAAACAATTTTCTATGAGCTCGATCTTGTTTTACTCTAAGACAAATGTAAAGAGCCAAAGGGTCTACATGGTAAGTTTGATTCCTTATGGAGAGGATCATTTTAGATCAAAGAGATATGTATTCAAAATTTCTTCATTTTGTTATACCTAAGTTCTACCCAATTGCCCTTACCCTATAATGGGCAACACTTGAAACATTATCATCAGTGAGGTGTATATCCCATCGCCTTTGTACATAGTTAGTCAAGATTTTTTGTTGTGTCTCTTGTGTTGTTCAATTTTGTTATGTTTGATCTTCCATTCAATCATCCCATTTTTTGTGTCAATTCAATCTTTTATAAGGTGGTTTTTCTCAGTGTGACTCTATAATCCAATGGATAAGGCAATGTTCTTGTTATTGTGGGTTTGAGCTTAATCCTTATAAGTCCTTGTCCCCATATAGAGCTAGTTATTACCCTGGTCTTAGGATCATTAATTATGCCCAAAACTTCATTTTATTCAGTCCAAGGAAATCAAAGCATGTTTAATTTCAAGGTCTAAAAGAGCCTAAAATTTATTGCCTTCTTCTAGCTTTTCTCCAGCTCCTCTCAGCACTAAGAATTTTCAAAATTTGGCAACTACGTCTGAAATTAAAGTAGGTCAATGAGATGTTCCCAAACACATGCTTTTTAGGATAACCTTAACTTTGAAACTTTGGAAGGTTAAGAAACAAGGTCCAAGATGAGTGTTTCCATTCAAAATCTTAACCTCTCATCCCAAAATGAGTTAAGAAAAAAACATTCCAATGACATGTTTTGAACCCCAAACCTTAACCTCCAAAACTAAAAAGGTTATGTATAAGGCCCAAAGTACATGTATATGAAAAAAATCTTATCCTCTTTGCCCAGCACTAGAGGTTAAAAATATAGACGTTAATGGAACTCATTTAATGTTAGGTATCTCTAGGACTCATAATGAGAAAAATATTTTCACAATTGATATCATTAAATGGATTTTTTAGAAGCATCATATTTTGATTTAAAAATATTCCAAAATCTTCATGATTCACTTAAGATGGGTAGTGGCAGAATGCAAAAGAATACTAGGCATATATCAAAAATTAGTACTGGTGGAATGGAGAAGAATACTAGGCATATCTCAAAATGTCTCAAACCAAAACTTGGAAGTAGCTCCATTCTCTTGGAATAACTAATTCAATGATACCTCTTGAAAGTAGAGAAAGCATGGCAGTGAAGAAGCTAATCATGGTAGAGTGAATAGTGATCTCATAAATAGGAATGATTATTTAATTCAAGTTTGATAGAACTTATTAATATAAATATTTCACCATGTATGATGCTAGTCAATACACTAGATGGTTTAACAATGGTTTCACTGGTAGTGAAGAGAAGGATATTATTTGATAGAGCATCGATGAGGTCCAGATCATAGAGGCTGAAACATAGCTCTATACCTATCTAAAAAGTAGAGCATCAATGATATAGTATGTTTTTGTTGGGTGTATATGTGAAGGCCAATAGTCATTCTTTTATTATGGACATTTTATTATTGTTTCCCTCTTATTGTTTGTCTCTTCATTTCCTTTGAGACTATATAAATATGTATTGTAGGTTCATTATTATGCATTGTATCCAAAGAGTTGAAGCTACAGTTGCAATGTAAAGATTAGACATTTACATTAATAGAGATCTTCCCTACAGTGTGGATGTGAACCATGATAAAATCATGTGTTTTCATTTTTTATTTCTTTTTTTGTTCTATTCTTCCCAGTGTGCACTTTCAATGAACTTCACAATTGGTATCAGAGTGTGGCATAGACACTGGAATCAATTTCGGTGCTTATAAAATCTAGAATAATGGAAGATTTATGAGTGTAGAAATTCTCAGGACAAAATTTTAGTTGTGGAAAGTTCAAATGCATTTGTTGATAGTGAAGCAAGACTTGGTAGTATCAATTGATGGAAAAGCAAAGAAACTAGCTACAATGAAGCATGAAGAGTGGGATAAAATAGATGAGAAAGAAAAGGCAACAATATTTCTTTCTTTATCACAAAATGTTTTATTCAATGTTCATAATGAATCTTTGACCAAGGAAGTTTGGGATAAACTGACCTCAACTGCAAATAAAATATTTATTATGAAGAAGCTCTACAAGCTGAAAATAAAGGATGGGATTGCGATGTCAAATCACTTAAATGATTTGAACACTTTCCTATGTCAAGAAACCTTGGTTGGCATGACACAAGATGATGAATCTAAAGCTATCATCTTGTTGTGTTCATTACCTGATAGTTGGGATCCTATTGTTATAGTAGTTAGTACTTCTAACTCCTCAATGAGCAAGTAGGTCTATGATGAAGTTATGGAAACTCTACTTAGTGAGGATATGCAGAGAAGCAACACGGAAACCTCATCTGGTGAAGCCTTGATGATAGTTAGCACTAAAAATAGAGGAAGAATCCAACATAGACGAAGGAACAATCATCATAGAAGATCAAAATCTGCTAGGTGCTCGAAGTCAAGGGAAAGGAAAGGAGGAGATTGCTGGTTTTGTGGCAAAAGTGTCACGTAAAAAAGGATTCTAGAGGTTACAAGAGAGCACAAGAATGAGTGTGAGAAAGTCAATCCAACACTTTCTATGACAAAGATGATAGTGTGCTAATTTTATCTACAATTGAGACTAGTTCAGCCTCATGGGTTTTGGATTCCGGTGCATCATTTCATGTTGCTTCATGTATGGAACACTTCTCAAATTATCAAGAAGGTAAGTTCGGTGAAGTATACTTGGGTGATAGTAAAGCATGTGAAATAGTAGGAAAAGGATATATTTTATTATCTTTGAAAGGAGGAGTTAAATGGCTATTAAAAGATGTGTGTCATGTTCCAAAACTAAAGAGAAATTTGATTTCTATAAGTCAGCTATATGCAAAAGGTTTTGTCACTTCTATAATCGATTCATGGAAAGTCACAAAAAGATCCATGTTAGTTGCAAAAGGAGACAAGATTGGGAGTTTGTATATTGTAGAAAATATTGGTGAAGTGAGGGTTGCCATGTCAATTGAAGATAGCAATTCAGAATTATGGCATCAAAGGCTTGGCACATGAGCAAAAAAGGCCTTGTTGTTATGCATGAAAGGAAGCAATTACTAGGGTTGAAATTACTTGACTTACAATTTTGTGAACATTGTCTCTATGGAAACTAGAAGCAAGTCAGCTTCTTGAGGACTGGACATGAAAAGAAAAGTACTCCTTTGGCTCTTGTTTATTCCTATGTGTTTGAACTTGAAAAGCTCCATTGGAGAAGAAAACTTCTTCATCACCTTCCTTGATGATTGCACAAGAAAGGTATGGATTTTTATATTGCATAAGAAATCTGATGTTTTCAAAAAGTTTAAAATCTTTAAGGCTTTAGTTGAGAATCAGATTGGCCACAAAATAAAGTGCTTGCAAATGGATAATGGCAAAGAGTTTTTCTCATTGGATTTTTATTCATTTTGTGGAGATAATGGCATCCATAGAATTAAAATTATTCCATTCACCCCACAAGAAAATGGAGTAGTGGAGAGGATGAATAGAATAATCCTTGAAAAATCTTGTTTTATGCTTTCTAATGTTAGCTTAGGGAAGGAGTTTTGGGCAGAGCCATGTAATACAATGGTATATTTAATCAACTGAACTCCCTCTTCTCAATTGGACTTTGGCATACTAGAGAAAGAGTGACTGGGATAGAAAATCTCATATTCTCACATCCGGGTGTTTGGATGCGAAGCTTATGTACATGTTTTGAAGGAGAAAAGATAAAAGCTTGATACAAAATCACAAAAGGGCATTTTTGTGGGCTATGGTAAAGACCAGTTTGGTTTTAGAATACGGGATCCAGTTGGGAAGAAAATCATCAAAAGTAGAGATGTCATCTTTAATGAGAAGGTATTTCTAGCATTACACAAGGAAGAAAATATGGTATGTGAATATGCCCCTTTCTCCATTTTTTATAATGATAATGCTGGTAGAAATCAAAATCTTGTTTCTCCAAATGAATTATCTCCTACCTTAATGTTAGCCCCTACCCCTCTTTCCTCTGCATCTACAAGTATGTGGAATCAAGATAATGAACATGATTCTTATCACATCTAGAATGATAACACCCCATCCTCAAATACAAATCAAATTAGAAATCATACTAATCTATTTGAACATATAGAACTAAGTGAAACAAAGCACAATAATTTGTTGACTCATAGGTCAAGGTTTCATTATAGCCAATTTGAAACCACTAACAACAATGACACTTGTATACTACACACTTCACAAGCTCATGCCAATTCTAAGGATCTTTGCATAGGAAAAGTTGGCTATTTTGATCAATACACCAAAGACCATGTCCAACGCAATGACAAACTCAGCCTAGTGGACTGTAGGCATGGCTCTTAACATCACATAGAACCATTCACCTCTTCAACTAGCCATGTAGGAGAACCTCACATCACTGCATATCTATAACTCACCCATAAACCTGGTTTGATAGTGGTAGAGAAGCTCACCCATGTCTAAGTCCAGCAGGATGCATTAACCATAGATAGGACCATTAAAAGGAATTTTGACTCCCATGGCATCAAAATAGGTATGCAAACACAAGTTGCCCTTCCCTCTTCATTCCATGGGTCTCTTATCAATCCACAACACAACCATGGCACTTGTCTAATAAAAAAATTTGATACTTAAATTCACATGAGGACTATTCTTGGTAGAGGCAAGGGTGAATGATGTGGTTCCAACTCCCCACATTGTGGTCCCTTTGATCAAGATCTTTATAATACTCAGTCACAGGTTCCCCATCACCATATAGTTCATGAATTGAGTGATACTACTATCAGACCCATAGGAGAATTGGAAGATTCACATATTGGATTAAGTCCACCCATGAGTCAACTCAAAGTTAGGGATCAATGTCACTCTCAGAGAAACAATTCAAATATGGGGACTATGAAATTCTAAGAAGAGTTATTACACATCTTCAAAAGGTAGTGAGTTTGAACTCCAAACACAAAACTCTCTAAATATGGGACATTCTGATAATAATGAGAATATTCAAGGATGGAGGAAATATACAAGATAAAGAAGGCTTCCTTCTTGATTCTCTATTTTTGAACTCTTGTACTCTAAAGAAGTAGAGTCAGAACTTTTGCTTTTAGACCAAGTTGAACCAGCAAGCTTCAAGGAAGCTCACAAGGCATTGGATTTTCACAAATGGGAGGCAATGATGCAGGAAGAGATGGATTCTCTATTACAAAACAAAACTTGGTATTTGGTTCCTTTGCCACCAAATTGGAAAGCACTCAAAAATTCATGGATTTATTAGTTGAAAGATGAAGGTAAAAATCAAAAGTGGTATAAAGCTAGACTAGTTTTCAAAGGTTTCGATCAGCAAAAGGGTATAGATTTCAATGAAATCTTCTCACCTTTGGTCAAGATGACTACAATCTAGGCTATTCTTGGTTTAGTTTTTGCTCATGATCTTGAATGTGAGTAGCTTGATGTCAAAATATCTTTTTTCCATGGTGATCTAAAGGAAGAAATCTACATGATTCAACTTGAGGGATTTATTAAATGTGGTAAAGAAAACTTATATTGCAGATTGAGGAAGAGCTTGTGTGCTCTCAAGAAAGCTCTGAGGCAGTGGTACCTCAAGTTTGATCGATTCATGACAAAAAATAACTTCATTCAGTTTGAATCTAATCTATGTGTCTACTACAAGAAGTTACTTGATGGTTCCTTTATTCTTTTATTTCTCTATGTTGATGACATGCTTGTCACCGGATCATCTATGAAGTTGATTTCAGAATTGAAAGAAAAGATGTCAAAAAGGTTTGCCATGAAAGCCTTATGGGTAGAAAAATGGATACTTGGCATGGATATTATCTATAATAGACACAAGAGGGAAATAAAACTTTCTTGAGAATACTATGTTCTCAAGGTACTAAAGAGATTTGGCATGACGGATGCCAAACCAGTCACCACACCTCTCGCTGATCATTTTAGATTATCTTTAGCGATGTGTCCAAAGACACAAGAAGAACAAGACTACATGAAGAAAATCCCATATTCTTCAGCAATGGGTAGTCTTATGTATGCAATGGTTTGCACTCATTAGGATATCACCCAAGCAGTGGGGGTTTTCAGTAGGTTCATGAGAAATCTAGGTAAACAACATTGGGATGTGGTTAAGTGGGTCTTAAGATATCTTAAGGGCACTCATGACTTTGTATTATGTTTTGGTGGAAAAGACACTTCACTTAGAGGTTATACTAATTTAGGTATGGCTATAAATTTAGACAATAGAAGATCTACTACTGGTTATGTATTTACCTTTGCTAGACCAGTGATTAGTTGAGCATTAAAGTTGCAATAGGTGGTCTCACTTTCTACTATTGAGGCTAAATACATTGCTCTCACAGAAGGAGCAAAAGAGTTGATTTGGTTGCAATTCCTATTTGGTGATTTTGATTATCCTCAACAAGAATCAACCTTGTATTATGATAGTAAAAGTGCCATTGATTTAGCTAAAAATGCAATATTTCATAGCAAGACTAAGCATATTGAGGTACAATATCATTTCATTCAAAGAAAAATTGATGAGGACAAACTTCAGGTCTTGAAGATTAACACCAAAGAGAATCTAGTTGATGCACTTACAAAGTTTGTTCCATGAGAGAAGTTCAAATTTTGTCAAGCTTCTCTCAACATTGTAAAGAAATAACAGTAGGGGAAGTCAGGGGAGACTTTTACATTATAGTAGTTAGACTTTAGGTGGGGTTTTGTTGGGTACATATGTGAACCTCAATAGTCATTCTTTTATTATGCAGATTTTATTATTGTTTCCCTCCAATTTTCTGTCTCTTCATTTCCTTTTAGACTCTATAAATATGTATTGGAGGTTCATTATTATGCATTGTATTTGAAGAGCTAAAGCTATAGCTATGATGTAAATTTTAGACATTTACATTAATAGAGATATTCCTTGCAGTTTGGACATAGCCACAATTTGTGGTGAACCATGATAAAATTGTGTGTTTGCATTTTCTATTTCTTTTTTTGTTCTATTCTTTCTAGTGTGCAGTTTTAGAAAACTTCATAGTTTTAACTTGGTATAGGCGTTAACATTGCCTAAAATGCTCATGAAAACTTTACACTTGAAATGAAAGTGAGACCCTCTTTCAAAGTGTCTCTAATGTGCATGGCCCAAACAAAATCTTTTTGTGTCACGAGAGTGATGAAGAAATAAATACCAAGAAGAATGCATACAATTAGCTAAGGATTGACAAGAAGCACATGAACTTCTCAATGAAATGCCTCTACCAAAAGCTCTCATCACATCTATGAGGAAGATTGTAGTTGTTGAAGTACTAGGATGTGGATGATGCTAGATAAAAATATCAAAGTTTTGATTCAAAACTCCAAATCTTAATGTGCAACACATTCGATGGTGTTCAATGATTGATTTTTGATGACTTGGTCAATGTATGTGAGGAGGGGTGCCTTAATGCTAACACCATAAAGAGAACAACATGCATCTTTTGTTTTTCATCTTGTGGATGGTGAATTATAGATACCATGGTAGTAGATTTTGAAATCTTGGAGATAACTTGCACCTTGCCCCTAGTTCACAACTAATTATATGGCATTTGGGGATCATTAACCTGAGTCCATGAAGGTTTATAACCAAAGCATTCATAGGTTATTTCTGAGCATTGACACAAGAAGACAAAGCATGTGAATTATTTCTTAGAATATCTTATAAGCACACGTAAGTCATTTGACAAATGTACCATCTCCATTTGAGCCCACAATGCAACCATTGAAGTGAATATGAAAAGTAGATTATTTGAGAGAATTGAACACACAAAATGAGTAATACAGAAATATCTATTCAGTTTGAATATGGTCCTACAAATTAGTTGTGAAAAAAAAAAAGTCTACGAGTAGCTAAGAGGGGATTGAAGATTAAAGACAAACATCTGTAATGAATTCAATGTTTTGAGTGTTTGAAGCACTCTCAAGATTTTGAAAGAAAACAACAAATATAAAAAAAATGCTTCTAAAATTAAATGTATCTTCATTGAAGGGTATGTGCAGGATCATGGTCAACCAAACTATGGCCTTAAGTGGCAGTGAAAAACTAGCAAATCAGGGTTATGTCAACTTGACACATAATTTTAAAGTGGTTCTGGACTTTATATCAAAAATTTGTAAGAAAATAATCTGTAGAAAATTGAATTTAGTTTCTAAACTACTAGGCCTTATCTGGAGAAAAAAATAATTTATTGGTCAAAAGTTTGTAGTTTAATCCAGTACTACAAAAATTTCAGGGTGAAAATAAAAAGTAGGTGTATGTCTAACCACCTTAATCAAAATCAAATGATAATATTTTTTTAATATAATTATAGATATAAAAAGTAGACTCATGCTCGAATGTGACACATATTTTTGGGTATTTTTATTCCAAATAAATAATTAAATATGAATTTTCTACTAAAACTTTTTTGCAAAGAAAACTCTCGTGTCTGACCACCTTAACTAATAGAAAAATTTACCAAATTTAATTTTTTTAAATTTTTCTTATGCTAGGCAAAGCATAGAATGTGACGTAACTTTTGGATTTAAAAAATGTTATATCATTTGAAAGTTATAGCTATTTTTCAATCAGTATGTCAATCAACACTTTATAATCATCTTCATTAAAAATTAACTAACAAATACTTATCAAACTCAAAATTTGACAGCAATTATATCGAAGGAATCTTGAGTGTTATAAAAAAATCCTTTTTGTTTCATTCAATTTCGATGAAAATAACATTGTCAGATGGCTACCTGGAGTCTAAGTGTCATTGAAACCCTTCTCAAACACATTTTTTGGGTTGACTGAATAGGCTTGGTAAATACTAAGGCTAATTGGATACTCGAATTCAAATCAGATATCTGATGTCAAATCGAACACCCAATTTCAAATCGGGTATCTAATCAGGTTCGAGATTTTTCAATTGAAATTTGGAGGGAAATTTGAGAGGAGAGATTTTCCAATGTCAAATTTGGAGGGAGGGAAACTTTAGAGTGTTTTAGAGGGAAATTTATTTGGGGGAAGTGTGGACATTGATATTATTGTTATTAACTATTATTATTATTATATATGATTATAATTATTATTGTATTATAGTAATATGTATGATTATTATTATTAAATATAATATAGTTATAAATATTAGTATATATGATAAATATTATTATTATTAAATATATATAGTAATATTATATGACTATTATTATATATAATAATATATATGGTCATTATTATTATTAAATCTATAATCTAGTAACATATATGATTATTATTGTTATATAATCTAATAATATATTATTATTACATTAAAATATACAATATTATATTATTATTAAAAGTAATATTGTCGTAAAATGCATCAAAAGGGTTCATAGGTTAACCTATGACCCCTTTCAACGCATTCCCAATGGGTCCCTAGGGGTCCTAGAGATATACATTGTCATGAAATGCATCAAGAGGGGTCATAGGTTAACCTATGACCTCTCTCGACACATTGGAACCAACCAAATGCATCCCTAGGCATCCTAGGAACCCTAAGGACATAGGTTGTGATGAAATTCTTTCAACCCATATAAACTATTATAATATGTCCTTAGGGGTCCTAGGACCCCTAGAGACATAGGTCGTCATGGAATGTGTTGAAAGTGGTCATACGCCATTCTATGACCCATTTCAACCCATATAAACAAATATAATATGTCCCTAGGGGTCCGAGAACCCCTAGAGACATATTTTGTAATAAAACATGTCAAAAGGGGTCATAGGTCATCCTATGGCCCCTTTCGACCCATATAAATGATTCCAATATGTCTAAAGGGGTCCTAGGAGCCCTAGAGACATATGCCATCATGGAATGTGTCAACCCAACCCATATAAATGATTCTAATATGTCCCTAGGGCTTCTAAGGCCTCTAGAAACATATGTTGTAATAAAATGTGTCGAAAGGGGTCATAAGTAATCCTATGGCCCCTTTCGACCCATATAAATGATTCTAATATGTCCCTAGGGGTCCTAGGACCCCAAGTGACATATTTTGTCATGGAATGTGTCGAAAGGGATCATAGGTCATCCTATGACCCATTTCGACCCATATAAATGATTCTAATATGTCCCTATGGGTCTTAGGGCCATTAGAGACATATGTTGTAATAAAATATGTCAAAAGGGGTCATAAGTCATCCTATAACCCCTTTCAAGTCATATAAAAATTTATAATATATCCCTAGGGGTCCTAGGACCTCTAGAGACATATGTTGTAATAATATATGTTGAAAGGGGTCCTAGGTCATCCTATGGCCCTTTTTGACCAATATAAACAATTCTAATATGTCCCTAGGCATTCTAGGACCCTTAGAAACATATGTCATCATGGAATGTGTTGAAAGGGGTCATAGGTCATCCTTTAGCACCTTTCAACCCATAGATATGATTGTAATATGTCCCTAGGGGTCCTAGGACCCCTAGAGAATATTTCATCAAGGATTGTATCGAAAGGGGTCATAGGTCATCCTATGGCCCCTTTCAACCCATATAAATGATTGTAATATGTCCCTAGAGGTCCTAGGACTCTTAGCGACATATGTCATCATGGAATGTGTCAAAAGGAGTCATAAGTCATCCTATGGCCCCTTTCGATCCATATAAACAATTCAAATATGTCCCTAGGGTTCTTAGGACCCCTAGAGACATTTGTCATCATGAAATGTTTCGAAAGGGGCCATAGGTCATCCTAATGCCCCTTTTGATGCATAGAAATGATTGTAATATAGGGCCCCTAGAGACATGTTGTAATAAAATGTGTCGAAAGGGGGCACAGGTCATCTTATAGCCCCTTTTGACCCATAAAAATAATTGTAATATGTCCCTAGGGGTCCTAGCACCCTTAGAGACATATGTTGTAATAAAATATGTCGAAAAGGGTCATAGGTCATCTTATGGCCCCTTTCGACCCATATAAACAATTGTAATATGTCCCTAGGGGTCCTAGGATGTTTACCAATATATATCATCGTGGAATGTGTCGAAAGGGGTCATAGGTCATCCTATGGCCCCTTTCGACCCATATAAATGATTGTAATATGTCCCTAGGGGTCCTAGGACCCCTAGAGACATATGTCATCATGGAATGTGTCAAAAGAGGTCATAGGTCATCCTATGGCCCCTTTCAACCCATATAAATGATTGTAATATGTTCCTAGGGGTCCTAGGACCCCTAGAGACATATGTCATCAGGGAATGTGTCGAAAGGGGTCATAGGTCATTCTATAGCCCCTTTTGACCCATATATCCCTAGGGGTCGTAGGGCCTCTAAAGACATTTGTAAATGATTCTAATATGTACCTAGGGGTCCTAGGGGCCCTAGAGACATATGTAGTCATGGAATATGTCAAAATGGGTCATAGGTCATCTTATGGCCCCTTTCAACCCATATAAACGATTCTAATATGTCCCTAGGGGTCCTAGGACCCCTTGAGACATATGTCTTCATGGAATGTATTGAAAAGGGTCATAGGTCATCCTATGGCCCCTTTTGACCCATATAAATGATTGTAATATGTCCTTAGGGGTCCTAGGACCTCTAGAGACGTATGTCATCATGGAATGTGTTGAAAGGGATCATAGGTCATCCTATGGCCCCTTGCGACCCATACAAACAATTCTAATATGAGACATATGTTGTCATGGAATGTGTCGAAAGGACCTATGACCCCTTTCGACACATATAAATGATTTTAATATGTCCCTAGGAGTCCTAGGACCCTTAGAGACATATGTCTTCATGGAATGTGTCGAAAGGGTTCATAGGTCATCCTATGTCCCCTTTTGACCCATATAAATGATTCTAATATGTCCCTAGGGGTCCTAGGACCCCTAGAGACATATGTCATCATGGAATGTCTCAAAAGGGGTCATAGGTCATCCTATGGCCCCTTTCAACCCATATAAATGATCCTAATATGTCTCTAGGGGTCCTAAGACCCCTAGAGACATATGTCATCATAGAATGTGTTGAAAGGGGTTATAGGTCATCTTATGGCTCTTTTTGGCCTATATAAATGATTGTAATATGTCCCTACGTGTCCTAGGGCCCCTAGCAACATATGTTGTATAAAAATGTGTCGAAATGGGGCATAGATCATCCTATGGCCCCTTTTGACCCATATAAATGATTGTAATATGTTCCTAGGGGTCCTAGGGCCCCTAGAGGCATATGTTATAATTAAATATGTCGAAAAGGGTCATAGGTCATCTTATGGCCCATTTTGACCCATATAAATGATTATAATATGTTCTTAGGGGTCTTAAGACCCCTAGAAACATATGCCATCATGGAATGTGTTGAAAGGGGTCATAGGTCATCCTATAGCCCCTTTCGACCCATATAAACAATTCTAATATGTCCCTAGGGGTCCTAGGACCCCTAGAGATATATGTCATCATGGAAAGTGTCGAAAGGGGTTATAGGTCATCCTATGGCCCCTTTCAACCCATATAAATGATTTTAATATGTCCCTAGGGATCCAAGGACCCCTAGAGACATATGTCTTCATGAAATGTATTGAAAGGGGTCATAGGTCATCCTATTGCCTCTTTTGACCCATATAAATGATTGATATATGTCCCTAGGGGTCGTAGGTCCCCTAGAGACATATGTCATCATGGAATGTGTTAAAAAGGGTCATAGGTCATCTTATGGCCCCTTTCAACCCATATAAATGATTGTAATATGTCCCTGTGTGTCTTAGGACCCGTAGAGACATATGTCATTATGGAGTGTGTCAAAAGGGGTCATAGGTCATCCTATGGTCCCTTTCGACCCATATAAACAATTGTAATATATCCCTAGGGGTCATAGGATCCCTAGAGACATATGTCATCATAAAATGTGTTGAAAGGGGTCATAGGTCATCCTATGGCCCCTTTTGACGGATATAAATTATTGTACTATGTCCTTAGGGGTCCTAGGGCCCCTAGAGACATATGTTGTATTAAAATGTGTTGAAAGAGGTCAAAAGTCATCCTATGGCCCCTTTTGACCTATATAAACAATTCTAATATGTCCCTAGGGGTCCTAGGGCCCTTAGAGACATATGTCATTGTGGAATGTGTTGAAAAGGGTCATAAGTCATCCTATGGCCCCTTTTGACCCATATTACAATCACCTATGGCCCCTTTTGACTCATATAAATGATTGTAATATATCCCTAAGGGTCCTAGGACCCCTAGAGACATATGTCGTCATGAAATGTGTTGAAAGGGGTCATTGGTCATCCTATAGCCCCTTTTGACCCATATGAACAATTGTAATATGTCCCTAGGGGTCCTAAGACCCCTAGAAAAATATGTTGTTAGGAAATGTGTTGAAAGGGGTCATAGGTCATCCTATGGCCCCTTCGACCCATATAAATGATTCTAATAATAATAACAACAATATTATGTGTTGTTATATAGTAACAAATAAAAATAATATAGTAAAAATAATAATAATAATATAATATAATAATCATATATATATATATATATATTAATATATATTATATTTATAGATTATAATAATAATAATAACATAATATATTATTATAATTTATAATTTATAGATGATAATAATAATAATATATATATTAATAGCATATATAATATATTATGTTATTATATTTAATAATAATATAGTGAAAATAATAATAATATAATATAATATAATTATTTCATATATATATATATATATATATATATATTAATATGTATTATATTTATAGATTATTATAATAATAATAACATAAGATATTATTATATATTAGTAGTTAACATAGGTCATAATAATAATAACATATATTACAGTATTATATTATATAATAATAATAATATAATATAATAATTTCATATATATATATTTATTAATATATATTATATATTTGTAGATTATAATAATAATAACATATATTATTATATTGTAATGTCCCTTTTCTGAATTTATAAGATATTTCAACCCTCTAATCAGATTTTCAAAATCAAACAACCAATATTACAAAGATTCACTAATTTCTCAATAAACCCCAAATCGGGTATGTCCAAAATAGTGCCAAAAACTTCACAACTTTATATATTATTAATAAATCTGAAAGTGGACGTTTTTACAAAAATTTCAGCAGCATAATGGCCTACAAAATGACATTTCTAGATTTATATAGCATTTACACAATAGCTCCCAAACGCAGGACAAAAACCATGCTCATCGGGCTCCCGAAATTAACCCAAAATTCCCGAAAACACCACAAAAAAACTAATTATCTATCTCAGTAGTTTAACCACATCCCAATACACATATTCAAATTTATTTTAACATCTTAAAGTCTGAAATATAGCAGCAACTCAAACTGATATGAAATACTCAACCGAAAACACCAAACTCTTATAAAAAAACACACCCGAAAACCCACAAATTTGCACTGTTCAGCACAAGGGCAAACTCTGCATGAGCTTGCACATGGAATGGACTCAAACTCTCTTCCTTAGCCTTCCTAGAAACCTAAAAAATCCTATCATAAGCTACCTCTCCTACCTTCTTGATGATCTTATAAGGCCCATAGAACCTTGGCTTGAGTTTCTCTGCCCCACTCCTCTTCAAGGTGCTTTGCGTATATGGTTGCAACCTAACAAATACCAAATCTCCCACCTAAAAAGATCTTTCAATCCTTTTCCTATCAGCATATAAATTTTGTTGGTTCTGTGCATGTTGTAGATTATCCTTGAGGGACCTTATTATGTCTTGGCTTTGCTTGACGAAATCACTTGCTACAGGTACTCTGTTATCGAAAAGTATTAGATCAACAAAGAAAAGGGCATCATAACCATAAAGAGCATGAAAAGGAGGCATACCAATAGACAAGTGATGAGATGTATTGTAAAAATACTCCCTTAGGTGTAACCATTTCACCCAAGCATGTTGTTGATTTGAAACATAGTTCCTCAAATATCCCTCTATCCATTTATTAACTATCTATGTTTGTCCATCTATTTGAGGGTGATAGCTAGTACTAGGAGTGAGTTTAGTTCCTACAAATTGAAAGAGCTCCTTCCAAAAAGAGATGAGGAATCTACTATCCCGATCACTAACAATGTTTCTAGGCAAGCCATGTAATCTAAAAATTTCTTTGAAGAACAATTCGGACACTTGTGATGCCTTAAAATCAGATGTGATAGGAAAGAAATGTGCATACTTAGTTAGTCTATCTACCACCACATATATGCAATCCTTACCTTGAACCTTGGGCAACCCAGTGATAAAGTCCATGGAAATACTTTCCCATTTTTGTTCAGGAATAGGAAGTGGTTGCAACAACCCTACAGGAAAATTTTGCTCACTCTTGTTTTGTTGGCATACCATACATTCCTTAATGTGTTTAAGGGCATCCTGCTTCATACCCTTCCATGAAAATCACTCTTGAATTTTTTTGTATGTCTTGAAGTATCCCTGATGACCAGCCAAAGGTGTGTCATGAAAAGCCCTCAATATCCTCTCCTTAGTTTTTGATCCTGGCACTAAGAAGATCCTGTTCTTGTAATAAATCAATTCATCAACAACCTTGTACCTATTATCATCCACTAACTTATCCAAAATCTTGATGGAAAAGGAATCCTTAGCATACTCTAAAATTATGGAGACTTTTCAATTAGCAGAGATAGATGTTAAGGAACACAAAGTGGGCTTTCTTGAGAGAGCATCAGCAACCACATTATTCTTTCCTTTCATGTATTCAATATCAAAATTATAAGCTTGCAATTTTCTTACCCATTTTTTTTGACGATCATTCAAATCCCTTTGGTTCAAGAAGAACCTGAGGCTATTATGGTCTGTCTTTACAATGAATCTCCCACATACCAAATATTGTCTAAACTTATGAAGTGCATGCATGATTGCCAACATTTCCTTATCATAGATGGAGTAACCTTTCTCTGATTGATTTAATTTTCTACTCTCGAATGCTATTGGATGTCCACTTTGAGTTAGGACAACCCCTATACCTTCTTCAGAAGCATCACATTCAACAACAAAAGGTAAAGAGAAATATGGAATTGCAAGCACAGGGCATAAACTCATTACCTCCTTAAGCTTATCAAATTTTTTTGTGCCTCTTCTATCCAAACAAAAGCTCATTTCTTTGTCAATTTAGTAAAGGGGGCAGCAAGCTGAGAAAATCCCTTGGCAAATCTCCTACAGTAGCTACACAACCTGAAGAAACCTCTCAACTATATAAGATTAGTGGGTGGAGGCCAATCCAAAATTGCCTAAATTTTTTGTTGATCAACCTATACTCCTTTAGAACTTATAATATGTCCCAAATATAGGATCTCTGTCAAACCAAACTCACATTTAGATAGCTTAGCATAGAAGGATTGTTGCTCCAAGATTCCCAAAATAGTGTCTATGTGCTTTAGATGCTCTTCCCATGTTTTACTGTAAATCAAGATATCATCAAAAAATACCAAAAAAAAATTTTGAAGATGCTAGCTAAATACCTTATTCATACAAGATTGGAATGTTGCAGATGCATTAGTGAGGCCAAATGGCATAACAAGAAATTCACAGTGCCCATAGTGACATCTAAAAGCAGTCTTTTCCACAACTTCACTCTTCATTCATATTTGATGGTACCCTGATCTTAAGTCAATTTTTGAGAAGTATACAGCACTATGTAATTCATCAATGAGTTCATCTATGCATGGTATAGGATACCTATTTTTTATGGTCTTCTTGTTTAGAGCCCTGTAGTCTATACGCATTCTCATTGTACCATCTTTTTTCTTGACAAGTACCACAGATGATGCAAATGGACTAGAGCTAGGCCTTATGAATCCCATGTCCAGGAGTTCTTTAATAGTTTTTTCAATTTCTTCCTTATAACCTCTTGGATGGTGGTATGGGGTTGTTATAACTGATTTGACACCCTATTCTAACTCTATAACATGCTCAAAACCTCTATCTGGTGGTAATCCTGGAGGCAAGTCATTGAAAACTATACTATGCTTATCAAGAATATTTTGAATTTCAAAATGGAAATTACCTTGATTCTTTGGAGAGTTTGTTGGATGGATTATGACTCCTTCTGCCCATGCTACTTGTCCTCTTCAAAAAGTCCTCTCCATCCTCTTTGCAGAGACCGCCTTAGGTGCTCCATTCGATAAGCCTCTCAATATGACTTCTTTCCTATTGGAATAAAATTTAAACTCCATAGTTTGATGGTTCATGTAATAGCATCCAATAGAGTGCAACCATTGAACACCCAATACAAGATCTGTCTCCCCAATACCAACCACATAGAAGTCATCACATAACTCATAATCTCCTAAGGTCATCTTGAGTTGTTTCACCACCCGTGTGCAAGGCATAGTGAATCTATCAACTACAGTAACATTGAATCCCTCAAAATATTTTTCTTTAAGCCCTCTTTTCATGACAAAATCCTCATCAATAAAATTGTGAGTTGCCCCACTATCAAGAAGAACTGTCAACCTTTGCCCTGCTAGTACCCCTCGAATTTGAAAGGGATGGTATCTTGGGACTCCTACTAATGCTGCTAAAGTGCCATCCTTGCTGATTTCTTTTTCTTTCTCTTCTTCTACCTCCTCCTTAGTGTCATGAAATTCCTCATGCTTATCTAAATTAGATTCTAAAGCAACTTCAATATAGTGCACTTGATCTTTCCCCAAACATCTGTGTCCTGGAACCCATGGTTCTCTACAAGTAAAACAAAGCTTTTTCTTTCGTAATTCACTCCTAGTCTCTTCATCTACCTTCTTTTTTGCCACATTTATCACATCTTTTGGTGGTTGTGTTGGGAAAGTCTTTTTCTAAAAATTTCCCTTATGTTGCCAAAGATTTGGAGTTTTTTTATTAGTGATTGGTTTCATAGGCACGCAAGTTTCAAGTTGCAAGCTTCTTTTGATAGCTTCCTGTAAGGTTGAGGGTGAGAAAGCCTTAACCAAATCCTTAATAGAATCTTCTAAACCATCAAGAAAAAGATAAACAATCCTCTTTTCACTCATATTAAATACCATAACAGCCACTTTTTGAAACTCTTCTATATACTCATTAACTAACTTGGTTTGCTTCAACTTTGACAATTCTTTAAAGTACTCTTCATCATCCTTGAGGTCAAATCTATCTATCACTCTTTGACTGAAATCATCAAATGTAGTTACCTGATCATGACCTTGAGTAGTCATTCCATGATACCACCAATCATAGGCTACATCTTCCAAGTGTAGGCTTGCAAATTGAACAGCATCACTCTCCTTCATGGAGTTAAGTGTGAAGAAAGTCTGTAATTTTTGTAGCCATGCTCTAGCTGAAATTTTATTTGTTCCATCAAAAGTAGGTACTGTAAACTTTCTTATTTTATTTTTGAGCTCTCTTTCACTTATGTCATGCTCCTTCTTGTTCTCTTTCTTAGGCATCAAAGTGTTCATCATATCCACATATTCTCTAAAAGGAACCAAACTGTGAAAGTCATCATCTAAGCCATTGTAAGTAGCTATTAATGCAATCAAGTTACTTGTAACCTCTTCCACGGGATTAAGGGCTGGATTCGATACTGGTGGCTCATCTGCAGGCAAGAAAATAGTTCTGATTGATTTAGATGGTGTGGATTTTAGATTTTTTGGCTCCTCTGAAGGGCTCCTCTGAAGGGCTCCCTTTCTCATTAATAGATGCAACTCCTTGTAGTTTTTCTGTCAATATTCGCAAAGCCTCTCTAGTTTCTGCCAAACTATTCACTTTTTGCTTCTGAGTATTTTGGATGTCTTGGAAGAATTTCTTTGCCATCTCATCTAGATCAGCCATACTTTTCCCTTCCTTGGATTTTGTACTTTTACTTTCAACTGGAGGTTTGATCAAAATTTCTTTATTCTTTTCTTGCTGCAAATATCTTTCTTCTCTTTCACTTAGTTGCATGCAAATTTCTACAAACCCTCAGGCTGGCAAGATCATAGCTCTGATACCACTGTAATGTCCCTTTTCTAAATTTATAAGATATTTCAACCCTTTAATCAGATTTTCAAAATTAAACAACCAATATCACAAAGATCCACCAATTTCTCAATAAACTCCAAATCCGGTATGTCCGAAATAGTGCAAAAAATTCACAACTTCACATATTATTAATAAATATGAAAGTGGAAATTTTTACAAAAATTTTAGCAGCATAATATCCTACAAAATGACATTTCTAGATCTATATAGCATTTACACAACAGCTCCCAAATGTAGGACAAAAACCATGCTCATCGGTCTCTCGAAATTAACACAAAATGCTTGGAAACACCACAAAAACACTAATAATCTATCTCAGTAGTTTAACCACGTTCCAATACATATATTCAGTTTTATTTTAACATCTTAAAGTCTGAAATACAGCAGCAACCCAAACTAATATGAAATACTCAACCGAAAACACCAAACTCTTACAAAAAAACACACCCAAAAACCCACAAATTTGCATTGTTCAGCACAAGGGAAAACTCTGCATGAGCTTGCACATGGAATGGCTTCAAACTCCCATCCTTAGCCTTCCTAGAAACCTAAAAAATCTCATCCTTGGGTCTCCTTCTCCACAGGTTTGGCAGCCTCTGAAGAACAACAAAGCAATAAGCGAAAATCAAGTTCTGGAATGAGCCCATAGTGCCTCCAAACCCCTTAAAAGAGGGCATAACCCTAACTCACATCCAAGAGGGGTTAATAAAATATAATTTAATAATAATTTTTATTTATTAGTCCATTGGTTTCTGAAGATTAGCCCTTTTTGCCGAAACTTCACCTTTTCGGAGCCTGCCTACCTTAGCAAAGTTTATGATTTTTAATTATTTAAAAATGGGACATGACATATATTTAATAATAATATAATATAATAATACATTATAAGGTAATACATAACTCATAACTCATATATTTTTGTAATTCATAACTCATTACTCACTAATAATGAATAGTAATTCATTTTTCCCTCCAATATTTGGGTGGCAATATCGGATATCCAATTTCAAATCGGATATCCAATTTGAAATCAGATACCTGATATTTAATGGCATTATTTTCTCAAAATTTTCTCTATTACTGTAGACCTAACAATATCTCTTTTTGTGGGCCTTTTTCATAGGTTTTAGGAAAATTCACATTTTGGGGCCCAAACAATCGAAAAAAGTTTTATAATATATCCCTAGGTGTCTGATATTGTCATCTAAATGGGGAGTAGCAGTCTCCGAAAGGCTAAATGCAAAAGTAAGGTATCCAATGAAGACATTGCAGCATATAGGGAAAGGGACAAAATAGAGCATCGAAGGAAAAGACAAGGTATGTTAAATGTGAGTCAAGTTGATGATGAATTAGTCGAAGGTGAAATCATAGAGTCAGATAATGAATATGTGCAGTTGGAAAATGAAAATGTACCAATTGAAAACGATAATGCTGGAATTAAAATTTTAGAGAATGAAAATTTTGAGGATGAAATGCTACCAAGTCATAATGTAAATTGCATGATTGACCATGCTGAACATGACAATGCACAGGAACCTTACATATCTCCTAATTATAATCGACATGAAGGTTCCAGAACACTAAAATGGATAATTGAAATTGATGAAACGATTATGATCAATTTGGAAGGGAAAAAATCAAAAGGAACCATTTGGTTATGGGCATCAAGGATATATAAGATGTTGTTCAGCAACAAGACAGTGGTGGAGCAATGTTAGCTTTTTATGAACTTATTAAAGATGCAAAAGATTAGACCTATGCTTTCCAAATTGAAGATTCGTGTCAATAAAATGTTGGAGCATCCAATTTCTATGGATAGACATATCATTTGGTCAGATAATTGTACAGGTCAATTCAAGAATGCTTGCATATTTTATTGGTTGTGTAGGATGCGTGTAGAGAGGGGGTGCCTCATATTTGGAATTTTTTTGAGTCTGGCCATGGGAAAGGGGAACATGATGGAATAGGGGCCTATATGAAGGGAGCTCTAGTTAAGGAGCAATTGAAGATTTCAGTAGCAGAGCTTCTTGATGCTCATAGCATTGTTGATTGGTGTAGTTTAGCATTATCATAGGGGGAGATTCTTGATTCACTGGTACACAGGTTCTTTTGGTTGGTTGAGGAAGGGCCCATAGGTGATAGATCAGATTGTGCTCCAGTGAGAGACTCATCAAAAATGCATTCATTTCGAAGCTCTGATTCTAGTACATGGACCATTTGGACATGAAAACTAGCTTGATTTTGTCCTAGTTTTTTTTAGTGTGATTGGGATCACTATGAGTTGAGTGAGTGGGTAGACACATGGGCTCCACATTATCTTACTCGGTTTTCTATCATACCCTCTATCATAAATGATGACATGGAAAGTTCACTTGAGCATAACCATCTCTCAGATCTTCTTCACCTAGGACATGTCTTTGCATTGGTTGCACCATAGGGGAATGATGAGAAATCTGATTATTGGTTAGCACATTGTGTAAGAGGTAAACAAAAGCTTCCATATCTGATCATAGATGATGATGGATTCACATATCCTACTAGTTCAGTGCTTGTCGTTGGAACATGGCTGCAGACATACATGCTTAAAAGAAATGGAATTCCTGCATTCAAAGACTATTAGAAGCACAAAATAATTCTCATATATTCACATCATATTATAGCAACAAATGTAAAGTTGTTGAAGCACCAAGGAAGACCAAAAGTAAAAGAAATTTTTACTATTACTAATGCTGATCATGAAGCCCTGTTGGGGACCCTAAAATAGAGAGGGGACCCTACTGGAACACTCAACTAGGTATATTTACTTCTTATGTTGTTTTCTTCATAATGATTTAGTGAACTAATGATTATCTTGTTTAATACAATAAGTTACTAATATTTTTTATGATATTGGAATGCAGGTACATCATGAAGAGTGGGGTGTTTGAGAGAATTCTTAAGATTTATGATGTATTGTGATGTCAAATGTGATGTTCTTTTGTATATGATTTTTTCAATAATGAAAAATATAGGTTAAATTAGTTACACATTCTAATTTGTATTTTGGTAGGTTCTTTGTAAGGAATTATAAGAGGATGATATTGAACAAGTTCTTGCAAATCATATTTGCATGTGATACAAGGCTATAAGGACAATTTTAAGAGCATTTATAACTATATGAGTATTGAAGCAAGGAGACAATGAAAGATAATTTCTTGTGAATATCTTATTACAAGTTTGGCTTTTTTCTTATTTGACATAGAGCTGACATTATGATTATTAAAACCATTTTTATCAAACTAATCAAATAAGAAAAATCTAGAAAATATGGATGAACAATTAGAATATTTTATTCCTTAAAAAACAATTTGGGTAAGGTGTCAATAAGTTTGAATACTCATTCGCAATGAGGCATTGAAACAAGAAGTGATTTTATGATGCTAGTATTGTGTAAGCCTTTTACTATAAGTCTTATCAATGCATTTCATTCTTTTTTAGGGTGTGAGGTTTCCATTGTATATTTTACTCATTATTTTATTCTAATAATGTGATCTTGTATATTGTCAAAGTTAAACCCTTGTATATTGTAAACATTTGAGATTGAATCAACATGTTGCATTTGATCCTCTCCATAATCATCTTCACATTCAAGTGCTAGTTTGAATGGTGACTCCTCCCTTGACTTGAGCTAGGAAAAATACCCAATTGCATAGCCTCTTGAAAGCACAAACTTTAAGCTTGATTTGTTGGTTTATATAGTTTTTCTCCTTTTTATTGGTTCATCATGGTTACCATGCATTATTACAACCATGCCAACTCTTCCTCCATTGGCAAAAAGTGTGGCAACAATGCTTACCAAATTAATTTTCCCCCTGATATTAACTTGTCTCCTATATTTAATGTTTTTGACTTGTATGCTTTCAAAGGTACTTTTTCAACCAATGTGGATGCATGTACACTTGAAGAACGCAAGGAGGAGTTAAATAAATCCATACCACCTATGCCTAAACTAGTGGTGGAAACTATTTTGGACAAGAGGATTAGTAACCAAACAAGGAGGAAAACATATTATGAGTATCTAGTACAATGGAAGGGGAAAACAGTAGCAGATGCCACTTGGTTGACAGAGAAGGCTCTTAAGGCCTATGGTATTGAACCTTCACTTCTCAACACTCCAAAGACAAGAGTTTCTTTTATTTAGGGGAGAATGGTGCAGAGCACCTAATTTTTTCTTTTCTTTTCTTGATGTAATAAGGTCTAGGGATAGATCTAATGATCTCCCTATGACCATCCACTTTTGTAATGGACACAAGACCCCATGGTGAAACTATAAGCCTTGGACATCAGTTGGTCCAATAAAGTGGATTTTTGGTTATATGTATGTTTTCTAGGAAGTCTAGGTGTTTAGAACACTAGTAGGGTCCCTAGGAGTTTGTGGAATCCATTTACAAGAAAATTTGTAATAAAAGTTGTCTTAGTGCAAAAATTACAAAGAGTGCAAAAAGTTGCTTAGCAACTTTTGCAATTTTCTTGACAACTTTTCAAAATGTAACTCCTAACGGCTACAACTATCCATAGGTTGGTTTAATTAGTTGCAAATATCCTATAAAGGCTCTAAACATTTGAAGAAGGAGATAGATTGAAAAAACACATTGTACTTGCTCTCAAATCAATAAAAATTTGTTGTTTCCAGTGCATTTTTTTTTATTTCTCACGTGCAGTATGGAACCAAATGGTTGAAGGGTGATTTTTTGCATTGATAAGTTGGCACTATTCATTTAGAAGATCTTGGTTTTGGTTTGAAGTCCCTATCAATCATTTTGCAAAAGATATCATATTTTCTTGGTTGTTGGTCTGAGAAACCCTTAAAATTAGGGTTTGGTCACAAAAATGACCCTAACTTGATTCTCCACTAGTGGATTTCTTTCCATTTTTGCATGGAGTAAGTTAGGGATGTACTCTATCATATTTTGGATGTTTTGGAGTAAGAGGTTGCATTGGTGAATTTTGAGAGCAAGCCCTAGGTCAAATATTTCTATGTATTTGACCCCATTTTGGAGGAATTTGAGTGGATATGATGGTGGAAAGAGTTTGAGGACTTGGTGTAAAAATAAAATACCCTTATCTGATTTTGTGGCCTATATGTTAGTTTGATAATTTAACCATGTAGGGACTCATATAGGGGTTGTTCTATTTCTTTTGCATGGCTATGACCCCTAAAACTTGGAATCTCAAAAATAGGAGGTATACTTGGATATTGTAGAGGATCAACATGCCTAGAGCTTGGAAATTCATTTTTGAGGGCTTCCACTTTAATGGGTTGGTTCATTGACTAGGAACACAAGGTGGTTGGGTCTTTAACTCTTGAAATTTAGAAAATTGCAATCTCATCTACTCTTCTTTTATAGTTATCTCTCTTGCAATATGTTCATCATACTTCCTTTGTTGCCAATCCATTTTTTGTTGATCTTGGTAAGCACACTCATCATTATGCGTGTAATACTCTTTTTTTCTATCAATACTCCTCATCTCCTCTTATGTTATCAACATGAGGGGGACATAAAAGTTCATAGGTGCACCACATCCATAAAATTTCATAAAAATAACATTCTACAACATTAAAGGATGATAGTCCATTTGCACACACTCTTTAGCATCTCCAAATGAGCTATTCATTAATATGGTGATTTCACATCACCAAAACATCTTCAGCTCTTAGTCCCACCCCTTCAAACAAGAGCAAAATTGACAAGAATTCCTTGGCATTTAATCTTGCCTCCCCAAATGAACTAGTCATTACCAAGGTGGTTCAACATCACCCGTTAGTGTTGAACCCTTAGGCCCACCGTTCCAACTGAGAGGAAAACCAGTTCTTAGTCCAATAACATTAATGAAATACAAGGTTATTAATCATTCACATACCTAGTATGTCTTATAAAAAGAGTTTTCAACAATGCATGACATGTTTCCAAATGCATATCCAAAAAAATGCACAAAAATGAAATTCTACAATATTAAAGGATGCTGGTCCCTTTGCACACACCCTTTAGCATCTCTAGAAGAGCCAACGATTTCCATGTGGATTCAATATCACCCAAACATGTTGAGCCCTTAGGTCTGCACATTTGAATTAGTAGGAAAATTGATTGGTTATCCAAAAATGCTCATGCTAAGAAAGCTTGTTAATCGATCACATACCAACCACGTCTCATAAAAAAAAAAATCAAGTAATGCATACATGAGGTATGCACAATCACTAACCATTCCATGCACTTTTTTATCACATCAATACATGGAATACTGGTTCATAGCACCTGATCTTTTTTCTTTTCTTGATGTAATAAGGTCTAGGGATAGATCTAATGATCTCCCTGTGACCATCCACATTTGTAATGGACACAAGATCCCATGGTGCAACTATAAGCCTTGGGCATCAATTTGTCTAATAAAGTGGATTTTTGGTAAATTCCATGTTTTCTAGGTAAATCTAGGTTTTTAGAACATTAGTAGGGTCCCTAGGAGTTTTTAGAGTCCATTTGCAAACAAATTTGCAATAAAACTTGTCTTAGCACAAAAATTGCAAAAAGTTGCTTAGCAACTTTTGCAATTATCTTGACAACTTTTCAAAATGTAACTCCTAATGGCTAGAACTATCCATAGGTTGGTTGAATCAGTTTTAAATAGTTTATATAGGCTTTGATATTTTGAATAAGGGGATAGATTGAAGAAACACATTGTACTTGCACTCAAATCAATAAAGAACTTATTGTTTCTAGTGCTTTTTTTTAATTTTCCACATGCAGTATGGAACCAAATGGTTGAATGGTGAACTTTTTTCATTAATAAGTTGGCACTATTTATTTATAAGATTTTGATTTTGGTTTGAATTCCCTATCAATCATTTTTCAAAATTTATTCAATTTCCAAATACACATCCATAAAAGTGCATAAAAATAACATTCTACAACATTAAAGGATCACCACAGTGTAACTTTGAAACCACTGATCTTGGCATTGAATCATTAGTTCCATTAGCTCTAGGTGGGTGGGTGAACCCTAGTGACACCCTTATTCCAGCCATGAAGACCATCCATCATTCGTGGCCACCATGTACCAAGGAGTCTCCAAGGTGCTCTAACTGCATTTCGAGATCAATCTTTTGAGGGTGGTAACTTGGAGCTCGTGAGGGCTATCAATGAAATGTCAAATTCTATAAGATGGTGATGATGAGGCCTAAATAACCTATCTCATTTTTGATAGATCACATTCTATTTGGATTTGGCATAGTGATCTCACTCGATGCCAAAATTCATAGTGTACCTCAGTTCATAGGTGCACTACAGTGTAACTTTGAAACCGTTGATCTTGGCATCGAATAGTCAGCACCATTAGCTCTAGATGGATGAGTGAACCCTAGTGACACCCTTGTTCCAACTGTAGAGACCCTCCATCATCCACAGCCACCCCGTACCAAGGAGTCTCCAAGGTGCTCTAAGTATGTTTCGAGGTCGATCTTTTGAGGGCTGTAACTTGGAGCTCATGAGGGCTATCAATAAACTATTGAATGCTATAGGATGGTGATACTAAGGTCTTAAATAACCTACCTCATTTTTAGGAGATCACATTCCATTTGGATTCGGCACAATGATCTCCCTTGATGCCAAAACTCACAGTGTGCCTTAGTTCATAGGTGTACCACAGTGTAACTTTAAAGCCATTCACCTTGGCATCAAATCATGAGCACCTATAGCTCTGAATGGGTGAGTGAACCCTAGTGACACCCTTGTTTTGACCACGGACACCCTCCATCATCCACGGCCACCCCATACCGAGGAGTCTCCAAGGTGCCCTAAGTGCATTTTGAGGGCCATAACTTAGAGCTCATAAGGGCTATCGATGAACCTTCAAATGCCATGAGATGGTGATAATAAGGCCTAAACTAACCTATCACATTTTTGAGAGATTACATTCTATTTGGATTTGGCACAATGATCTCACTCGATGCCAAAACTAGCAGTGTGCCTCAATTCATAGGTGCATCACAACGTAACTTTGAAACCGTTCATCTTGGCATCAAATTGTCAGTTCCATTAGCTCTAGATGGGTGATTGAACCCTAGTGACACCTTTTTTCTAACTATGGAGACCCTCCATCGACTGCGGTCACCCCATATTGAGGAGTCTCCAAGGTGCTCTAAGTGAGTTTCAAGGTCAATCTTCTGAGGGTCGTAACTCAAAGCTCATGAGGGCTATCGATGAACTATTGAATGCTACAAGATGATGATGCTAAGGCCTAAAATAACCTATCTCATTTTTGAGAGATCACCTTCTATTTGGATTTGGCACATCAATCTTGCTCAATGCCAAAACTTGCAGTGTGCCTCAGTTCATAGGTGCACCACAGCATAACTTTGAAATTGTTGATCTTGGCATCAAATTTTCAATGCCATTGGCTTTGGATGGGTGCGTGAACCCTGGTGGCACCCTTGTTCCAATTATGGAGACCATCCATCATCCACAGCCACCCCGTATTGAGGAGTCTCCAAGGTGTTCTAAGTGCATTTCAACATCGATCTTCTGAGGGTTGTAACTTGGAGCTCGTGAGGGCTATCAATGAACCATCAAATGATATGGGATGGTGATGTTGAGGCCTAAAATAACCTATCTCATTTTTGAGATCTCACCTTCTGTTTGGATTTGGTGCATCAATTTCGCTCAATGCTAGAACTTGCAGTGTGCCTTAGATTATAGGTGCACCATAATGTAACTTTGAAACTACTGATCTTGGCATCAAATCATTAGTGCCATTAGCTCAAGATGGGAAATTGAACCCTCATGACACCTTTTTTTTGGTTGCAGAGACCTCCATCATTTATGGCCACCCCTTATCGAGGAGTCTCCAAGGTGCTCTAAGTGTGTTTCAAGGTCGATCTTCTAAGGGTCATAACTCAAATCTCATGAGGGCTATTGATGGACTATCAAATGCTACATGACAATGACGTTGAGGCCTAAAATAACCTATCTCATTTTTTAGAGATCACATTTTGTTTGGATTTGGCACAACGATCTCGTTCGATGCCAAAATTCGAAGTATGCCTCAGTTCATAGGTGCACCACAGCATAAATTTGAAACTATTGATCTTGGCATCGAATCATTAGCACCATTAGCTCTAGATGGGTAGGTGAACCCTAGTGACACCCTTTTTCTAGCCACAGAGACCATCCATCATCTGTGGCCACCCCGTACCAAGGAGTCCCCAAGGTGCTCTAAGTGCATTTTGAGGTCAATCTTTCGAGGGTCATAACTTAGAGCTCGTGAGGGATATCAATGAATTGTTGAATGCTACCAGATGGTGATGCCAAGATCTAAAATAACCTATCTCATTTTTGAGAGATCGCATTCCATTTTGATTCAGCACAATGATCTCGCTTGATGCCAAAACTCACAGTGTGCCTCAATTCATCGGTGCACCACAATGTAACTTTGAAACCACTAATATTGGCATTGAATCATTAGGGCCATTAGCTTCAGATGGGCAGGAGAACCCTATAGATACCCTTGTTCTAGCCATGGAGACCATCCATCATCCGCTGCCGCCCTGTACCAAGGAGACTCCAAGGTCCTCTAAGTACATTTCAAGGTTGTTCTTCTGAGGGCTGTAACTTGGAGCTCGTGAGAGCTATCCATGAACCATCAAATGCTACAGGAAAATGAGCCATAAATTTTTCTTGCAAAGTGAAAATGAGTGCAATGAGTCAGTTAGGAATTTGAGCATGACCATACAAGGTAGGAAACACCTATATAAGGTGTGAAATGATAACATGCATTAATGAAGCTAGTTTTGTTAAGTGGATCAGTATGGGTAATCTGATCAATGTGAGAAATGTATAGATGTTATTCATATGGATATGGTATTGGGGAACCAAGTTAAAAGGGCTTAATCCAATCAAGTCTCTTAAGTTGGGATATTTTGAGGTTATGTTTAAATTGAAAAGTTTTAGTATGAGGATGGTAACAAAGTGAAGTGCTAGTTATCAAAGATTGTGATTCTAGGAATGAGTTTGTGGTTGGGAATAGAATCCATGGTTGAGGAGTGGAGTCCTTAACTATGTTGAGATTACATTTGGAAGCCAAGAGTTAGTTTCAAGGTTGAAGGTGGAATTTAAAATTAGATTTGGGGTTATGTGAACCTTGTGTAGGAGGTTAACAAGTGTGTTCATGTCATGATAGCAGTTCAAATTAAACATTGCATCCAAATTTGATAATAAAGGTTGTTAAAATTTTATTCACAAATTATTGCATTTGTCAAATATAACAAACATAATCAAAATTAATGATATTCCATAAACATGAACAATACACATGATCTATGATAAATTGAACAATACTAGATACTAAATTAATATGTATATCATTGTGCACATAAATGACAAAAATATATATATCAAAATACATGTATCCATAGATAAATTACACAAATATATATCAAATATCATGTATCCATAGAAAAAGTACACAAATATATATATCAAAAGACATAGATCCATATACAAAATGTGGCTGATCATGCCATCAAAATGTGTATAATATCAATGTTTCTATAAACAATGTGGCATATGCCATCTCAAAGTGGCTCATGGTGCATCATATGACAACTATACTATTCTAGGGTGTTGGTGGATGATCAAAATGTAGCCTCTTTGCTACATTAGATGGATTGGATGCCTCCTACATAAACAAAAAAGGAAAACCCAAATTTAGACTACTAAATTTATATGATTCTTTGTATCTAACATTAAATTACTCAAATCAATAATGATCTTTTTTTTAATAAATATTTATACTATTAAACATTCATAATAAATACCTCTCTCGTTGACCTCTTGCACCAGTCAGGAGTCCTCATGTATGCCCTCAACAATGCTTGTACCTCACTGATTATTAGTTGTGTGTGTTCAAATATGTTTGTCAAATGAATCTACAACTTAAACTATAACATTATAATTCATTTCATGCTAAATTTATAACATATTTAATCATGAATTCAAACTATGACTTACTAGTGTAGGCTCCTCCTCAGGATATAGTGGTTGCATCATCAAATCTACAAAACTCTCCCATTGAACCTCGCGTGCACTAGGAGTCTCGTGTGAGATACAAAATAGTAGTTCTTAATATCACAGAAATCAGTTTTGAATTTATTTATGAAGATAGAAAAATAAAAAATAAATGATACTTATACATACAATGGGGCTCTTAGTGCGAATGGAAATGTCTGAGCGTCTACAATGTGGAATCTTTATGGGCTCATCGCCAGCAGCCACACCCTATATATCATAAATAATGTAATTAAATTTCATTACAACAAAAAATTTACAAAAATGCATCGATATTTAATCAAATATAAAGCACCTAATTACCTTTCCTTTGTCAATGGGTGTTGGCTCATCCCCTACACTTTGTCCCCCAGGGATAGGTGGTACCTGCAAGATAAAAGAAAGATTAGCAACCATATATGATACAATATCAAATAGAAAAAACAATGAGAACACAACATAATGTACCATAGATGTCTCAAGGCCAAATGAAATGGCCAAGAGCATGGCATCATTAACTTGTCTGAGCTCCTCCTTGGTCATCAACTAAACATGAATGAAGATCACATGCATGTATAAGTCAGTATGGCTTAAAAATTACAATTACTCTATTATAAAAATTAACTTTAAATCACATCTGTCATAACAAAAAAATGTATACACATACTGACACAAAAGGAGTCCATGCCTTTGCATTCCCCTCCCCTCTCACATCAGGGTCTGTAGCCTCTACACATGTGTCTGGTGTATCCTCATCTAATACAAAATGATACTCAAGAAGATCACCTATGGGACCCAGGAAAATACTCTTGCATGTAATGCAAGTGTGAGGCACACAAACATGTGATGAGCTAGCGGATGATGAACTAGCACCAGCATAATCAACATGAGGAGGTAGGACTAGCCTAGCCTAAGATATCAACAGGCTACTCAGGCTATGAATGGCTCTAATGGTCTGAGAGCTAGCCTCTGCCATAATATCAAGATGTTGCACTCAAGGAGGGGGGGAGATATCAGTAGGGGGGACAAAAGTGCCAACTTTCTTCCACTAGGAAGACGGTCTATCCTAAGGAGCTCCTAGTCCTACACTCATGTTGGGCTTCATGCTTTAATAGTTCACTTTGAGTTTCAACACAAATTCTACATATAATTTTCTAAGGAAATAAAATGGCACCTCTAAATTGCTATGTGGAGGGATATCAAAAACCATCCACCAACAATCCCAAAAGTTTGTATGTATGGCATCATTTGTGCACCATTTAATCGATAGTTTGGGTTTTTTTTTGTCAACTGGTATATCAATTTTTGGGTTCACAAAAAGGCTAGCCAAATCCTCTTTGGTTATATTGAGGGTTGTAACCTCATCATAGTCCAAGCCATTATCAAACATCTCATGCATTGTGTCATGCTAATGAAGAGCGGCATTTTGTTGGGTGGTAAGGGTTTCAATGTTATCCACTATGGTGTTTAACATGGATAACATAGGAGCCAATGTGGGTACATTATTATATGTTCTTCGCAAACCCCTCAATTCGGTGAGATTTTCATTTATCAAATCCTCGATCTGAGGAGGGTTTTGGGGGGGTAAAGGATCATTTGGTGGATGATTTTGTGATGACACTAGATCATTTGGTGGGGGGTTATGAGGAATAGTATTCCTTTCCTCAGTGTCATCATTTTGATCATCCATTCCTGTTAATTTGCAAAACATAATTTATATTAAAAAACCTTAATTTTAACAATTTCTATCAAAAAAACCCTAAATTCTAACAAATTCAACTACAACTAACAAATTCAGGATAAAATTTACTAAATTTATATTAAAATTGATTTTAAAAAATTAAAAAATTACTTATATCAGATACATGATATGGAAGTCGATATTCGAAACCCTGTGCATGAGATTCACTTTGATAACAACCCGCAAGTTGCTATTTGTTTTACTATAAAAACTAGCAAATATTGGGTATGCAATACAATATCGAATATCCAATATTTGCCACATCAGCCCCACGTCAACTTGCAAGTTGTCTTTTTTGAAACACCCTGGGGGTCAAAAATGACATATTAGTAATTTATACTATTATATTATTTTATACTATTATATTATATTATACTCATATTAATATTTGTGAATGATTTTCAAAATATAAAAAATATTAATCTTCATAAATAATATAATATATATTTATTATTTTATAATTATATAATGTAATAACTAATTTATTATTTCATATTATTTTATATATATTTCATACTATATATTTTTAAGTATTTTTTGTCGAGTATCCTATATAATATCGGGTATCCAATATCAAATCAGATATCCGATAAGGGTTGGGCCTTACTTTCCAGGTTTGGTACCTGCATAGGTGAAAAAAAGTCAAAGAAAATTTTGAAACACTTTTAGATGTTTTCAAACTCTATTTTTTCACATCACCACTTTTTGTCACACCATGATCCTACACATACCCTTAAATAGGGTAGAGTGATAGAACATAGAGATGGTTTCTTTATTTCTAACTACATAGCAAAATGAATCAAAATAAATACAAAGACAATAGATATGAGCTAGAATATTAGATTTTTTCTATTAAATAACTAAATCAAAACAAATTACAATTGATAAACATTTATAGCTAGTATACCTTATTGTTGTTACAAAAAAAAAAAACATATACAACACTACAAGGCAACAATCAAAATTTTGCATGCCTAGAGCAACCACTTCTCTATAGTGTATTACAATAACATACTTCTACTAAGTCCTCTCTATTCTAAAAATAAGTACAAAGGAAACAATTTAAACTATAGGTACAATCTATTGTTGTCTTGTTTCATATGCTCTATTTTTAGCTTTATCACAGATTTCATATGCATTACTCTCTGCTTATTTTCAAACTGGAAAAAATTCCTTCCTGTTATATATTAGAAAACTTAACTACTAAGTTAATGATTGAGTAGCTTCAAAGACTTAACCACTAAGTTATGGTGGAATAAAAGATAAGATTTCTAGACAAACATAAAGATTGTCCTGATAACAACCTTTAGTTGCTCAAGCTTCTCAAGCTATTGGAAGCTCCTGAATGGTCAATGAGTTGCTTGGAAAGATAAGATAGAGGCTTTAGACAATCAGCTTTATTTTTTAAATTCAAACACCCCCCCCCCTTTGTTTGAGTCATGAAAAACAAAAACCCATGATGATGCTTGATCAACTACTCCTAGATTCTTTCTCAACCGCTGAAATTTTCCAATGCTTAAAGGCTTGGTGAAGATGTCTACTAGTTGATGCTCTGACCTAAAAAACTCCATAGGTATTTCACCTTTTTCAACCTATTCACAAATAAAATGATATCAATTTCTATATGTTTACTTCTACCATGAAATAATGAATTTTTGTTAAAGCAATGGAAGAAATATTATCACAATGTATTGTGGTTTCTTCCACTTGTTCTTCCTTCAAATCAACTAAGATTTTTCTCAACCAAACCATTTGACACATTGTTGCATTTTCTACAATATACTCAGCCTCATCTATAGATTGGAAAGATATGGGTTGCTTCTTGGAAGACCAAGAAATTACTCTAGAACCCATGTGAAAATATAACCAGAAGTACTTTTTCCATTATCTAGACTTCTAGCCCAATCACTAACTATATAGCCAACTAGCCTAGAATCACTATCAACAGTATATAAAATATCATATCCTTTGGTTCCTTTCACATACCTTAGGATTCTCTTACCTTCTTTCCAATGAGTGTCCTTTTGTGTTTCCATAAACTTGGAAATCAAACTCACTACATGCATAATGTATGGCCTAGTTGTTGTTAAGTACACCAAACTTTCAACAAAATTTTTGAACATAGTTGGATCCACACTATTGTTGCAATCTTCCTTACTCAACTTAAGACCTATTGCTATTGGTGTTGGGGCTACCTTGATGTTCATAATTCTAAACCTTTCTAAAATGTTATGTGCATACTTCTATTGAGAAATAAAAATTCCATCATCCATTTGCTTAACTTTTATGACTGGGAAGTATCGAGCAAGATTCCTAAATCTATCATTTCAAACTCATCCTTTATAACTTTCTTAAAATCAAGAATAAGGCAATCATCATCCCTATTAAAAATTGGAACATCAACATATAAGAAAACAATTAAAATCTTACCATTTGTTTCCTTAATGTAAAGAGTAGGTTCACCAATGCTTTTTCTAAAACCATTTCTCTATGACTCAATTTGGTTGTACCATGCTCTTGGTTCTTTCTTTAGTCTGTAAAGAGCTCTCTTCAATCTATATACTTAACCTTCTTCACTTAGAACTTCATAACTAGGTAGTTGGTCCACATAGACTTCTTCTTTCAACACACCATTAAGGAAGGTAGATTTCACATTCATTTGAAATACCTTCCACTTGTGTTGGGATGTAATTTCTATAAAAGAACACATAGTTTCCATCCTTACAAAAAATGCATATGTCTCATTATAGTCTCTACCAAACTATTGTTTGTATCCCTTGACTACCAAACATGCTTTATTCTTATCTTTTTCCATCAACATTATACTAGGTTTTATACACCCATTTCACATCAACAACTTGTTTGTTGGGAGGAAAATTAGTTACCTCCCACAATTCATTTATTTCTATTATATTTATCTCATCATCCATGGACTCATACCATTTTTCTTCTTTCATAGCTTCTTCAAAGTAAACTAGACTACTATGAGAAAATAATGCAAAATTACTATTCTCATCAAAATCATTATACCTTTCATCTTAGTAAATCTCTGTAAAACTTTTAGTATTTCTTGGTAGAAGGGAGGAAAGAATAGGATCTAAACTCTCACTATTGTTGCTATCTTGTGTAGGCTAAATTTGGAGTTGTCTAGAACTATTAGAAATTCTCTTTGTATTATTCTAAGGTTGTTCAGACCTATCTAGAGCTGACTATCTAGCTACCTCTAGTTTCTTTCCTTTCATCCTACTTGTGTCAAGAGTAATCTAGATTTTTCTGAAGCCTTTTGTTTCTATTGTTACTTCATCTTGCTAATCGTCCAACTCATCATCTTCATCAATAATAGTCACTTTACATGAAGTGTTAGATGATGCATCTACCGAGCCATCCCATGACTCATTCTCTAAAAACTCAAGATCTCTTGAAATAGTAATCTTCTTGCTGAGAGGGTTATATAATCTACATGCTTTAGATTTTGAACTATAACCCATGAAAAAACACATCTCACCTTTATCATCAAACTTTTGTCTTTGCTCCTTTGGTACATGTGCATATGCTACACACCCAAATACTCTCGAGTGTTCAACTATCCATCTTTTCCTTTCCCATACCTCAAGAGGTATCTTATCATGGACTTCTTTTATAGGACTTCTATTAATCAAGTAAACTGAGGTTGCTATAGCCTCTCCCCAGTATTCAATCAAGAGACCTTTTGCTTTCAACATACTTCTTTCTATCTCAATGATAGTTCTATTCTTTCTTTAAGCCACTCCATTTTGTTATGGAGTAAAACTAGCTATTAGCTCTTTCCTTATACCATTTTTCTTGAAAAAATTCACAAAAATATTGGAGGTATACTCTCCTCCTCTATATAACCTTAGGACTTTAATGCAATGTCCAATTTCTTTTTCAGCTTGAGCTTTAAACTTTAAAAACTTATCAAAAGCTTCAGATTTGTTTTTCAGAAAATACACCCATGTTCTATGGTTGAAATCATCAATATAGGTCATAAAATAAGTACTCCCTCTTATGGAAGTAACTTGTATAGGGCCTATCAAATTAGAATGCACCAACTCTAATGGTGCTCTAGCCCTTATGGAATTACTAGATTTAAAGGGAAGCCTATGTTGCTTAACCAAAATGCAAGCCTCACACTTGCTCCTAGACTTTCCAACACTTGGCAAACCATCCACCACTCTTTTCTTGGATAAAAAATTCAAACTAGCATGGCCAAGATGTTCATACCTTAAGTTTCATAACTTGGAGGGGTCTTCAATCATGCATTTAAAAGTTGGTTACTTTTGTACTATTGTACACACTTTCTTGGGAGGTGCAACAACATGTTGAGAGTTGAAATGTGTCTCAATATTTAATAGAAACATCTAGATCTTTTTTATTTGGACTGATGCAACAACTTTCTTACTCCTGTCTTTCTCATGAATGACACACTGGTCATTTTCTAACATCACTATGTATCCATTTTGAATGAGTTATCCAACACTCATTAGATTATGCTTAATACCAGGGGTGAAATAAACATTCTAAATTTATTTCTTTTCACTTTGCTTGGTACAGATCATAACAAATCCCTTTCCCATAACAAGAATAGTTGCATTGTTCCCCATCTTGATTTTAGATTTATAGTTCTTATCAATGAAAGAAAACATGCTTTCATTACCACTCATGTGGTTACTACAATAGTTGTCCAAATACCAAACTTCAGTGCTGCCTTCTTCACCAATATTGCACATGATGAAGGTTGTATTGTTCTTTCTTTCTCCACCATTTTCATCAGCAACATTAACATGTTTTTATGGCTGCTCACTCTATTTCTTCCAACATTCAGTTGCATAATGCTCAAACTTGTTGCAATAATAGCATTCAACATTTCTCTTATTAGAGTTGTTATTTCTTCTTCCTCCTCAAGGGCTATTCTAAGAGCTACTTACTAAGATTTCTCCTCCAACATTTCTTTCTCCAAAGCTACCATGTCCTCTTCCTCTAGAACCACATCCATAGTTTTTTTTTTCTCTCCCTTACCTCTTGCATTTCCTTGAGCTCTAAAAGCTATCTCTTGAGAGGAATTTTATGTTATATTAATATGGTGCTCATGAGTATGGAAAGCTCCCATCAACTCATCAACAATCAACTTGGAAAAGTCATTTAACTCTTCAATAGCAATCACAAGCATATCAAATTTTTGAGGTAAACTCCTCAAGATCTTCTCCACAACTCTTTGTTCTTCAATCTCTTCTCCATTATCTTTCAACTAGTTTATCAAAGTGGAGACTCTAGTACTAAACTCTAAAATAGATTCATTCTCTTTTGTAAGAAGATATTCAAACTCTCTTCAAAGCATTTGTAACTTCACAACATAAACTTGATTAGTTCTTTTGAATGTAGTCTCAAGAATATCCCAAGCCTCTTTGGAATAACTAGCTACTACTATTCTCAAGAATAATTTCTCTGTCAAAGTTACTTCAATCATGCTCATTTCCTTAGCATCTTTCCTTCTCATCTCTCTCAACTGAGTCTTCTAATTATTTGTGTAGGTAGTGAACTAAGTAGGGTCTATGGCATATGTGAAACCACTTATCACAAGATCCAAAAAATAATTATCTATCATGATGGTCTTCATTTTTCTCGTAATACATGATATTTTTGTGTATTAAAGGATGACCCTTTCTACCAAACATTTTCTCATCTTTAGCCATGTCTCCTACATAGTAACTTCAAACAGCGAACAAACACAAATGCCTGAACTCACTCAGATTAAGGACTCTATAACTCTGATACCATGTCAAGAGTTTGAAAGAAAAATAGAACAATAGATATAAAAATGATGCTTCCAAAATTAAATGTATTTTCACCCAAATAGGGTAGAGCAGTGGAATATAGAGATGGCTACTATGCTTCCAATTACCATGCAATAGAATGAACCAAAATAAATATAGAGACAATGGATATGAGCTAGACTATTAGATGCTTTCTATTAAATAAATAAATCAAAATGAATTACAATTGATAATAATCTACAACTAGTTTAGCTTATTGTTGTTACAAAAAACAAAAGATATACAACACTATAGAGCTACAATCAAAAGTTTGTATGCCTAAAGCAACAACTTCTCTATAGTGCATTATAATAACATACTTCTACTAAGTCCTCTCTATGCTAAAATAGAGTATAAAGGAAATAATTTAAACTATAGGTGCAATCTAATGTTGTCCTATTTCATATTGTCTATTCTAAACTTTATCTCATATCACATACGCATCACTCTCTGCTTATTTTCAAACTAAAAATATTCCTTCCTATTATATATTAGGAAACTTAACTACTAAGTTGATGGCAAAGAAGCTTCAAAGAGTTAACCACTAAGTTATGATGGAATAGAAGATAAGATATCTAGATAGGAATAAAGATTGTCCTTCTAACATCCTTTAGCTACTCAAGCTACTTGAAGCTCCTAAATAGTCAATGAGCTACTTGTAAAGATAAGACAAAGGCTTTAGAAAATTAGATTTAGTTTTTAAATTCCAATGTTTTTTGCATTAACATGGAAAGAAAGAATCTCACAGACTATTTGACAAAGTGTTTGAGTTTTGTAGAAGTGATATACACATCCTACCATCAGCTTGAGGGGAGTACTTGTTGCATCAAATAGATAATGGATAGACAAAAATAGAGCTTATCATAATGAGGTATTTATAATGCTTTTCTATAGGGGTTCATCTTTCTAAATAATCATAATTTTTTTGAATGACAACATGGTCTTCTCTAAATGAAATTCAAAAAAGAAAAGACAAAGCAGTGTAATGGGGCAATTCTACACTAGTTATTGGCATACAACAAAAAGTGTAACAGGTATACTAGATAAATATTTGTGAGAAGGTGTTCAATTGGTTCTATTGAACAAATAAATCACAATAAACATGAAAAGTTTAAAATATTAAATACAAATATCAGAGACTTCATTATGCCCTTGTTTTGAGAAGCACTCTTTCTAATATTGGTGACACCATTCTAGGAAGCATCATCCTACAATATTTTTTGTCATCTCTTGAAAGTGGTGATAGGATCCTCTTGGCTATAAAGATCTTGGAAAAGGGAATACCTCAATCTGGAGGTCATCCCACCTTAGCACAGTGTCTTGAACTATTGTTAGAATGTATGAATTCTTACCATCCAAACACTAGAGAAGTAATTGCATAAAACAATAAGGTGATCATTCAGTTGGATCTTGTTTCTATTTCCATGGCTTTCTGGTTTCCTATCAATGAATAATATGATGATATATATATATATATATATCTATATATATATATATATATATATATATATATATATATATATATATATATATATATATAAAGATAGAAAAAGAGTATTATGTTGCAAATAAAATGTAGTTCTTGAACACTATTTCAAGATCATGACTCTCATAGGCAAGGAGAGGTAAATCTCAATTAGCAAAGTCCATCCATAGGTCATTATTAAAGAAATATGGGAAATTATGGTAATTCTTCTGAGTATAATAATGGGACTTAGGGACTTGCATGAGTTTGAAGGCTAGATTTTTTTGTTTATCAATATGATCTACAAAGGGAAACAACTTTAGATTTAAAAAATGTTATACCATTTGAAAGTTATAGCTATTTTTCAATCATTATGTCAATCCACACTTTACAATAATCTTTATTGAAAATTAACTAATAAATACTTATCAAACTCAAAATTTTACAACAATTATATCGATGGAATCTCAAGAGTGATATTAAAAAACCTTTTCCATTTCATTCAATTTTGATCAAAATAACATTGTCAAATGGCTACTCGAAGTCTAAGTGTCATTGAAACCCTTCTCAAACACATTTTTTGGGTTTATTGAATAGGCTTGGTAAATACCAGGCCTAATCAGATATCTGATTTGAAATCAGATACCCAATTTGAAATCAGATATCCAATCAGCCCTGACAATTTTACACTCCTATTTGGAAGAAATTTCAAAAGGGGGATTATTTTCAATTTTGAATTTGGAGGGAGACAAATTTAGGAGGATCTAAATTTAAGACAGAAACTTTAGATAGTTTTAGAGGAAAATATATTTCAAGAAAGTGTGGACATTAATATTATTATTATATATTATTATAATTATTATTACATTATAGTAATATATATTATTATTAAATATATATAGTAGTATTACATGACTAAATTATTATATATAATAATATATATGGTTATTATTATTATAGAATCTGTAATCTAGTAACATATATAATTATTATTGTTATATAATCTAATAATATATTATTATTATACTAAAAAATATAATATTATATAATTATTAAATATAATATTGTCCCTTCAATCCATATAAACGATTCTAATATGTCCCTAGGGGTCCTAGGACCCCTAGGGAGACATGTCGTCATGGAATGTGTTGAAGGAGGTCACGGGTCACCCTATGACCCCCTTCAACCTATATGAACGATTCTAATATGTCCATAGGGGTTCTAGGACCCCTAGGGACATATGTCATCATGGAATCTATCAAAGGGGTCACCCTATGACCCCCTTCAACCCATATGGACAATTCTAATATGTCCCTAGGGGTCCTAGGACCTCTAGGGACATATTTCGTCATGAAATGTGTCAAAGGGGGTCATAGGTCACCCTATCACCCCCTTTGACCCATATGAACGATTTTAATATGTCCCTAGGGGTCCTAGGACCCCTAGGGACATATGTCCTCATAGAATGGGTTAAAAGGGGTCATAGGTCACCCTATGACCCCCTTCGACACATAAGAACAATTCTAATTGTCCCTAGGTGTCCTAGGACCCCTAGGGACATATGTCGTCATAGAATGTGTTGAAGGGGGTCATGGGTCTCCCTATGACCCCCTTCGAAACATATGAATAGGACACATAGGGACATATGTCATCATGTAATGGGTCAAAAGGGGTCATACGTCACCCTATGACCCCCTTCGACCCATATGAATGACTCTAATATGTTCTTAGGGGTCCTACGACCCCTAGGGAGATATATCATCATGAAATGGGTCAAAGGGGGTCATAGGTCACCCTATGAGCCCCTTCAACCCATATGAATGATTCTAATATGTCCCTAAGGGTCCTAGGACCCCTAGGGACATATGTAGTCATGGAATGGGTCAAAGAGGGTCATAGGTCAACCTATCACCCCCTACAACCCATATGAATGATTCTAATATGTCCCTAGGGACATATGTCATCATGGAATGTGTTGAAGGGGTCCATAGGTCACCCTATGACCCCCTTTGACACATAAGAATGATTCTAATATGTCCCTAGCAGTCCTAAGACCCCTAGAAACATATGTCATCATGGAATGTGTCGAAGGGGGTCATAGGTCATTACATGACCCCCTTCAACCAATAAAAAATATTTTAGTATGTCCCTAGGGGTCCTAGGACGCCTAGGGACACATGTCATCATGGAATGTGTCGAAAGTGGTCATAGGTCACCCTATGACGCCCTTTGACACATAAGAAAGATTCTAATATGTCCCTATGGGTCCTAGGACCCTTAGGGACATATGTCATCATGGAATAGGTTGAAGGGGGTCATCGGTTACCCTATGACCCCCTTCGACATATAAGAATGATTCTAATATGTCCCTACGGGTCCTAAGATCCCTAGGGACATATGTCATCATGTAATGGGTTAAAGGGGGTTATAGGTCACCATATGACCCCCTTTGACCCATATGAATGATTCTAATATGTCCCTAGGGGTCCTAGGACCCCTAGGGACATATGTCATCATGTAATGAGTTGAAAAGGGTCATAGGTCACCCTATGACCCCCTTCACCACATAAGAATGATTCTAATATGTCCCTAGGGGTCATAGGACCGCTAAGGGCATATGTCATCATGGAATGTGTTGAAGACCTATGACCCCCTTCAACCCATAAGAATGATTCTAATATGTCCCTAGGGGTCCTAGCACCCCTAGGAGCATATATTGTCATGTAATGGGTTAAGGGGGTCATAGGTCATCCTATGACCCCCTTCAACCCATAAGAACAATTCTAATATGTCCCTAGGGGTCCTAGGACCCCTAGGGACATATGTCATCATGGAATGTGTTGAAGGAGATTATAGGTCACCCTATGACCCCCTTCGACACATAAGAATAATTATACTATCTCCCTAGGGGTCCTAGGACCCCTAGGGACATATGTCATCATGGAATGGGTTGAAGAGGGTCATACGATGACCTGTGACACTCTTCGATCCATAAGAATAATTATAATACGTCCCTAAGGGTCCTAGGACCCCTAGCAACATATGTCATCATGTAAGGGGTCGAAAGGGGTCGAAGGGGGTCATAGGTCACCCTATGACCCCCTTCGACAAATAAGAATGATTATAATATGTCCCTAGGGGTCCTAGGACCCCTAGCGACATATGTCATCATGAAATGTGTCGAAGGGGGTCATACCCTATGACCCCCTTCGATCCATAAGAATGATTATAATATATCCCTAGGGGGTCCACCCCCTTCGACCCATAAGAATAATTATAATATATCTCTAGGGGTCTTAAGACCCCTAGTAACATATGTCATCATGTAATGGGTTGGAGAGGGTCATAGGTCACCCTATGACCCCCTTTGACCCATATGAACAATTCTAATATGTCCCTAGGGGTCCTAGGACCCCTAGGGACATATGTTGTCATGGAATGGGTTGAAAGGGGTCATAGGGTCGACACATAAGAATGATTCTAATATGTCCCTAGGGGTCCTAAGACTCCTAGGGACATATGTCATCATGGAATGTGTTGAACGGGGTCATAGGTCAACCTATGACCACCTTCAACCCATAAGAATGATTCTAATATGTCCCTAGGGGTCCTAGGACCCACAAAGACATATGTTGTCATGTAATAGGTTGAAGGAGATTATAGGTCATCCTATGACCCCCTTCGACCCATAAGAATGATTCTAATATGTCCCTAGGGGTCCTAGGACCCCTAGAGACATATTTCGTCATGGAATGTGTCAAAGGGGGTCATAGGTGACCTATGACCCCCTTCAACACATAAGAATGATTCTAGTATGTCCCTAGGGGTCCTAAGACCCCTAGGGACATATGTCATCATGGAATGGGTCAAAGGGGATCATAGGTCACCCTATGACCCCCTTTGACCCATAAGAATGATTATAATGTGTCCCTAGGGGTCCTAGGACCCCTAGGGACATATGCCATCATGTAATGGGTCGAAGGGGGTCATAGGTCACCCAATGACCCCCTTTGACACATAGGAATGATTATAATATGTTCCTATGGGTCATGGAATGGGTCGAAGGGGGTCATAGGGTGACCTATGACCCCCTTCAACCCATAATAATGATTCTAATATGTCCCTAGGGTTCCTAAGAACTCTAGGGACATATGTCGTCATGTAATGGGTCGATGGAGGTCATAAGATCATCTTATGACCTCCTTCAACCCATAAGAACAATTCTAATATGTGTCATAGAATGTGTCAAAGAGGGTCATAGATCACCCTATGACTCCCTTCAATCCATAAGAATGATTCTAATATGTCCCTATGTGTCCTAGGACCCCTAGGGACGTATGTCATCATGTAATGGGTCAAAAGGATGACCTATGACCCCCTTTGACCCATAAGAGTGATTCTAATATGTCCCTAGGTGTCCTTGGACCCCTAGGGACATATGTTGTCATGTAATGGGTTGAAGGGGTCATAGGTCACTATATGACCCCCTTCGACCCATATGAACGATTCTAATAAGGACATATGTCTCATGTAATGAGTCAAAGGGGGTCATAGGTCACCCTACAACCCCCTTGGACCCATATGAACAATTCTAATATGTCCCTAGGGGTCCTAAGATCCCTAGGGACATATGTCATCATTTAATAGGTCCATGGGGGTCATAGGTCACCCTATGACCCCCTTCAACACATAAGAATGATTTTAGTATGTCCTAGGGGTCCTAGGACCCCTAGAGACATATGTCATCATGGAATGGGTCGAAGGGGGTCATAGGTCACCCTATGACCCCCTTCGACCCATAAGAACAATTCTAATATGTCCCTAGGGGTCCTAGGGCCCCTAGGGACATATGTCATCATGTAATAGGGAGAAGGGGTCATATGTCATCCTATGACCCCCTTCAACCCATAAAAACGATTCTAATATGTCTCTAGGTATTCTAAGACCCCTAGGGACATATGTCATCATGTAATGGGTCGAAGGGGGTCATAGGTCACTCTATGAACCCCTTTGACCCATATGAACAATTCTAATATGTCCCTAGGGGTCCTAGGACCCCTATGGACATATGTCATCATGTAATGGGTCAAAGGGGGTCATAGGGTACCCTATGACCCCCTTCAATCCATATGAATGATTCTAATATGTCCCTAGGGGTTTGAGGACCCTTAGGGACATATATCATCACGTAATGGGTCAAAGGGTGTCATAAGTCACCCTATGACCCCCCTCGACCCATATGAATAAATCTAATATATCCCTAGGTGTCCTAGGACTCCTAGGGACATATCTCATCATGGAATGTGTCAAAGGGGGTCATTGGTAACCTATGACCCCTTTTAACTCATATGAATGATTCTAATATGTCCCTATGGGTCCTAGGACCCCTAGGGACATATGTCATCATGTAATGGGTCAAAGGGGGTCATAGGTCACCCTATGACCCCATTCAACACATAAGAAGGATTCTAATTAGATTATAATACTAATAACCTAATATATTATTATATATTAATAAAATAGGTCATAATAATAATAATATAATATAATAATATATATTATATTCATAGGTTATAATAATAACATAATATATTATTATATATTAATAGATTATAAGTTTTATCTTTACGTTACGTTATTTTATATATATATATATATATATATATATATATATATATATATATATATATATATATATATATATATATATATATATATATATATATATATATATATATATATATATATATATATATATATATATATATATTACAATATATCTTTACATAGCAATATAACTCAAATAATTCATAACTCACAAATTGAAATTATATCATAACCCACATATTCATTTTTCCCTCTAATTTATTTTGGGAGAATATTCAATATTCGATATGAAATCAGATATCCAATGTCAAATCGGATATCCAATAGAACTGGGATCATTTTCTCAGATATTTCATATCCCTACATATTGGACAACATCACTTTTTGAGGGCCTTTTTCATGGGTATTTTTACAAAAAATCATGTTTTGGGGCCCAACCAATCAAAAAAAGTTTCAAAATATAACCCTAGGTGTCCGATATTGTCATCTAAATGGGGAACAGCAATCGTCAAAAGGCTAAATGCAAAAGTAAAGTATCCAATGAAGACATTGCGGCATATAGGGAAAGGGACAAAATGGAACATTGAAGAAAAAGATAAGGTATGTTAAATGTCAGTCAAGTTGACAATGAATTAGTCGAAGGTGAAATCATAGAGTTAGATAATGAATATGTGTAGTTGGGGAATGAAAATGTACCTGTTGAAAATGATAATGTCGGAATTGAAAATTTAGAGAATGAAAATTTTGACAAAATGCTACCAAGTCATAATGTAAATTGCATAATTGACTATGCTAAACATGACAATGCATAGGAACCTAATGGACAAGAACCTTACATATCTCCTAATTATAATAAACATGAAGGTTCTAGAACACCAAAATGGATAATTAAAATTGATGAAATGATTATTACTAGTTTGGAAGGGAAAAAATTAGAAAGAACCATTCAGTTATGGGCTTCAAGACTATATAAGATGTTTTTCGGCAACAAGAAAGTGGTAGAGAAATCTTAGCTTTTCATGCACTTGTTAAAGATGCAAAAGATGAGACCTATGCTTTCCAAATTGGAGATTCATGTCAATAAAAATTTGAAAAGAAATGCCATTATTGTGAAGAATCTTTTTAATGCTCTCAAAAGAATTGGAAAAAATAGCAAGGAGAAGGATAACAGAGCTGCTTGAAGGGTTATTACAACCTCTTTGGTAAGTCATCATTTGAGAAAGAGTAGATATATGAGACAAAGATGAATTGATTTGAATCTAAAGCATACTACTTTGAGAAGAGCACTTAGTCAATGAGATAAAATTGATGATCCTCTTTAAAATGAAACATGGACATTTGGTGGGAGACTTCAACATTTTGATAAGAAGCTATCTAATGATGTGAAGGAAGAAATTACATAATTTTGGCACTCTAGCTCACGAGTATCACCCAATGCTAAAGACGTGTTAAAGTTGAGAATTGGCATCAGAGACCACATGCCACATCCTAAACACTATTTGGAGGTAAGTCAAACTATGTTGTTGAAACAATTTACAAAGAGTCATCCAAGTCTTCATATATCACAAATGGGTTTCAAATCTTTGAAGCCATTTTATTGTGTGCCACTCAAAATTTGAAATACATGTTGTTGCAAATATCATGTTGATTTTTTTATGCACCATAAACTATTATACTCCATCCGTTCTACTTTTCATAGTAAAGAACTGTTGGAGGATTGTGGTGCTAGTGGGCTTCCAAAATCATCAAGAGACTTGCTAGATCAACTTTTATGTCGTAGAGTTGATGGTTGTTTCTTTTATAAAAATGCTTTCTTAAATGAGAAGTGTTCAGAATGTGGTGGCTTATCCAAGTTTGACACATGTTTCCATGAGGGGTGAGAACAAGATCTTGGAAACACAATAGTGAAAAAAAAGGTATATGAAATGGTGAAATACACATTGAAGAGTGGGGGTGAGAGCTCTAGATGTGAATTGGTTGGAAAAGATATCAATGTGGCTAGTTTTATTTCAGATTTCAAGGCAAATATTTTCTACAAGTATGCAAGACATAGTCACAGGTCTCAGTGGTTGGATCAATAATTTAAAATGTGTATGGAGACTTTTCCCATTTGCACTATTATATTAGTTGTTGATTTTTCTGAGAACTACACATTGCAACCTCAAAATGAGACACAATCTCAGTATTACAACTCCATTCAGATTGCTATTTTCATTCACATAACATATAGACATGCCCCTGATAGTGCAAAAGATAATCAAAAGATTATTAGAGAGTATCATTTTTATATGAGTGATGATAGATCTCACTCTCATGAGTTTTTACAACATTGTTTCAAGAATTATTTTGATTTCTTACATGAGCATGCAATTGCTATGGATAGACATATCATTTGGTCAGATAATTGTACAGGTCAATTCAAGAATGTTTGCATGTTTTATTGGTTGTGTAGGATGCACGTAGAGAGGGAGGTGCCTCATATTTAGATTTTTTTTGATTCTGGTCATGGAAAAGGGGAACATGATGGAGCAGGGGCATGTGTGAGGAGAGCTCTAGTTAAGGAGCAACTGAAGATTTCAGCAACAGAGCTTCTTGATGCTCATAGCATTATTGATTGGTGTAGTTTAGCATTATCATAAGGGGGACTCTTGATTCAGTGGTACACAGGTTCTTTTGATTGGTTGAGGAATGGTCAATAGTTGATAGATCAGATTGTGCTATAGTGAGAGACTCATCAAAAATGCATTCATTTCGGAGCTCTGATTCTAGTACATGGACCATTTGGACATGATATCTAGATTTCTTTTGTCCTAGTTGTTTTCAGTGTGATTGGGATCACTATGAGTTGAGTGGGTGGGTGGAAACATGGGCTCCACATTATCTTACTCCATTGTCTATCATACCCTCTATCATAAATGATGACATGGAAAGTTCACTTGAGCATAACCATCTCTCAGATCTACTTCAGCTAGGACATGTCTTTGCATTGGTTGCACCACAAGGGAATGATGAGAAATCCAATTATTGGTTAGCACATTGTGTAAGAGGTAAACAAAAACTTGAACAACCAATCACAAATGATGATAGATTCACATATCCTACTAGTTCAGTGGTTGTCACTGGAACATGGCTACAGACATACATGCTTAGAAGGAACGAAATTCCTACATTCAAAGATTATTAGAAGAATTTAATAATTCTCATATATTCGCATCATATTATAGAAAAAAATGTAAAGTTGTTGAAGCATCAAGGAAGACCAAAAGTAAAAGAACTTTTTACAATTACTAGTGGTGATCATGAAGCCCTATTGGAGACCCTAAAACAAAGAGAGGACCCTACTAGAACACTTGACTAGGTATATTTACTTCTTATGTTATTTTCTTCATAATGATTCAATGAACTAATGATTATCTTTTTTTTTACAATAAGTTACTAATTTTTTTATGATATTGGAATGTAGGTACATCATGAAGAGTGGGGAGGGGGGGAAGTGGTGTTGGGGAGAATTCTTAAGATTTATGATGTATTATGATGTAAAATGTGAACTTTTTTTGTATATGGTTTTTGTAATAATGAAAAAGACAAGTTAAATTAGTTGCACATTCTTATTTTTATTTTGGTAGGTTTTTGTAATAATCCATAAAAATTCACAAAAATGAAATTCTACAATATTAAAAGATGCTAGTCCCTTTGCATACACTCTTTAGCATCTCTAGAAGAGCAAGTGATTTTCATGTGGATTCAATATCACCCAAACATGTTGAGCCCTTAGGCACACCCATTTGAATAATTACGAAAATTGATTGGTTATACAACAATTCTCATGCTAAGAAAGCTTGTTAATCGATCACATACCAACCACATATCATCAAAAAAAAATCAAGTAACGCATACATGAGGTATGCACAATCACTAACCATTCCATGCACTTTTTTATCACATCAATACATGGAACACTAGTGCAGAGCACATAATATTTTTTCATTTCTTGATGTAATAAGGTCTAGGGATAGATCTAATGATCTCCTTATGACCATCCACATTTGTAATGGACACAAGACCCCATGGTGCAACTATAAGCCTTGGGCATCAATTGGTCTAATAAACAAACTTTTTGGTAAATTCCATGTTTTTTAGGTAAGTCTATATGTTTAGAACATTATTAGGGTCCCTAGGAGTTTGTAGAGTCCATTAGCAAACAAATTTGCAATAAAACTTGTATTAGTGCAAAAAGTTGCTTAGCAACTTTTGCAATTTTCTTGACAACTTTTCAAAATCTAACTCCTAATGGCTAGAATTGTTCATAGGTTGATTGAATCAGTTATAAATATCCTATATAATCTCTAAGCTTTTGAAGGAGGAGATAGATTGAAGAAGCACATTGTACTTTCTCTCAAATCAATAACAAACTTGTTATTTCCAGTGCATTTTTTAGATTTTCCACTTGTAGTACGAAACCAAATGGTTGAAGAGTCAACTTTTTGCATTGATAATTTGGCACGAAGAGCATCCATCATCCATAGCCACCCATACTAAGGAGTCTCCAAGGTTCTCTAAGTGTATTTCGAGGTCGATCTTTTGAGGGTCATAACTTGAAGCTCGTGAGGGCTATCGATGAAACATCGAATTCTATAGGATGGTGATGTTGATACCTAAATAACCTATCTCATTTTTGAGATATTACATTCTATTTGGATTTGGCACAGTGATCTCGCTCGATGTCAAAACTCACAATGTGCCTCAGTTCATAGGTGCACCAAAGTGTAACTCTGAAATTGATGATCTTAGCATCTAATCATCAATTCTATTAGCTTCGAGTGGGTGGTTGAACCCTAGTGACACCCTTGTTTTGGCCACGGATACCATCCATCATCTGTGGCCACTGCGTACCAAGGAGTCTCCAAGGTGCTCTAAGTGCATTTTGAGGTTGATCTTCTGAGGGTCATAACTCAGAGCTCACGAGGGCTATTGATGAAACGTTGAATTCTACAGGATGGTGATGCTGATACCTAAAATAACCTATCTCATTTTTGAGAGATCACATTTCATTTGGATTTGGCACAATGATCTCGCTTGATGCCAAAACTTGGAGTGTGCCTCAATTCATAGGTGCATCAGAGCGTGACTTTGAAACTGCTGATCTTGGCATCGAATCATCAGTGCCATTAGCTCCGGGTGGGTGGGTGAACCTTAGTGACTCACTTGTTTTAGCCATGGATATCATCCATCATCCATGGCCACTTTGTACAGAGGAGTCTCCAAGGTGCTCTAAGTGTGTTTTGAGGTCAATCTTTCGAGGGTCATAACTCGGAGCTCGTGAGGGCTATCAATGAAACGTCAAATTCTACAGGACAGTGATGCTAATACGTAAATAACCTATCTCATTTTTTAGAGATCACATTCTATTTGGATTCGACATAGCGATCTCCCTCAATGCCAAAAATTGTAGTGTGCCTTAGTTCATAAGTGCACTAGAGCGTAACTCTAAAACTATTGATCTTGGCATCTAATTGTCAGTGTTATTAGCTCTGTGTGGGTGGGTGAACCCTAGTCACACCCTTGTTTTAGCCATGGAGAGCATCCATCATCTGTGGCCACCGCGTATCGAGGAGTCTCCAAGGTGCTCTAAGTGTATTTTAAGGTCAATATTTCGAGGGTCATAACTCAAAGCTCATGAGGGCTACTGATCAAATGTCAAATTTTATAGAATGGTGATGCTGATACCTAAAATAACCTATCTCATTTTTGAGAGATCACATTTCATTTGGATTCGGCACAACGATCTCGCTCAATCCCAAAACTTATAGTGTGCCTCAATTCATAGGTACACTAGAGCGTAACTCTGAAACTACTGATCTTGGCATTAAATCATCAATTCCATTAGATCTGAGTGGGTAGGTGAACCCTTATGACACCCTTGTTTCAACCATAGACAACATTCATCATCTGTGGCCATCCCGTACTGAGGAGTCTCCAAGGTGCTCTAAGTGCCTTTCGAGGTCGATCTTCTGAGGGTCATAACTTAGAGCTCATGAGGGAAATCTATGAAATGTCAAATTCTATAGGATGGTGATGTTGATACATAAAATAACCTATCTCATTTTTGAGAGTCACATTTCATTTGGATTTGGTATAGCGATCTCGCTCGATGCCAAAACTCGCAGTGTGCCTCAGTTCATAGGTGCACCAAAGCGTAACTTTGAAATCACTGATCTTGGCATCTAATTGTCAGCACTATTAGCTCTAGGTGGCTAGGTGAACCCTAATGACATTCTTGTTTCTACCATAGAGACCATCCATCATCTGCAGCCACCACATACTGAGGAGTCTCCAAGGTGCTCTAAGTGCATTTTGAGGTTGATTTTTCGAGTGTCATAACTTTGAGCTCGTGAGGGCTATCAATGAAACATAAAATTATACAAGATGGTGATGCTGATACCTAAAATAACCTATCTCATATTTGAGATATCACATTCTATTTGGATTTAGCACAGTGATCTCGCTCAATGCCAAAACTCGCAATGTGCCTCAGTTCATAGGTGCACTAGATCATAACTCTAAAACCATTAAACTTGGCATTGAATCATCAGTGCCATTAGTTCTAGATGGGCAGGTGAACCCTAGTGACACCCATGTTTTGGCCATGGAGAGCATCTATCATCCGCAGCCACCCTGTACCGAGGAGTCTCCAAGGTGCTCTGAGTATGTTTCGAGGTCAATCTTTCGAGGGTCATAACTCAAATCTCGTGAGGACTATTGATGAAACGTCAAATTCTATAGAATGGTGATGATGATACCTAAAATAACCTATCTCATTTTCAAGAGATCATATTTCATTTGGATTCGGCACAGTGATCTCGCTTGATGCCAAAACTCGCAGTGTGCCTCAGTTCATAGGTGCACCAGAGCGTAACTTTGAAACCACTTATCTTGGAATTGAATCGTCAGTGCCATTAGCTCTAGGTGGATGGGTGAACCCTAGTGACACCCTTCTTTTGGCTATAGAGATCATCCATCATCCGTAGCCACCCCGTACTAAGGAGTCTCCAAGGTGCTCTAAGTGAGTTTCGAGGTCGATCTTCCAAGGGTCATAACTCGATGCTTGTGAGGGCTATTGATGAAACATCAAATTCTATAGCATAGTGATGTTGATATTTAAAATAACATATCTCATTTTTGAGAGCTCACATTCCATTTGGATTTGGCATAGCGATCTTTCTTGATGCCAAAACACGTAGTGTGCCTTAGTTCATAGGTGCACTAGAGTGTAACTCTGAAACTATTGATCTTGGCATCGAATCGTCAACGCCATTCACTCTAGGTGGCTAAGTGAACCATAGTGACACCCATTTTTTGGCCATGGACAAAATCCATCAACCCCATCATGAGGAATCTCCAAGGTGCTCTAAGTGCATTTCAAGGTCGATCTTCTAAGGGTCATAACTCGGAGCTTGTGAGGGCTATCGATGAAATGTTGAATGCTACAGGATGGTGATGTTGAGGCCTAAAATAACTCAAAGCTTGTGAGGGTTATCAATGAACCATCCAATCAAGTCTCTTAAGTTGAGATATTTTGAGGTTATGTTGAAATTGAAAAGTTGTAGTATGAGGATAGTAACAAAGTGAAGTGCTAGTTATCAAAGATTACGAATCTAGGAATGACTTCATGGTTGGGAATAGAATCCATGGTTGAGGAGTGGAGTCCTTAACTATCTTGAGATTATATTTGAAGCCAAGAGTTAGTTTCAAGTTTGAAGGTAGAGTTTAAAATCAGATTTGGGGTTATCTGAACCTTGTGTAGGAGGTTAACAAGCATGTTTATGTCATGATAACACTTCAAATTAAACATTGTATCCAAATTTGATAATAAATGTTGTTAAAATGTTATTCAAAAATGACTACATTTGAATCAAATATAACAAACATAATCAAAATTAATGATATTCCATAAACATGAACAACACACATGATCCACGATAAATTGAACAATACTAGATACTAAATTAATATGTATATCATTGTGAACATAAATGACAAAAATACATATCAAAATACCTGTATCCATAGGCAAAATTTTACACAAATATATATCAAATATCATGTATCCATAGACAAAGTACTCAAATATATATCAAAATACATAGATCCATATACAAAATGTGGCTGATCATGCCATCAAAATGTGTATAATATCAATGTTTATGTCTACAATGTGGCATATTCCATCTCAAAATGTCTCGTGATGCATCCTATGAAAATTATACTATCCTAAGGTGCTGGTGGATGATCAAAATGCAGCCTCTTTGCTACACTAGGTGGATCGAATGCCTCCTACATAGACAAAAAAGGAAAACTCAAAGTTAGATTACTAAATTTATATGATTCTTTGTATCTAACATTGAATTACTCAAATGCATAATGATCGTTTTTGTAATGAAGATTTATACTATCAAAATTTCATAATAAATACCTCTCTCATCAACCTCCTGTGTCAGTCAAGAGTCCTCTCGTATGCCCTTGGCAATGATTGTACCTCGCTGATTGTGGACTGTGTGTGTTCAAATATGTTTATCAAATGAATCTACAACTTAAACTATAACATTATAATTCATAGCATGCTAAATTTATAACATATTTAATCATGAATTCAAATTACAACTTACTATTGTAAGCTCCTCCTCAGGATAGAGTGGATGCATCATCAAATCTACATAACTCTCCCGTTGGACCTCATGTGCACTAGGAGTCTCCTATGAGATACAAAATAATAGTTCTTAATATCATGGAAATCAGTTTTGAATTTATTTATGAAGATAAGAAAAATAAAAAATAAATGATACTTATACATACAATAGGGATCTTAGTGTGAATGGAAATTCCTGATCGTCTACAACACGAAATCTATACAGGCTCATCACCAATAGCCACACCCTATATATCATAAAGAATGTAATTAAATTTCATTTCCACAAACATTTTACAAGAATTCATCAATATTTAATCAAATAGAAAGCACCTAATTACCTTTCCTTTGTCAATGTGTGCTGGCTCATCCCTCGCACTTTGTCCCCCAGGGACAGGTGGTACCTGCAAGATAAAAGAAATATTAGTAACCATATATGCTATAATATCAAATAGAAAAAATAATGTGAACACAACATAATGTACCATAGATTTCTCAAGGCCAAATGAAATGGCCAAGAGCGTGGCATCATCAATCTGTCTAAGCTCCTCCTTGGTCATCAACTAAACATGAATGAAGATCAAATACATGTATAATTCAATATGGCTTAAAAATTAAAATTACTCTATTATAAAAATTAACTTTAAATCGCATATTTCATAACAAAAAAATGTATACACATACCGACACCGAAGGAGTCCATGCCTCTACATTCCCCTCCTCTCTTGCATCAGGGTCTATAGCCTCTATGCATGCATTTGGTGTATCCTCATCTAATATAAAATGATACTTAGGAAGATCACCTATGGGATCCAAGAAAATATTCTTGCACGTAATGCAAGTGTGAGGCACACATACATGTGATAAGCTAGCCGATGATGAACTGGCACTAGCATCATCAACACGAGGAGGTAGGACTGACCTAGCCTGAGATATCATTAGGCTACTTAGCCTATGAATGGCTTTGATGGTCTGAGAGCTAGCCTCTACCATAATATCTAGATGTTGCACTCGAGGAGGGGGGGAGATATTAGTGGGGGGGAAAAAAGTGCTAGCTTTCTTTCACTGGGAAGAGGGTCTATCCTGATGAGCTCCTAGTCCTACACCCATGTTGGGCTTCATGCTCCAATAGTTCACTTTAAGTTTCAACACAAATTCTGCATATAATTTTCTAAGAAAATAAAATGGCACATCTAAATTTCTATGTAGAGGGATATCAAAGACCATCTAACAACAATCTCAAAAGTTTGCATGTATGGCATCATTTGTGCACCATTTACTCGATAGTTTGGATTTTTTTGGGTCAACTGGTATACCCATTTTCAGGTTCACAAAAAGGCTAGCCAAATCCTCTTTGGTTATATTGAGGGCCACAACCTCATCATAGTCCAAACCATCATCAAACATCTCATGCATTTCATCATGCCAATGAAGAGCGGCATTTTGTTGGTTCATAAGGGTTTCAATGTTATCCACTATGGTGTTTAACGTCGATAACATAGGAGCCAATGTGGGTAAATTGTTATAGGTTCTTTGCAAACCCTTCAATTCGGTGAGATTTTCATTTATCAAATCCTCGATTCGAGGAGGCTTTTGAGGAGTAGAGGATCATTTGGTGGATGGTTTTGTGGGGGCACTAGATTGTTTGTGGGTGGTTACTAGGAATATTATTCCCTACCTCAGTGTCATCATTTTGATCAGCCATTCCTATTGAATTGCAAAATGTAATATATATTTTAAAAACCTTAATTTTAACCAAAAAAATTCAAAAAAAACCTAGATTCAACAAAAACAAACAAAATCATGATAAAATCTATTGAATTTATGTTAAAAATGATTTTTTTTAAATTAAAAAAAACCTTATATCTGATATCCGATCGTCACTCCAAATACTGGCATTCAAATAAGCAAAATAAGGGCCTACGGGTCTGTGTTTTTTTTAATATTGGGACATAGGTATCAAATATTCGATACTATATCGGATATCCGATATCTATGGCAGTTAACACAATGTGTATATTATATATTATATTATAATATATTACTTTTTTATTATATATTATATTATAATGTATTAGTTTTTTATTATTATATTATATTTTTTATATATATTATATTACATTACTATATATTATTATGTTACTATATATTATAATATAAAATATTATATTATATTATTATTATATAATAATATTATTATATTATATTATTATAATATAATAATATATTATATTATATTATTATATTATTATAATGCATTATATTATATTATTATAATTTATAATGTATTATACTATTATAATATAATATTTTTATATTATTATAATATAATATTATTATATTATAGTATAATAATTATAATTATTATATGATTATAATGTCATTTATTAGATATTTGATAAAGCTCGGCCTTATTTTTTAGGTTTGGTGCCTAGATAGGTGAAAAAAAGTCAGAGCAAATTTTGAAGCGCTTTTAGATGTCTTTAAACTCTATTTTTTTCACATCACAACTTTTTGGCACACCATGATCCTGCACATACCCTAACAAAAAGGGTATATATGATGATACGGCTCTCATTTACAATCCCCTCCCTCAGCTATAGTATGAGAGTAGCCTACATCATTTTAGGAGAGTTAATGATTCATTCACAATGTTGACAACAAAAGAACTTCAAGGAAATATAGGGTTGCTCAACTATTGCCAGAAGTAGTAGTAGCAATTCAAAGATATGGAAGTTAATTCATATAGTTCTCAAAGTTCACCTATATTTGGTTGGTAGCTTATTATGGATACCTCATCATGCTACCTAGGTTCATTTATGATTTAAAAAAATTCTAATTGAGATGTGTAGGAAAATTAGTTAGATTAAAAGCTTATGGAGAAACATGAGAGTAGATGAGATTCATTTCGCTATTGGCATTAGGTATTACAAGTGTAACACTTCAACAGATGTTGAAAAGATAGAGAAATCCATTTCTAAAATCAATTTGTATACTTATACTATGTGGTTCCCTTATGATAGTAAAGGATACATAGTCAATGAACTAAAGCTAATTCCCAACCTTGGTCACTTTCCAGCTCTAGAGGACTTTTGGGAAGATTGTGAGAGTGATCTCGAAGTCAAGAAACAAGACTAGATGAGGCTCACTACAAGATAAGTGATAGATTTTAAAGTGGATATTGATGTGATAGGCATAGAAGATTATGAATTTTCATTGATTTATCCTTTCTACCATGAGAAGATTGAATAGCTAGAAATCCCACCAACCAATTGAAGCTATTCAAGAATTTAAAAAATCTATAAGAAAGGACAACATATGTCATCAAGAGAAAAAAAGAATGGGTAAGCAAAATGTGGATAGAAAATACAGCTACTAGAACTCAAAGTAGAGGAGCAATCCTACTAGAAGAAACAAAAATCAAGGTAAATCATCTTGTATGGCACCTAGAGAGACCTTGAATGAGAAAATGTAGAAATTGAATTCAAGTAATAATGATGGTGATGAAGATCCAAATCAGCCAATGGATTTATCCAAAGCATGCAAAGTTGAGTTCACAATAAAAATAAAGAGGGCAAAGTCGAAAGATAAAGTTGGGCACAAGGTAAATCAAGGAGAAAATAGACCTAATGACAATATTCAAAAATCTCCTAGAACTGTTGAATAGTCAATTTTGGTTACTTTTTCATGTATGGTAGTAGCTTCTCCTCATGATTTTTCTCCTCATAAGACCTCATTGATTGACATCACACAAGTGGATAATTAGTTATTCAACACCAAATATTTAATGGTGATCACTGAACATCAAACAAATAATATGTAGGTATTATCGTAAGCTCCTCCACCCTCATGGTTGTGAGTGAGTCTACAAAGGGACAAGAAGATAGTCCAAGTGGTTCCACTTTTGTTTGATGTGATTTCTAGCTTTCTCCAATAACTACTTAAAATGAAAAGAACCAAGGTGATTTCTGGGTTGGTCATCGATCAAACTTTAGGCCATTTATATGTAGAAATAGTGAGGCCTAAATAGAGAAGAATGTAGAAGAAGCCTCAAAATCAAATTTTGAACAAATGAGAAAAGTTGATCTTAGCCCATCAGCTATAGATGAAGACTTTCAAAATTTTGAGTTGTCTGAGGCACAAATATCATAAATAGAAAAGAAAGAAAAGAGATAAAAAGAAAAACTCAAGGAAAATGTTCAAACGTTGGTATCTTAAATTAACTTAGCAATTCCTCTAACGCCCAAGCAATAATTACTTCACTAGATCTGATAGGTCCTAAAGGCATTCTTGATCATATTATGGTGGAAAATGTTAACAAATAAAAGTCTTACAGCATAATGGTAGAAGCATGGATAAATGGAATGATAGAAGATGCTTCAAAGTTCATAAATGAAGTGAAATAAATATGTGGAAAAATCATTATGTAGGTATAAGAGGTGTCTAAAGAGCTTGAAACTAGTAAGGAACAAAAGTCACCTGGCAAGGAGTAGCTCATGAATTGTAGGAGATGTTAAAGGTAGATGTGAACACTCTAAACCTTGAAGAGGTTATTATAGATGTGAATAATAATTAGGTGCACATGTGGAGTAAGAGTATCAATCGGAAAGTAGTAAACATCAACAAAGGCATCATTGAATTTGATAAATTGATAAATGTGTGTGAACAAACAAAAGTGAAGGTCTCAAATGAAATGGTCATGATTATTATAGGTGAAGTAGCAATGAATGATCTCCATATTTTGATTGTCAGTTTCTTCTAAATTCCTTTACTATCAAAATTAATTTAGAGATGGAGAATCAAGTGTTAGATGTTGAAACCATGAAGAAGCTCAACCTAGTCCCTATCACTCTTGAAGATTGTAGCATTTCAACATATTAGCAGGAGTTGGAAGAGGTTGAGGAAAAGTACTTCACAAATAAACTTGAGATGGAAAATGTGTTCATTCCCAATTATGATTCAATGGTAGTGATCCTTGATAGTTATATGACCTTCAAGAATAAATCTATCACATCTTGATGGTAGATTCCAACTAGAAGTCATAATGACCTGATGTATAGTTCAGAAATTTTTGATAAATTTTGGCTTGAGTCATATTTTTAGATGCTCTCCTTGCATAGGTTAATTTTAGTAAGGTTAATTAACCTCTCCAAAAATACGTGATTGGGAATTAGTTATTAATTATAGAAGGGGTATTTTTTTACCTCAAACCTATATAAGAAAATAAAATTCTTTGTAAAGGAACTTTTTTGAAATTTGTTGAATTAGAGAGAGCTTATGTTGGATTTTTGGTAGCAAGGAAACTTTTGGAAAGTGTTTATAGATATTTTCCTTGTAATCAAAAATTTCTCTCATGTTCTTGGTATAAGCAAATAAAAGTAAACACAATTTGGGTTCTCTTTCTACAAATCTGAATTGTTGAAGTGTTGATTCTTTTTTTAATGGGTGTTTTCATGGTATTATACAAATGTTCAACTACTATTGAATCAACATTGCACTAATGATAACCTTCAAGTGTATCTCTTGATTGTTCTTGTTGGTAGTTTAAGTTAATCTAGGAAAGCTTTGATGTCATTTGGTGCATTCATTATCAGTAGCTTGCTTTTATATCTTTCAAAGTTTAAATACATTTGTATTTAAGAATCAAAACTTATACCTTATTGGGGGCATTTCCCCTAGAAACATAGAGGAAGGTCACATATCAAGGACTTATCCAATTATTGGAGAAATTGATTTGCCACACACATTCCATTGGGCAAAACTACACTTTTTTCAAGTGAAAAATATGTTTACCAATAAATAGAAAATTATATTAAATGTTAAATTACAAATTAGTGATTGAGGGAGTTCTTTTAGAGCCTTTTGTAGATTAAAATCTTGTTTCTCTTTTCTAATTATGTAATTATGCTAGGATTCATGATGTTCTTCCTATGAATCATGAAACTAGTTTATCTAATTATAATAAAATATTAATGATTCTATATTTTTACTTTATAGATAGATAGATAGATAGATAGATAGAATTATTATGCATCATTTAAAATTTTAATTAAAATAGAATCATATGATCCAAGATCAAAAATAAATTGTTCAATTCTCAATTCTTACCTTCCTCATTAGTATGGATTAAATAGTGATTAAATTCTTTTGCTTTAACCAATAACAATTATGATTTTTTCTTTCTTAGAGTTTAAATTTTTTTTTTTGTTTTTTTTTATAATGTATATATGAGTAATTTTTGAATTGTAAAATAATCAAACATATTTTTTGTTTGTGGTGATTGGTTAATTGGTTTGATATCTTATTAGTGGTTTTTGACGGAAACACTATCCCTCAACCTATTTTTTAGGAGATAGTTTATTAAAATAAATTTTAAAATTTTAAATTTTAAAAAATGTATTAGAAAACTATAATTTTAATTTTATTACATGTGTGCATATCTTATATTATGATTATATAATTCTTCATATAAGGGTTTTAATAAATGTAGCATGTTAAAAAAAAAAATCAAAATACCTATATTTTAAAAAAAATGGCAATCTATATACTAAATTAATTTAAAAATATCTAATTTAATTTAGAAGTGTTTGTCATAAAATCAATTCTATGATATCCCTTTATATGATTTTGCCTAGATAACTGTTGGTAAACATATTTGTCTTCACACAACACTTCTAAAAGAACCCTTATTTTCCCAACAATGAAGACATAAAAAGTTACCAATAGTTGGATTGCTTTTCCATTAGATTGTGCAAGCACCCTCTGAATTTTATAGGGTACCGCTCCCTAATTTAGATATACAAAGAATAAGATTTAAGAAATGGTTTTAACCCGAAAGTGAAGGTTGCCTCACTATTCTTGGATAGGAAGCAAATAAATTAACATAAATAAGAAGAAAATACTTCCACATAAAACAATGGAGGCACATATCCTTCCACCCACACATGCACTTAGAAGGATTGAGAAAAGATTAATTGAATAGGAACAAACTCTGCAACAAATGAATTTAGTAATAGAATATGATTCCACAACTCAACCTTTATCCACACATAGAGCAAGGAAAAGATCAATTCAAAGTACACGATCTTCGAAACAATGGAACTTTCATTCAATCAAAAATTATACAATCTGTGAGTATTACCATCAATCCAAAATATTTGCAAAAAATTAGAAAAGAAAACTCATATTAAAATGGACATCTCTGATCTCCATCAAAATCTGCCCTTTCATATAATCTAAATATCTTGAAATATGCAGCACACACAATGGAACTTTTAGGACTCTTCACTCATTAGAAGAAGAAACATTTCTTCCAAAATTTCTCCCACTAAATAAACTTCTCAAGATCTTTATTCAGTTTCATAACTGATTCTTGGAAATTATCATAAATTAAATCTCCTTTCCTTTGATCATTTCCTTTTATAACATAAATCTTTATAAAGATTATAATTAAGACTTTATGGATATCATTTTATAATGTTTATAAGAAGACTTTGACATGTGGTATTGTAATGACCTGTACCAATAGGCCACTAACCAAAACCCTAAATTTAATACACTGCTAAAATAAATTGCTGAAATAAAAGAAATAATAGTGCCAATGTATTCATTCAATGAAAACCAAATGATATGGAAAATTTCAGCACCAAAACATTATGGCATAGCACATTACAGAGAAACCCTAACTGGTTGTATACAATTGAGAACTTGTTGCAACTACATATTGAAATGAAGAACTCGGATTGATCAAATGGTGGAGACTGAATGCTGAAGATGATATGGTGAAAGTGCAACTCCACTGGAAACTCCAAACCAGCAATTAAGCACAAGTGAAAGGACTGAAATATCCTTCCCATAGTTGCAACAATTCAGGTGATCTTTCACACCCTCAAAATTGAGTACCAATTTAGAGTTTTCATTCTCAATGGTCAATTGTGACAACTTGCAAAAACCCCAGGCTCCACAATACACATCAGCAAAAATTCAATAATAAAACTTGATGATAGGAAATGAGCCCTCAATGCCTATTTATTCTTTTTTCCTTGATAGGTTGGCCTCCTTTTTAATTTTTTCTTTGCTTCTTCCAGTAACCTCTAGAAGATTTTTTTTAATTTAATTTATAAAGTTACCTTGTAATATATATATATATATATATATTTTAATTGATAACTTTATAATCAACTCCTCCAAAAAAATGGGACATTACAAGTCTGCCCCTCCTAAAATTGCTTGACCTCAAGCAATCTTAATGTTGGATGCTACAAAATACTTCTCCCTCCCAAGTAGCATCTTCAATAGGTAAATATTTCCACTTAACTAGACACTCTCTGATTGTACTCTCTTGCAAAGTTGCTTCTCTCTACTATCCAGAATGGATTCTGGCACTAAGATCAATTTCCCCTCATCATCCAAGGGAGGTAATACTGCAGAAGGCATCACATTCTGACCCAATGCCTTTTTGAGGCATGATACATGAAACACATTGTGCACTCTACTATCTGTGGGAAGCTCCAACTCATAAGCCACCTCACCAACTCGTTTGATGATCTTGAATGGTCCATAATAGCGTGGCTTGAGTTTCTCTATACCACTCTTCTTGGGAGTGGACTACTTATATGGCTGCAACATGAGGTAAACCATATCATTTACCTCAAAACTACACTCAGTCCTCTTCTTGTCTACATACTATTTTTGCTAGTTCTGAGCTCTAGCAATGTTGTCTCTGAGAGTAGCAACTATATCCTTACTTTCCTTTAATAGTTCACCTGCATGGGGTACTCGACTGTCTCCCAACAATAAATCTAAAAAACTAGGTGCCTCATAACCATAAAGTGCCATGAAGGACCTGTCATTTGTATAGTTATATGATATGTGGTATTGTAACAGTACTCATAGAGATATATCCATCTGACCCAAGCTCGCTGTTGATCTGCCACATAATTCTTCAAATACCCTTCCACCCATTTGTTTACAATATTTGTTTGACCATTAGTCTATGGGTGATAACTGGTACTAGGTGTAAGCTTAGTGCCACACAACCAAAATATCTCCTGCCAAAAGTGACTCATGAAGCGGCTATCCCTATCACTCACAATACTCTGAGGCAAACCGTGTAATCTAAAAATCTTCCTAAAGAAGACCTCTACCACCTGAGTTGCTAAGTATGTAGTAGCGATAGGGAAGAAGTGAGCATATTTTTTCAGCCTATCCACCACCACATAGATATAATCGTGCCCCTGGGCCCTAGGCAAGCCTGTAATAAAATCCATAGAGATGCACTCCCACTTCCTGCCAGTAATAGGAAGTGGCTGTAGGAGCCCTGCTTGATAAGTGTGCTCTTATTTTTTCTACTAGCAAACATGACACTCACACACATACTACAAAACATTAGCCTTAAGTCCCTTCCAAGTGAACCATTCTCGTACTAACCTGTAAGTCTTGAAATACCTAGGATGGCCTATTGTAGGTGAATTATGGAATGCTCTCAAACTCAACTGGTTCACTTTCAATCCTGGGGCTAAGTAAATCCCATTCTTGTAAATGATCAAATAATCTATGAGAGTGTATCTGGTGTTCATTGTTATCCCCTCCACTATAGCAGAGGCCCACATGTCTTTGGCATATTCTACTACAATCAAGTGTCACCAATCCTCTGATATCTGAATCATAGAAGTGAGGTGTGGCCTACAGGATAAAGCATCTGCAACAATATTTTGTGCCCCCTTAACATATGTGATATAAAAATCATATTCCTGTAACTTACTCACCCACTTCTACTGACGATCATTCAAGTCCCGCTGTCCCAAAAAGTGCTTCAAACTATTATGATCAGTTTTAATACAAAATTTGTTGCCCACAAGATACTGTCTGAATTTGGCCATGGCATGCATGATGGCCAACATCTCCTTATCATATATGTTGAATGATCTCTTAGCTCCTTTGAGTTTCCTACTCTCATAAGCTATAGGATGCTTGTCCTACATGAGTACAACACCAACTCCCTCTCTAGAAGCATCACATTGAAGCTCAAATGGCTTTGTGAAATCAAGTAATGCTAATACTGGGCATGTAGTCATTATTTCCTTGAACTACATAAAACACTCATGTGCCTTCTGAGTCCACACAAATGCCCCTTTCTTCAGCAAATCTGTCATGGGCACTAGATGTCATGAGTGCCACTAACAAATCTATGATAGAATCCACATAGACCAAAGAACCCTCTTAACTATGTAAGGTTCTTTGGTGGTGGCCAATCAACAATAGCACGGATCTTTTCAAGATCCATTCGCACTCCTTTTGCACTAATGATGTGTCCAAGATACAACAATTTTGTCATCGCCAAATCACATTTGGAATCCTTGGCATACAAGGACTCACTCTGTAAAATGCTTAATACTGTCTCCAAGTGCTCTAAATGTTCATGCCATGTCTTGCTATAGATCAAAATATCATCAAAGAAAACTAGCACAAATTTCCTCAACTGATGGTGGAAGACCTTGTTCATAGTGGACTGAAAAGTGGCAGGTGCATTAGTCAAACCAAAAGGAATGACTACAAACTCGAAATGCCCATAATGACATCTAAAAGTAGTTTTTTCAATATCCTGCTCTTGAACTCTGATCTAGTGATAGCCTATCTCAAATCATTTTTTGTGAAATAACAAGCCCCATGCAATTCGTCTATCATCTCATCGATGTGTGGGATGGGATACTTGTTCTTTATAGTTCTCTTATTCAACACCCTATAATCAATACACATTCGTAGAGTACCATCCTTTTTTTTACCAAAACAACAGAAGATGCAAAGGGTGACTTACTTGGTCTAATGTGTCCCATTGCTAGCAACTCATTTATGGTCCTCTCGATCTCATCTTTGAGTTGTTTTGGGTGCCAGTATGTTGTGATCATGACAGGCTTAGCATCTTCCTGCAACTCGATAATGTGCTCAATACCTTTGTCTGATGGCCTGCCTGGTGGAATCTCACTGAATACCTTCCCATACTTGATTCTCAATTTTTGAATATCTGGATGATATTCAGTCTTATGTTGCCCCTCTTGGGGAGGCATCAAAGCGCATATTTTTGCCCACTCTATATTATTATGTTTGGCTAATCTCTCCAACTGCCTAAATGAGATAGTCCTGACATCACCATTACGAATAGCCTTCAGCACATGAGTCTTGTCATCCACCACAAATCGTATCTCCATATCCTCCAATCTTAGGGTAACCTCCTTCAAAGAATGTAGCCATTGCATCCCAAGTACTATGTCCATGTCACCCATGTTGACCACATGATTGTCTGCCTTAAACTCATAGTTGTTCAGGCGCAAAGGTAGATCTCACACCATCCTATCATAATGAAGAGTATATCCATCAGCTACCTTAACTCTCAGTCCTTCAAACTCCTTAGTAATGAGTCCACGCCTCTCCACAAATCGTGCATCAATGAAATTATGTGTGGCACCTATATCCAATAGAGTAATAATCTTTTGTCCTACCAAGACTCCTCAAAATCTAAAAGATCCCTCTCTTTGAATACTAGACAAACATGCCTCTTGTAAATGTATCTTTGGAGCCTTTTTTTCTCAGCACTATCTACCTCTTGTTCACCCTCTGCCTCATCAGGATCCTCATCATGGTGCTCTGAGATGTCTAAATCTGAACCTTCATAATAAGCCCACATCACCCAGTTGGCCTTCCCCTTAGGCTTCATAGGAAAATCATGACCAAACTCATAGGGACCTTTGCAAAAGAAGCATAGCTTCTTCCTACCTAGGTCATTAAGTGTTTCCTTATCCCAAGGTGCAGCTAGCTTGTCTTTTGAGTCACTAAAATTCTCTTTACCCTTGCTGAATTCCCCTTTGTTATCTCTAAATGATGAAGAACTCTTTGAACTAAACTGGTGTGCTAGAGCTGCAAGTTCCATACTGCGAGCTTTCTTCATGGCTTCATGTAATGTAGGAGGATCAAAGGTCTTTACCCACCCCTTGAATGGTTTAGTTAATCCCTCTGTGAATAAAATGACTAGCCTCCTTTCTGAAATGTCAAGCACCATCATTGCAAGTTTCTAGAAGTCATTGATAAATTGTTCTAAGCCTCCTAACTGTCTCAACTGGGCTAACTCTCGAAAATAAACTTCAAAATTTTTTTTATCAAACCTTTCTATCAATCTATCCACAAACTCCTCATAAGTGGTTACCTGATTGTGTTGCAATGTGATCATGACATGTGTCCACCAATCATGTGCTGCCCCATCTAAGTGTAAAGTGGCATACTTGAGTGCTTCAAATTCTGTCATCATCTTCAAAGATAGGAAAGTATCCACCTTATGAATCCAAGCACGAGCAGTCATTTTTCCACTACCATCAAATGTGGGTAATACCAACTTGTTGGTGACCTGTTGCAACTCACTGTGTTTATCTACTTGCTTCTGCCTGGCATCTCTATAGTTTAGGTACCTGTCAAATGTCCATCCATCCTGTACATATTCTGGTAATGAATCCCACTCATTCCTCACTTGTTGGAGTTCATCTACAATATCTATTACCATAGCATCAGGTGTGTGTGCTGGAGTTTCTTCTCTGAATGTAGAACGTTGTCATGTCCCCTTTTCAAATAATTAAAAAAGAAAATCTTTGCTAAGGCAGGCAGGCCCAAGAAAGTGAAGTTTCGGAAAAAGGGGGTTAATCTTTGGAAACCGTTGGACTAATAAATGAAAATTATTATTAAAATAAGTTTCATTAACCTCTCTTGGACGTGAGTTACAGTTATGCCCTCTTTTAAGGGGTTTGGAGGCATTTTGGGCTCATTCCAGAACTTGATTTTTGCTCATTCTTTGTTATTCTTCAGAGGCTGCCAAACCTGTGGAGAAGGAGACCCAAGAACGGGAGTTTGCAGGTTTCCAGGGAGACCCAAGAATGGGAGTTTGCAGGTTTCCAGGAAGGCTAAGGACGGGAGTTTGAAGCCATTCCATGTGCATGCTCATACAGAGTTTGCCTTTGTGCTGAACAGTGCAAATTTGTGAGTTTTCGGGTGTGTTTTTGTATGAGTTGGTGTTTACAGTTGAGTATTTCATATCAGTGTGGGTTGCTGCTGTATATCAGACTTTTAAATGTTAAAATAGAGCTGGATATATATATTGGGACGTGATTAAACTTCTGAGATAGATTATTAGTGTTTTTGTGGTGTGTCCGGGCATATTTTGTGCTATTTCGGGAGCCCGATGAGCATAGTTTTGGTCTTACATTTTTGAGCTATTGTGGAAAGGCTATACGGATCTGGAAATGTCAATTTGTAGGCTGTTATGCTGCTGAAAGTTCTGTAAAAAATTCCATTTTCAGATTTATTAATAATTTGTGAAGTTGTGAAGCTTTTAGCACTATTTTCAGCATACCCGATTTGGGGTTTCTTGAGGAATTTGGTGGATCTTTGTGATATTAGTTGTTTGATTTTAAAGATCTAATTAGAGGCGTGAAATATCATGAAAAATCAGAAAAGGGACATTACAGTGGTATCAGAGCCATGATCTTGCCAGCCTGAGGGTTTGTAGAAGTTGCAGATGCATGTCAAAATTTATGGTTGCATGCTACTTCAAATCATTTTCATGTTAGTTCTTGGTGTTTGAAGAAGTTATATCCTATTGGAGTTACACTCTACTTTATCCAGAATGGACAGGTATAGTACAGAGTCTCAGAGGGAACAATCTTGGACAATTGATAGCCAGAGTCAAAATAATAGAAAGGATGGTTATTTAGACATTCGAGATAAACTTATGAAAATAAGCCATAACATGTCTAAATAGTTGGTTGAGCACCACTGTATAAATGACATGTTATCTGACCCAGCTAAGGTGGATAAGTTGACTGGATTTTTATTTGGTAGATTTTCTCACAGGACAGATGACACAATTCCCAAGAATTTGCATGAGGAGTTTGAGAAACTAGTTGATAGCCAGGTAGAGGTCTCAGATTCTACTCTGCCACGGGAGGTGGTGGGAAAGGATATCACACAGATTGATAGTAACAGTCAACTTGATACTCAAATTGAGACAATTGTTTACAGGTCATCAAAGGGTGATGCCACAGGTATTCAAGATGGTATAGTTACAACAGGAAGTGACTACAGTGTAGTGGGTTCAGATGATGATTATGAGGATGTTGTTGTTCAGGATGGTGAGATACCTGGTAGAGATGAGCAGACATTGAGCATTCATGACTTTGCTGAGAAAGAGTACCAGGCACAGTTAGATGCTTCATCACATGAGGTTGAGGCTGGTAGTACTTCACATGATTTGTCCAGCCAGCTGACGGTGAACCAAGATAGTATTGTGACTTCATTATCTCATCATGACAGGTATGTGGAGTTAGTTGGTATTGGTCATATTACTCAGGTGAGGAGTTTGCTTGAGTTACCAGTTGATTCTAGTTTACGGATATGGACTCAAGATTGTTATATTGGCATTTGGGATTCAGTTGACAGGAGATCTTTAACACTTTTTGGTAGCAGTGTTTGTTTGGGTGCTATCATGGATTTGATTAGCAGATTGCACGGTGTTGTCTTTTCTTGTGCTAGTAGCTTGTCCAATGTTGGTATTAGTTTTTATACACCGATGTTGGGCTTTGTTCATATATCCAGTCGACCATACTTGCTAGAATGTGTTGATGATATTTCATATTTGGCAGTGTGTATAGATGAGTCCCAGGATCATATTGGCATTGATGACATCCAGGAGGATGTAGTGGGCAATTTTGAAGACTTAGCTTCCTTGGGCATAGAGGAGTTGGACAGCAATGCTAATGTTTTTGATACTCCGTATGTTGATATGAGTTTTAGATTTGATTCACAGGATATGGATGGTAATACTCTAGAGACTAGTAACTTTGAGGATACTCCTTTAGACAGTGCATCAGAGGAGGTTTGTAGGAGACAGTCAAGCCAGTGCCATCATGTGTCTAATCAGTTGAGAGTTAGTGACCAAGACATTGCTATCACTTGCCAGCATTTCGATGATGCTCGTCAGTTGTTAGCAGTTTATGGATGGGGTTCTCCTACTAGTGATGAGCAGGGAGGCAGTTATCTTTCCTTGACAGAGTTCCACTCTTTATGGGAGGCTATCCAGATTCTGAGACAGGATTATATGCAGTTGGTAGCCGACAGAGATTATCTTATGAAGTGGGGCAGTACATCATATGATGCATTGTTGGCCAAGGAAGATGAGGTGAGTGAGCTTACTGAGCAGCTTGTGGTGACTTCTGAGATTCTTGAGAGTACACAGTTGGCTTTCAAGGAGTCACAATTTCATTTGGCTAAGGTGACCATGGAGTTAGAGCGATTACAGTCTTCACCTGATTCTATACAGTCACGAGCAGTGGTGTTTGGTGATCCGAGGATGTCCATGGTCGAGATTGTCAGAGACAGTGGAGATGGGGATGCATCCATTCTTGATACTAACATTGGAATATCAGGTTCATTCCCACTAGAGTTAGGTTCAGTTGAGTTGGGTGTTGTAGCAGATTGTTGTATGCCTAACATGGTGGTGGCATCTAGTACTGAAGGCACAGAGACTAGAGATGTATCAAAGATCATGTGTGATGTTGGTGAGTCGGTAGTTGGCATGGTTCCTGCTAGTAATACTACTTCCTTGGTGATATCTTCAGAGGTAGTAGTTAGTTCCAACATGGTTAATGATCAATTGCAGTTAGTTTCATCTAGATTACAGTCTGAGCCACTGACTGAGATTGACGCATTCTATTGGCATTACACTATGAGGTATGCTCATCAATTTACCTTTGATGACCATGTTGATGAGATAATGATACAAAGATGTACTTTGGTTCCTAGTGCTTATCATCAGTTATGGGACAATTTGATGCCTCAAGATGAGAGTTGTGATGGGCATGACATGGCGATAGGTTCTACAGTTGAAAGCTTGATAATACATGACTTAGAGCAGGAGTTTCAGAGTGATGCTTCAGAGGGTGTTGTTATTGATTCTACTCCTTTGGCTATGACATCTCCTAACTTAGCTGGTGATCAATCACAGTGGGTTTTATCACTTGTTCATGGTGAGTTGTTGACTAAGGTTGGTTTTTTTTATCAACATTATATTGCAAGGTATGTACATCAGTTAGCATTTGATCCTTGTGTTGAGGAGTTGATGGCAGGAAGATTTGGTTTGGGTTCCAATTCTTGCTATTTATCTTGTGATGGCTTTTCACCATCAGGGGTGCATGGTAGTTATGGTTATGAGATAGTGGCCGGTGATTTGAAAAGTTGTGTTGACTACAGGAGTTGTACAGTGTGTGGATTCTCCATACTTGGTACAGTTTCATTCGAGAGCATTCACTATTGTTGCAGAGTTGGATTGTGCATTCTGTATGGTCCAGTGGGATGCGTTGATGGTATTTACTGTGTTGGTAGTTTGATTTGTCCACTTTGCTTGGGTTCTGATGTTCTAAGAGTTTGTGCCTCATGGGTTTTTGACTGTGGTAGTGGTGATTTTGGATTTTGGTTGAGCTATAATTGTCAGTTTGATTATGGATTCATCTTGGTCATATTGCAGAGGATATTGCAGGAGCCTGTGTTAATTGGTAGTAGTATAGTTCATGACTACATTTGGGATCCAGGTGGATTGATTGGTTTATTGTTCAGCCATTGCTTGAGGACAAGCAATGTTTGGGAGGGGAGGACTTGTCATGTCCCCTTTTCAAATAATTAAAAAAGAAAATCTTTGCTAAGGCAGGCAGGCCCAAGAAAGTGAAGTTTCGGAAAAAGGGGGTTAATCTTTGGAAACCGTTGGACTAATAAATGAAAATTATTATTAAAATAAGTTTCATTAACCTCTCTTGGACGTGAGTTACAGTTATGCCCTCTTTTAAGGGGTTTGGAGGCATTTTGGGCTCATTCCAGAACTTGATTTTTGCTCATTCTTTGTTATTCTTCAGAGGCTGCCAAACCTGTGGAGAAGGAGACCCAAGAACGGGAGTTTGCAGGTTTCCAGGGAGACCCAAGAACGGGAGTTTGCAGGTTTCCAGGAAGGCTAAGGACGGGAGTTTGAAGCCATTCCATGTGCATGCTCATACAGAGTTTGCCTTTGTGCTAAACAGTGCAGATTTGTGAGTTTTCGGGTGTGTTTTTGTATGAGTTGGTGTTTACAGTTGAGTATTTCATATCAGTGTGGGTTGCTGCTGTATATCAGACTTTTAAATGTTAAAATAGAGCTGAATATATATATTGGGACGTGATTAAACTTCTGAGATAGATTATTAGTGTTTTTGTGGTGTGTCCGGGCATATTTTGTGCTATTTCGGGAGCCCGATGAGCATAGTTTTGGTCTTACATTTTCGAGCTATTGTGGAAAGGCTATACGGATCTGGAAATGTCAATTTGTAGGCTGTTATGCTGCTGAAAGTTCTGTAAAAATTTCCATTTTCAGATTTATTAATAATTTGTGAAGTTGTGAAGCTTTTAGCACTATTTTCAGCATACCCGATTTGGGGTTTCTTGAGGAATTTGGTGGATCTTTGTGATATTAGTTGTTTGATTTTAAAGATCTAATTAGAGGCGTGAAATATCATGAAAAATCAGAAAAGGGACATTACAAACGTGTGGGTATGTCAGTTGTTCCAGACCGTGTCCTATGTTGTGATCCTGCTATGCTCCTGTCATCCTGGTCATTATTATGATTATTCCTCCTATTTTCCCAAATCAAATGTTGCATCATAACCATCATTTCCTGTGTACTTGCCTCTATTGACTGTAGAAGCCTCTCATGTTGCTATAAGTCTCATTATCTTGCACACTTCTAGATGGGCTTTGAGAATGTCTCTCAGCCATATTCTCAGTTATGTTGGTTCTTTTGTAAACTAAATTAAATGGTGGTTGGGTAACCCTATTAGGCTAGCAGGAAACTACTCTGATACCACTGTAATGACCCGTACCAATAGGCCACTAAACAAAACCCTAAATTTAATACACTGCTAAAATATATTGCTAAAATAAAAGAAATAATAGTCCCAATGTATTCATTCAATGAAAACCAAATATTCTTAAAAATGATATGGCAAATTTTAGCACCAAAACATTATGACATAGCACATTACAGAGAAACCCTAACTAGCTGTATACAATTGAGAACTTGTTGCAACTACAGATTGAAATGAAGAACCTGGATTGATCAAATGGTGGAGACTAAATGCTGAAGATGATATGGTGAAAGTGCAACTCCACTAGAAACTCCAAACTAGCAATTAAGCACAAGTGAAATGACTGAAATATCCTTCCCACAGTTACAATAATTCAGGTGATCTTTCACACCCTCAAAATTGCGTACCAATTGAGAGTTTTCATTCTCAATGGCTAATTGTGACTACTTGCAGAAACCCTAGGCTCCACAATGCACATCAGCAAAAATTCAATAATAAAACTTGATGATAGGCAATGAGCCCTCAATGCCTATTTATTCTTTTTTCCTTGATAAGTCGGCCTCCTTTTTAATTTTTTCTCTGCTTCTTCCAACAACCTCTAGAAGATTTTTTTTAATTTAATTTATAAAGTTACCTTGTAATATTTTTTTTTAAATTGATAACTTTATAATTAACTCCTCCAAAAAAAATGGGACATTACAAGTAGTTAGTAACCGTTGCACCAAAAGCCCGAACTATTAGTAAACGGCACCTCCCTGCGTTAAGGGTCAACTCCAGGATAGCCTCGCTAGCGAGGACCCGAGACACGTGGTAGCAACAAACTACACGGACAGACCTACGTCACCTTCCATTAGGAGCCCACTCTGGGGACATCACAGCCCACCACGCTCCACGGGTCTCAACCTCGAGACCTCTGGCTCTGATACCAAGTTAGTAACCATTGTACCAAAAGCTCAGACTATTAGTAAACGGCACATCCCTGCGTTAAGGGGTCAACCCCAGGATAGCCTCGCTAGCGAGGACCCCGGACACGTGGTAGCGAAAAACCACATGGACAAACCTACGTCACCTTCCATTAGGGGCCCACTCTGGGGACATCACAGGTATTTACCGATGATGAAATGTTGTCATCTTTTCATGATTGTCAAGATAGTTTTGATAGTTCACAGAAATGACCATAACTTTTGGTCCATTATAGATCTAACAAAATTGTTTGAAGAGGATTTAGAGATTTATATCGGTAAAAACATATCCAAAATTTAGACAAATTCAATGGTTAGAATAAAACTTATGACCCTCGAAGTATAACTAATATCCCGTGATTTGCATTTTGTGACTGTTAGTGCTAATTTTGATAGTGCCGCACTCAGAAACTTGTAACTTTTGATCCATAATGTATCTAATAAAAATATTTGGAGGAGATTTAGAGAATTAGGTTTAACAAGACATATCTAAAATGCAACCTGATCCAACGGTTGGATTGAGAAATATGGCTCCCAAAATATGATGATAGTGTTGTGAACAGTCATACGTATTTCACAAATCAAGACACATTTTTGAAAATTGCTCTTTCTTGAATTTAATAAATTATGTTTACTCACACATATCCAATACTAACCACAATCCAATGGTGAGTTTGAAAATTATGACCCTCGTACTAAGACTCAGATTTCAGTTTTCAGAAAATCTGTTACAATTGTTAAAACTGAATCTTTGAACTGCTGAACCTTTTGAACCGCATGAACCTTCAAACTTGAACTTCAATTTTGAATCTAGATTTTGAATATTCGACCCAAACCAAGAAACTTACAATATGAAACTATATCATGGAACCACTGAACTTATTGAACCTGTTGAACCTATTGAACTGGTGAACCAGTTCAAACAGTACGAAGTTTACAAAGGAAAGCCTTGAACCTTGGGCTTGAATATTTTAGTTCCCTATCATGAAATTTCATCTGAAACTTATCTTACACAATGTGACTTTACACAGTATTTTCAATATAAATAAGAGGATAATCATTAGGAAGACTAAAATTCCAAGGAAAGGCCATTAGAAAGACTAGATTTTCAAGCTTAAAATTAGAGTTCAAAACACCAACAATTACCTTTGTGAATCAAAGTGCCGATAATTTACGCATTATAATTTATAATAAATCATAACCATCTTCTTAAAACTAAATTCATAAACATCTCTCCGATCCAAAATAACATATATATCTATACATTCAACGGTGCAATTCAACCAGTGAATTGACTGAAATATTCAGGTGTAAAACTGGAGCATTATACATCCGCATTCTTAGCCTGGACTAACTAAGTCTAGAAAATATATTGTGAGAGAGGGCTTTTTTTCAATATTGTTTTCACATTATTTAGACTAAGATTGAACTTCCCGAATATTTTACACTTTATTGAAGAAACCACAAAAAAAATGTTTTGAAGGCCTTTCCTTGTCATTGTTTGGGCAAACTTCTCCCCGAAAGAAATGTGTTGAAGAAAAACAAAGCTTCTTCTCTGTTAAAAAGTGGCACTGCATGACCGGCTCCTCTAAACGTGGAGAATGTCAATTTTCCACAATCTTGAGTCCATCCACCTACCTGTAACCATCCACAAATTAATCAAAAAAATGGCTTGGAAGTAAAAAGATTGTATAAAATATATTTAATTGCAAAAATATATGAGATCAGAGTTGATTAAAAGAAAACCTTAATCTTTTTTCCATATCAAACTTATATTTTAGGATATTTATGTTATCAACTTTAATATTTTTTCAAATGAATTCAATTGATACTACGTTTAAATCTCCTTATATGAATTCAATTGATGATAAGAAGATTGAATTAACTTCTCACCTGCCCCCCATAATACCATGCTTGCCATTTACTTTTGGCAACTTTTAGAGCATTTAGACTGTATCTTGTTGATAGCACTGGAACCCGCCCATCAGTGTCTCCACTGTTGAATACATTATTTAAATGGTCATTAAATTTTCTTGACTTAGATTGTGTAAAAATTGTGTACCATTTAGATCATTTGAAATAAATAGAAACATATAAAAATATGTAAAATAAGATTGTTCATCTAAAATCATATTTATGGATGGTGAACTAGTGGCAAAGCTAATATGACTCAGATGAGCTAACAAATCAAAGTCTAAAATAACTAATATATTTTATGTAATTTCAAATAAACCATTTAAATAAATCAAAACGCAAAATACACATTATAAATGAAAATCTTAAATTATGAAAACACCTGTAAACCCATATGCGAAGACCAGCATCCATAAGCTTTTGATAGGATGACAATACAGATGGTCGTGTTTCGTTCCAGTCATTGAAGATATCATAGCTGCAATTGGAAAGTATTTTTCATTTTAATTAAAGCTCCCTGGATATTGATTTAAACTATAAAATAACTATTGTGCTTTTGTTAAACCATAGAAACATATGTGGTTCTTGTTCTTGAAAGAAGCTTACTTGCAAATACTCCAATTCCTAAGGTGTAAGCCGTTGAGGACATGAAGAGCTTTCTGAACATCATATGTGTTGTAATAGATTGCAGCATAGTCATCAAGACAAGGATCATATCCACCAACTCTCTTCCTCATGCTCTGCATAAAAAATTTTGAAATGTGTATCATGAGATTTTGGCATTATTTATATTAAAAAAAAACCATAGTGAATAAAGTCCCTAGAGTTATTTTTTTTTAAATTGACTGATTTAAGTAGCTTATTTAGAATCACATTAGACTTTTTTAGTAGGATTTCAGATAAGCTGTACATATAAATCAAAATTTTAGAATATGCTAAATATACAGTTCATAGAGTTGTTCATAGAGTCTTACACATTCTAAGTGTTCAAGTAGCTTATCTAGAATCATTAAATTTAAACAAACTTTCAAGTAGCTTATCTAAAATCATATTTTAGATATTTTTAGTTGGATTTCAGATGAGCTATACAATCAAATCAAGATTTATAATATAAAATTAAAATCAGGAAGAATATACAATTAAGAAAAAATAATCTAAGATTCTCACCCATTCTATATTTTGACTTAATTTAAGTAGTTTATCTAAAATCACACAGATTCTCTTTACCCAATTTCAGATAAATGATACCAACATTGAAGCATACTGTTAAGCCAAAATCTCACTGAATATATAATTGGATAATAATATAAAAGATACCCACAACAACGAGACATGAAATTTTACCTTGTTAGTTGAATACTTGAACTGGTTCCCACGAAGTTTAGCATTTGTTGTGATGTTTTTATGAATGCATGTAGGAGTGTAGAGACTATACATGTCTATCTTATCATATTGAGCAAAAACTTCATCTACTGCATCTGTGCAGTTTTGGTTGTCAAATGTATTGTTTGAAAAGAAATCACAGTAATCTAAAATCATTTGATGAGTTTCATCAGACACAGCTGCATGGCTCCATGCATAATCCATTTGGCCTTGCCAATCATAAGCATCATATGTCTCTGGATTGCCCACCTGAATCAAGTAGTACATAACTACATATCAACTTTTCAAAACATCCAAACAAATTTTCATATTGAAGTTAAAACTCTCAAAGAATTTGACACAGCTTACCATGAAACCTTTAAGATTTATATAAAGACTCTTGGGGGAGATTTTATTTTGATCATATATGAGTTCTGCGAGTTCAGGAACATATTTCCCTGACAAAACAAAGGCAAGGAAAATTGATTATATTGATTTACAACAAGAAATGGGTTTATTTGTAGGACAGAACATAGGAGAAAAAAATGTTAGACCACACACCTGCATAACTTTCTCCTGTAATAAAGAACTCGCGTGTTCTATACTCTGGGTAAATTTTAAACCAGTTTTGGAGGAACCTGTATGTATCATGAGCTGTGCAATTCAAACCGTCATCCAATCTTCAATTTAGTCTCATGAATATATTTTCAGAAAACCATCATCCAATCTTCAAATTCTAGTCCTATACATATTTTTAAAGAATATAAAGAGAGATTACAAACAACAAAACATTGTGTATTACAACAAAAACATGTTTCCTTGAGCTTCTTACCAGTGATGTTATCTCCTAGAATCTTGTAATCAGATGTTTTATTGGAATAGGAAAATCCCACTCCAACTGGAGACTCAAGAAATAACATATTGGCTTCTGATCATTAAACCAAAGAGAATTGTCAATGTTTCAGTTATCTTGGTTTCAAAAATAATTGCTTCAAGAAAGAGTAATGAATTCAACCAAGCAAATTGTCCTTGAAAAAATACCTCTATTCCATGAGTACTCATTGAAAGAAAGAGTCTTTCCATCTGAGTTTATGATAAAAGGTCCAATCTCTTGCGTTGCTCCATATCCCACAGATGAACACCCTGGACCTGTTGAATAAATAGCATTATTTGTATGAAATTAGTAGGAAAAAGATCCCAATTCAAATTCCATAACAGAACATCTAAAAAGACTAAGAAACTGCTAAACTAGAACATTACTTAAATAAGTCTTTGAAGGTAATCATAACTATGGTAAAAGAATCCATAACTGAACTAAATAGAATTCCTTAGATTGTTACATTGCAGAACTAAATCATATACATAAGAATATCTAATACATAATAGTTTTAACAGGAAAACTTCTATAGGCTTACCTCCATTAAGCCATAAGACCAAAGGCTTTTTCTCTTTGGGATTAGGAGCCTCATAGAACCAATAGAAAAGAGCTCTTCCATTATTTTCATTCAGATCCACATAACCAGCATAGTGATTAAATCCCACTTTAGGCTGCCCTGGCAATTGAGTCACCAAATGTGGATTGCTCCTACTAATCAATGTTTCTTCACCTTCAATAGAGTGTGAAACAGTAATCATACAAAGAGCCAAGCAAACCCACAAGCTCAGATGATTGGCCATTGTTTATTCAAGCTTTTCTGGCTTCAAATCTGTCCTTTTCCCACTTCTTACCACAACATTTATATAGCAGTAAATATTTCTAGCTATGAATCAATGCGAGAGCTTATGGGGCTGGACCTCACTCTTATAAGGGGGAAAATTATTAAATATTGGTACAAAAATCTTAAATATAATTGTCTTTATATTTTTGAGCATGCATAATTTGATTCTGTAGATTTGTTATAATATTTTAGATATTGGTATAAATCTTAAATACAATTGTTTGGTTTTAAATTTTTGAACATGTACAATTAAACTTTCATGGATTTAGAATAATATATTAAATATTGGTAGAAGAGTTTAAATAATATGAACTAATTCAAATAGGTAGCGAGGATTTTCTATTTTAAGAAAGGAAAAAAAAAAATATTAGTACAAGAATTGTACATATAATTGTCTAGTTTTATCTTTCTGAATCTATATTATTTAATTTTTATGAATTGGACATAACATGTTAAATTTTGATAAAAAACTATAAGATATAATTGCTTGGATCTAAATTTTTAAATAGGCATAACTTAATTTTTACAGACTCCTACAATAAAATTCAAATATGATAGAAAAACTTTAAATATAAAAGTTTTAAATTTTTTAATATGTATAATATAATTTTTTTGGAGTTGACATAAAAACTACAATTTTCAACATAATAGTTATGATTTTAGCATTTAAAATTTACTTATTTAATATCTGTAAAAGAGTTTTGAAATAAATTTTTTAGATTTTGAATAATTTTTTATTTTATGTTTATAACTTATATATAATTGAGTACAACGTTACAAAAGCTACAAGAAAGGAAGATCAAATAAAAATCCCTGAGCGAGTCAAACGAAAACAGAAACTTCTGTTTAATTGTAGACTGAACTCCTTAAATTAAAGCAATTGCCCTATTTCAGCGCCATACTGGGCTAATAAGGCGCCGTCATTTTTTCAGGTCAAACGGTTTGTTTAATTGTGGACAAAAACTACTTGATAAATTAATTATTCATCTCGAAGTAGTAGAAAGTGGATGAGTTCTAGAATTTGACCGAAAAATGTGTAGGCACACATAAATTAATGCAGATCAATCTTTTTCTAATCTACAATGACTTGTCAATGACTAGATCTCCTCTCTCATAAGAACTCAACAGTTCAGTCATTTGTCAGTAACTCAACATTGAGAGACCACATTTAAGTGGTCTAGGCAGTTAAAATTATAGTAGGTCAGATATTTTCTATTGTTCTAACTAATACATCTCCATCTTGTTTAAAGAATAATTAGGAGAGGAATATTTATAATAGAAGGGGGAGGGGAGAGATAGAGAGGTATAGATGGTCGGATGAGAGAGAGATTGTGTTTAATTTTTATTATTCTTAGTAGATGGAGATGTGAAAAAGAATATTTATAGTCGAAGGCGAGAGCGAGAGATAGAGAGGTGTGTGTGTGTGACACAAAGAGAGAGAGAGAGGGAGGGAGAGAGAAACCCTCCAATTAATTGGATTTTGTTCATCCAATGTTTTTTTATGATAAAAGTAGCAAGAGGGCGCTGGACCATGGAACAAATAGGACTAGTGCATTAACAACACATTAATTACAGCTAGCACAATCATAGCATATGATAGAAACCCTATTCTTACATCTATCAAAAACATAATACGACCCATAGGGAAAAGTGTTTAAACTAGCAGCATATAAGTCTTTAAACTATAAATAAATATAATCATTTTGCTACATAGGGAAAATAATAAAAGTCTTCTTTAAAAAGTTTCTAGAGTCATACAAGATGTTACAAACCAAAAAAAAAAAAATAGACACTAAGTTTTAGCATTTCCTCCCAATCACTTGAATAGCAATGTAGCATTCCACTCTTCCTTGAGAAATTCAAATATTTCCATCATGTCATCATCGCTCTTGGCCTTAGTGCTAGTGATTCTCTCCTACATCATGCAAACAGTGACAAAGCATGCATGCATGACCTTGATGGAGAGCTTGTTGGAGCCCTTGATACACCAATTAAACTCGTCCACCTCTTTTTTTAGCTCCTAAATAGCACATTCAAGTGTCACCAACTAGATTTTAATGTTTCCTAGCATCCCTCTCACCTTAGAGGTGGTAATGTCCATCTTAGGAATCACTTGCAAAGAAACTTAGGGGGAGTGGGATTGGGAATGGGATTAGGGGTCAGGTTTTGCAAAGGGCCAACATGGGGGGAGGGGAAAGGAGTGGGTTGATTCTCAGGGGGCAAGGGGAGACTCACTAGTCTTGCTAGAAGAGTGGGTGGAGGACTCATCAGTGGTTTTAACAATATAGTTATTAGACTCGGTATACTCTTTCTATTTCAAGGCTAGTTTACATTTTTTCTTTCCAATTCTATTGGACATGCAGGCACCAGGGGTCTCAATGTGATCATTAGACTCAATCGTATAGACCTCATTTTTTCTCTTTTTGGGTGACCTTGTGTGTTTCTTACCTTTTTCCACAAAAGGTAGGGAGGAAGACTTCATTTTAATCATTTTCCTATAATTTTTGGCCTAAGAGGGACCAGTATCATGGGTAGAGTCACGTGGGGTATCTTGATTCAAAATAAAAATGGGAACATTGATAGGAGGACAAAGGGAATGATGAAAATTGTATAACCTGAACATAAGGTCCTGGTGCAGAATGACATTTTCCTTACCCTTATGAATGCCCTTAATATTACTATATCCATAGAGTGTAATAGAAAGAACAAAATGCAAATGAGGTCTTTATTCTGCAAATGGTTGAGGAAGGGGAGATGATAAAGATAGTAAACTTACCTTCCAAGGTGAGGTATTTCATGATAATATGGAAAATTTATGGCCAAATGCCTAGAAGGTCCTCCTTGCTATACCTATCTTGTTTCTTCATAGGTTATTATTCAAAGGGCCTGAAGAACTAGCTAAGAATATCATAGTAAGATGTTTTACTTTTTTTTCCATTTTTCCTCATTTATCTCAAAACTAATACACTGCACTATAACCCTTCACTTGTTTCACGAAGAAATAAAATTATTTGAAGATAATTTCATTGTGTCCTCTAGTCATACACTCAATGAAGGGAGGGATTCTCCCTTCCCCATAGAGAAACATCACCTTCAGCCTATTTCTAAAGGTGTAAATTTTGTTTGGTTCAATGTGCAACTTGGCTCCACTTATGGTAGTGAAATGCAGAAATGATTGAATGAGGTTATAGATGAAAAAGGCAAGTTGAAATTTAATGAAACCCAAAAAAGCTTTTTCATGGTTTTTGTAATATTCACTTTTGTTGTAATAGTGACCCCTAGGATATTGTTGGAAATATAAGAGTAACTAAGAGGGGAGGGATGAATTAGTTACCACTAAAATAATTCCAATTCCCTTAGATATCAATACAAACTTCTTTCTAACCCAAAACCTTGCATTGTTCAGTTAGAACTAGATATATACTATAACTCAGTTAACAAAGCAATCTTAAGTTATTAAATGTGTATTAACCTTTAGTAACTTAGTTGCGAAAAGATAAAGCAGCAAGAAAATAACATAAGCACATGAGACACAAAGATTTAACATGAAAACTCAATTTGGGAAAATCACCAATGCAACTAGTTACAACTTTTCACTCTTATAAAGTGAGCCTTGTTAGGAGCCAACCTTGTTAAAGGTTACAAAACACACTGTTGGGTGTGACCCTATTAAAGGATTTGAATCACCCTGTTAGGAGTAGCCTTGATAGAGGTCTTAAGACACTTCAATCTAGAAATGCCACCTTGTTAAAGGATTTACAAAATCATTGTTAAGTCAACTCTGATAAGAGATTTCTTCACTGCTACAATTGTTAGAGAGTAACAATGATTGACCTAATTGATGAAGCAATTGATTTGCAAACTCAGATCACTATTCTAGTTTATACTCTAAATCATTCCTTATTAGAATATTCTTTCTAGCTCCTTGGATATTCTACCCTTAATCAAATATCAATTTCAATTTGCATCTTATATTCTTCTTCAAACTTCCATATTTTAATTCACAACTTAATCTTTCATATATATGATCCAATCCCATGTCTAGTTGGCTTAAAAATCCTTTCAAATAAACAATTAACATCCATTAGGTCAGGTAGAAATAATTAGATAACTGACAAAAAGATTATGTTGTTACTTGGCTAACACTATAATTGAGTCACTTAGTTAACATTGAGCTCCTTTGGTAACTGACCTAACTTGGTTAACATAGGAATCCTTCATTGACCAACCTAACATGGTTTACACTAGTTCTTTGAACTTGGCACCTTTTAAATCCTGCTCGATTGATATTAGAGCCTTCTAAGCTTGATTACTACTAGCAATAGAGTGTGATAGTTGTGTAACACCAATAATAATATAAATTCAATAATTGATTTCAACAATCTTTCATTGTGGCATTGATGGCAACACAACATGTCATAAGTAAAGAAAACTTAGAGCAATAGAATGATTTATAGAATTTATCCTTAGTTTCATTCTAATTCTTCATCCATGAGAACTCCATCTTTGATTCTCCCTATGACATCATACTCTATTAGATCAAAATCTCCCTCTTACAAATAACTTCCTTTGATTCAAAAAATAATCAATTTCTCTCTTAATTCTTTTTATATGAACATGTTACAATCTCTCCCTCTTTGACATCAAATCTCAAAAACTTCATATAATGAATTTGCAATATACATGGTGTACTAATTCATATGCAATGAGTTCTAAAATTATTGTATCAACTTGATAGATCTTTAATATAGGGGTGTTGGATATAATTGTTCAATTGTGTGTTGTCTTTGATGTTACACAAATGTCATATTAGTTACCAGTCAGAGTCTACCAAGCTCAGTTGGTTAGCCAAGTAGAAGGCAGAGTCTACCGAACTTAGAAGGTTAGCAAAGAAGGTTTACAGTGTCTACCGAGCATTCTCAGGCTTTACCTTGTGTAGACAGTTGTTACCGAGCTCTCAAGGTTAAGCAAGGAAATTCAGTGTCTACCAAGCTTACTCGGTCATCAAAGGAAAATGTGGCAGAATATAGTTGTTACCAAGCTCTCATGGTCAACAAAGAAAATACAGTTGTTACCAAGCTCTCATGGTCAACAAAGGAAATACAATTGTTACCAAGCTCTCATGGTCAATGAAGGAAATGCAGTTCTTACCAAGTTCACTTGATAGCCAAAGGACTTTGTAGAATTTATAGTATTAACCAAGTTGAGATGGTTAACTCAGGAAATTATTTTTGGAGCAATGTTTATTGAGCAAGGTCGGCCAATGAAGGATTTCATTGTTTTGTGAAATAAAGTTTATTTATTTAATGTAATATTTGTAGCCAACTAATGTATGGTTTATTGGTAAATGTAACTTGTGAATGAGCCGACTTGATCATCTAAATGGTATATATAAGAGGTCAAGTTGCGAATTCTAAGTGTGTGATGGATTTGAAGTGATATGAATGTGGAGGAGGATTAATTATTGTGAGAGCAAATTTTGAAGGATGATTAGAGATCATTGAGGAGCAATAAAGCTATATTTGATCAAGGAGGATATAATGGTGTAGAATAGAGATCTGTAATCAAAAATTTTAATTGTATCTTATTTAGGTCAATTCATTGTTGCTTTCTAACCATTGTAGCAGTGATTTCAAAATCTCTTAACAGAGTTGGTTTAGCATCCATTTTGTAAATCCTCTAACAAGGTGACAATTCAATTGAATTATTTTAAAGACCTCTAGCAAGGCCACTCTTAATAGGGTGATCAAATCCTCTAACAAGGTCACACCTAAAAATGTGTTTTGTAACCTTTAATAGGGTTGGCTCCTAACAGAGCTCACTTCAGAAGAGTGAAAATTGCTAGCTAGTTACTTGGTGGTTTTTCCCATATTAGGTTTCCACATTAAATCAGGTGTCTCTTGTGTTCATATCTTTTATCTTTGCATGCATGTTAATAATTCTGAATGCTTAAAGAATAGTAACAAGTTAATCTACCAAGTTATAGCATTTATGTGAGTGTTTACCGAGTATCAGCAATAACTAGTTATTTAAGACATCTAAGGGATATAAATTTTTTTTTGTGGCAACTGATTCACCCCACCTCTCAGTTACTTCATCTTTAATTCCAACAATGGGTATCAGAGCTTTTGGTACTTGTAGGAAAAGATTTCAAGGATCTAAGCTAAAGATAAGGATGTCTTACAAGAGAAAAATTCCAAGACTTAACAGGGACAACTTCTCAGCATGGCAGGGATTGATGAGACTTCATCTTGCTTCTATTGGTGATACAGTGCTGAAGTACCTTGATAAAAAATATGCATAACCTTCTGGCACATTATTTGTCAATGATATTGTTGAAAAGAAGACTCACAACAACATGATGATAGATATTGCATCTGCCCTAAGTTATGAAGAATTTTATGACATCAAGCATTGAAAAACTACCTTTGAAATGTGGAACAAGCTGAAAGAAATCTATGGAGGTGATGATAATGTGAGAAGAGCCAAAGCAAAAATTTTGAGAGGTCAATTTGATCAAATGAGGATGAGAGAAGATGAAAACATTGCAAAATATTTTGAAAGAGTTAAAGCATGTGTTAGTACAATCAAAGCATCTGGAGGAGATATAAAGGAGGAAATAGTTATAAGTAAAGTTCTTAGGACTCTACTTCCCATTTATGCAATTAGAGTTTTTGCAATTCAAGAAAGAAGATGTGAAGCAAATCATAAGATAAACTTAGAAGCCATAGTTGGAAGATTGACTACATTTGAGCTAGATAACAATGATAATTATGTTCCAATTGCCAAGAATGTTGAATCAGCATTTGAAGCCAAGTTTTCACTCAAGGAGAAAGGCAAGAAGATAAAGGATTCTCAGTCAGATAGTGATGAAGAATCAGAATAGAGTTCAGATAGTGATCTTGAGGTGGTTGAAGCTCTGCTAGCAAGGAAATATTCAAGAGGCAAAGGGAAATACAAAGGTAAGGTTCCTCTAATCTATTTTTCTTATGAAGAAATTGGACATATTGCTGCTAGGTGCCCAAATAAGAAGAATAAGGATGAGAAGAAAGTTCACAAGTGAAATGGCAAGAAAGACTTCAAATCATTCAAGGAAAAAGGTAAGAAAACATGTTTGAAGGCTAAAGATTCTAATGATTCTAATGATGAAGAAGAAGATGAAATTGTTTACATTATTGTAAAGGATGAGTCTAATAATGATGAGGAAATGGCACTTATTTCTCATGTAAGAAAAAATGATACATGGATTATAGATAGTGGTTGTTCTCGTCACATGACTGGAGATAAAACTAAGTTTGAACATTTTGAAGACTATGATGGTGGCAGTGTGAGGTTTGGTAATAATGAACCTTGTTGTATAAAAGGAAAAGGAAGAATCTCACCAGCCAAAGAACTTGTATGTGATAATGCATATTGGGTAAAAGGACTAAAACACAATCTGTTAAGTGTGGCACAGCTACTAAATAATGGATTCAAAGTGGAATTCATGCATAGAAAAGCAAGATTGCTAGATGGCAAAGGAAAGCTAATTGGATCAAGCAATCAAAAAAAAGGTAACTTATTTTATCTTGAACTTGGTGAATGTTCATGCTTTATTGCTCAAGTTGAAGAAAGTTGGTTATGGCATAGGAGGTTATGTCATGTGAACTTTGATAACTTGGTGAAAATAAGTAAATGTGGGAAAGTAAGAGGCATTCCTAACATCAAGAAACTTGAGATTGGTCTATGCAAGAATTGTCAAATTGGCAAGATGGGAAAGACTAGCTTTAAAAGTAAAAACTATCAGTCTGAAGAAGTTTTAGAAATTTTGCATACTAATTTGTGTGGACCTATTGGAATTGAAAGTTATACTAGTGAAAAGTTCTTCATTCTTTTTGTTGATGATTACTCAAGAATGATGACTGTCATGTACCTAAGAGAGAAATCAGAAGCATTTGAGAAGTTCAAATGGTATTTGGCTAGAGTAGAGAAGGAAACAGGAAAAAGACTAAAATGCTTGAGGTCAAACAAAGGTGGTGAATTCATTTCACATGAGTTCAATAACTTTTGCATTGAAAGGCGAATCAAAAGACAGGTTTTAGCACCTAAAATGCCTAAACAAAATGGAATAGCTGAAAGAAGGAATAGATCTATCATGGGCTGTGCAAGAACCTTAATGATTGAAAAGAGGGTTGCTATCAAATACTGGAAGGAAGCTATCAGCATTGCAGTTCATACCCTGAACCAAGTACAGTTGAAAAAGGACTCATTCAAAACCCCCTATGAGTTATGGTATGGCTACAAACCCAATGTAAGTTACCTAAAAGTATTTGGAAGCAAATGTTACATTTTGAAAGAATCTAGAAAAAGTAAATTTGATGTGAAGTGTGATGAAGGAATATTTTTGAAATATTCTTGCAAAAGTAAAGCATATAGATGTTTGAATTTGTCTACTCACAAAGTCATAGAAAGTGCACATGTGAAAGTTGATGAGTTTATAGAAAGAACTGAAGAAGAAAGCAAAAGGGAACTAGAAGACTACAGGAGATTTTTCTACATTGAACTTGATATAGTGCCAGACACACCTGTCAATAAGGAATATTTAACTCCCGAGTCTTCAGTAACCAAGTTATAGGAAGTTCAGACTGAGCTACAGGAACCCAAGTCACATTCTGATGCTACCGAGCCAATGCCTACTGGGTCTAAAGGACTCGAGCTACAAAAAAAATAATCAGAACTTGAAGCCAAAGTTTAAGAGGATAAAATGCAAAGCATTCAAAAGGAAAGGAACTTGTATTAGTTGAGTATGTTAGGAGGCATCATGCACCATATCAGATCATTAGAGATAAATTTGAAAGAAAAATTTCAAGAAGTAAGTTGAAAGGCACTTGTTTACTTGGTGATTTCAAACCTAGAAATGTCAAAGATGCATTAGAAAATGAGAGTTGGATTGAAGATATGAATGAAGAGATAGATCAGATAGAGAAAAATAAAACATGGACTCTTGTCCCTAGGCCTAAAGACAAAAATGTGATTGGAACTAAGTGGGTATTCAGAAACAAGTTAAATGAATATGGCAAGGTGTCAAGGAAAAAAGCTAGACTCGTATACAAAGGATACTCTCAAGAAGAAAGTGTAGACTATGGAGAGACTTTTGCTCCTATTGCAAGATTGGAAGGTGTCAACCTTACTTACATATGCTGCATACAAAGGATTCAAATTTTATCAGATGGATGTCAAGTCAACGTTTCTCAATGGTATACTGGATGAAGAGGTTTACATTGAATAGCTTGAAGGTTTTGTCGATCCAGCCAAGAAGGACATAGTCTACAAATTACATAAAGAATTGTATGGTATGAAGCAAGCCCCTAGAGTATGGTATGAAAGACTTCATAAATATCTTATTCAAATTGGTTTTCAAAGAACTAATGATAATAGTAGCTTGTATATCAAGGAAGGACAAGATAATAAGATTGTTTTGGCAGAAATATTTTTAGATGATACTTTGTTCATAGGAAATGATGATCTTTGCAAAAAAATTTCAAAACAAATTAGCAAGAAATTTGAAATGTCAATGAATAAGAATGGCATCTACATCACTCAATCTAAATACATCAAGGAGATATTAAAAGAGTTTGGTATGGAAGACTGCAAACTAGTTGGGACTCCTATGTGTACTAGATTGAAACTTATTAAGGATGATGAATCAAAGGAAGTGGATCAAACATTGTATAGATCTATGATTGGAAAGTTGTAGTATGTAGTGCATATAAGACCAGACATTGCCCTTGTAGTTGGTATTGTAGCAAGCTTTTTAGCTAAACCAAAAGAAAATCACATGATGGCAATCAAAAAGATCATGAGATATTTGAAAGGAACTGAAGATTATGGATTATGGTATAAATTTGAAGGAAATATGGATTTAAAAGTGTTGATGATGACAGAAAAAGTACAAGTAGGGGAGCTTTCTTTCTTGGAAAGAGGTTGGTCTCTTGGACAAGTAAAAAGCAAAATTGTATATTTCAATCCACAGCAGAGGTAGAATATGTTGTAGTAGTAGTAAATTGTTCAAACATTGTTTAGTTTAAATATTTATTGGAAGGTATGAAGGAAGAAATCAAAGAACCCGTTGTTATATTTTGTGACAATACAAGTGCAATCAACATATCCAAAAATCTAGTGATGCATTCAAAAACCAAGCATATTGTGATAAAGTATCACTTTATTAGAGAATTAGTGTAGATTAAGGAGATCAGATTGGAATATGTCTATACAAAGGAACAAATTGCTGACATATTCACAAAGCCTTTACCTAAGGATGTAGTCTTGTATCTAAAAGGTAAGTTAGGAGTCATTCCCCTATCTGAAACTCACTAAAATATAGCTTTAGTGATGCATCAACATTAACAGAATTGAAGATCTATTAGTTGATGCAGCAAAGTAATGAAGACATTGCATATGAATAAGTACTTAAGGTACATTGAATTTCATTTGAGTTGTGTTGTCTTTGGCATGTGTTGTCAAAGAGGGAGAGTTTTATTGTCATATCTTTCTGAAATTTACAAGAAAAAGAAAGTTTATGCAAGAGGGAGAGATTACTATGAAAGAGGGAGATTACTATATTTGAGGAGTTTTGTGGTATAAAATGTAAGAGAGAGAAGCATTATGTCAAAAATAACTTGTTTCAAATTTCATTCTGCTATGACATGTTGTGTTGCCATCAATGCCAAAGAGGGAGATTGTTGGATACAATTGTTCAATTGTGTGTTGTCTTTGATGTTACACAAATGTCATATCAGTTATCAGTCAGAGTCTACCGAAATCAGTTGGTCAGCTAGGCAGAAGGTAGAGTCTACTGAGCTCAAAAGGTCAGCAAAGAAGGTTTATAGTGTCTATCGAGCATTCTCAGATTTTACCTTGTGCAGATAGTTGTTACCAAGCTCTCAAGGTTAAGCAAGGCAATTCAGTGTCTATCAGGCTTACTCGGTCATCAAAGGAAAATTTGGCAGAATACAATTGTTACCGAGCACTCATGGTCAGTGAAGGAAATAAAGTTTTTGCTAAGCTCTCATCGTTAGTGAAGGAAATGCAGTTCTTACCAAGTTCACTCGAAAACCAAAGAATTTCATAGAATTTGCAATATTAACCAAGTTGAGATGGTTAACTCAAGAAATTATTTATGGAGCAGTGTTTACCAAGCAAGGTCGGCTAATGAAGGATTTCATTATTTTGTGAAATAAAGTTTATTTTTTTAATGTAATATTTGTAGTTGACTAATGTATGGTTTATTGGTAAATGTAACTTGTGAATGAGCCGACTTGATAATCTGAATGGTATATATAAGAGGTCAAGTTGCGAATTCTAAGTGTGTGATGGATTTGAAGTGATATGAATGTGGAGGAGGACTGATTATTGTGAGAGCGAATTTTGAAGGATGATCAGATATCATTGAGGAGTAGTAAAGCTATATTTGATCAAGGATGATATAATGGTGCAAAATAGAGATATGTAATCAATAAATTCAGTTGCATCTTATTCAGGTCAATTCATTGTTACTTTCTAACCATTGTAGTAGTGATTTCAAAATTTTTTAACAGAGTTGGTTTAGCAGCCATTTTGTAAATCCTCTAACAAGGTGACAGTTCAATTGAATTCTTCTAAAGACCTCTAGCAAGGACACTCTTAATAGGGTGATTAAATCCTCTAACAGGGTCACACCTAGCAGTGTGTTTTGTCACCTTTAATAGGGTTGGCTCCTAACAGGGCTCACTTCAGAAGAGTGAAAATTGGTAGCTAGTTACTTGGTGGTTTTTCCCATATTAGGTTTCTATGTTAAATCGGGTGTCTCTTGTGTTCATATCTTTTACTTTTGCATGCATGTTAATAATTATGAATGCTTAAAGAATAGTAACAAGTTAATCTACCAAGTTACAGCATTTATGTGAGTGTTTACCGAGTATCAGCAATAACTAGTTATTTAAGACATCTAAGGCATCTAGATTTTTTTTTGTGATAACTAATTCACCCCCCCTCTTAGTTACTTCATCTATAATTCCAACAAGGGTTATGTGCAAGATCATGGTCAACCAAACTATGGCCTTTAGTGGAAGTGAAAAACCAGCAACTCAGGGTTATGTTAACTTGACACGTAATTTTAAAGCAGTTATGAGCTTTATATCAAAAAAATTTAACAAAAGAATCTATAGAAAATTGAATGTAATTTCTAAACTACTAGGCCTTATCAAGAGAAAAAATAATTTTATTTGTCAAAATTTTTTATTTTAATGTAGTTCTACAAAAATTTCAAGGCAAAAATAAAAGGTAGGCATATGTTTGACCACCTTTATCAAAATCAAATGATAGTATTTTCAAGTATGATTATAGATTTTTAAAAAGTAGACTCATGGTTGGATGTGATGCATATTTTTGTGTAATTTTATTCCATTTAAATAATTAAACATGAATTTTCTAATATAACTTTTCGAAAATAAAAAACACTCCCATGTCTGACCACCTTAACTAATTGAAAACTTTACCAATTTTTTTTCTCTTATACTAGGGAAAGCATAGAATGTGGTGTAAATTTTAGAATTCAAAAATGATATACCATTTGAAAGTTATAGCTATTTTTTAATCAGCATGTCAATCAACACTTTATAGACATCTTCATTAAAAATTAACTAATAAATACTTATGAAACTCAAAATTTGGCAACAATTATATCAATGGAATCTTGAGAGTTTTATAAAAAACTCTTTTTATTTCATTGAATTTTAATATTAAATATTATTATTATAGGTTATCCTATGACCCCTTTTGACACATTTGATCCAACCAAGTAGGCCCCTAGAGGTCCTATGGCCCCTAGGGACATATGTTGTCCTGAAATGCATCGAGAACCTATGACCCCTTTTGACACATTCAAACCAACCAAATATGTGTGTTGAAAGGGGTCATATGTTATCCTATGACCCCTTTCAATACATTCAAACCAACCAAATAGGTCCCTAGGGGTTCTAGGGCCCCTAGGAACATATGTTGTCATGAAATCTGTCAAAAGGGGTAATACGATAACCTACGACCCCTTTTGATGCATTTGAATCAACCAAATAGGTCCTTAGGGGTCCTAGGGCCTCTAGGGATATATCTTGTCATGAAATCCATTGAAAGGGGTGATAGGATAACCTATGACCCCTTTGGATGCATTCGAACCAACCAAATAGGTCCCTAGGGGTCCTAGGACCCCTAGGGACATATGTTGTCATGAAATGCATCGAAAGGGATCATAGGTTATCCTATGACCCCTTTCGATGCATTCGAACCAACCAAATAGGTCCCTAGGGGTCCTAGGGCCCATAGGGACATATGTTCTTATGAAATATGTCGAAAGGGGTCATAGGTTATCCTATGACCCCTTTCAACACATTTGAACCAACCAAATAAGTTCCTAGGGGTCCTAGGACCCCTAGCAACATATGTTGTCATGAAATGTGTCAAAAAGGGTCATAGGTTATCTATGACCCTTTTTGACAAATTTGAACCAACCAAATAGGTCCCTAGGGATCCTAGAGCCCCTAGGGACATATATTGTCATGAAATGTGTCGAAAGGTGTCATAGGTTATATGTTGTCATGAAATGCATCAAACAAGGTAATAGGTTATCTTATGACCCCTTTTGATGCATTCAAACCTACCAAATAGGTCTCTAGGGGTCCTATGGTCCCTAGGGATACATGTTGTCATGAAATGCATCAAAAGGGGTCATAGGTTATCATATCACCCTTTTTGACACATTTGAACCAACCAAATAGGTCCCTAGGGATCTTAGGGCCCCTAAGAACATATGTTGTCATGAAATGCATCGAAAGGGGTCATAGGTTATCCTATAATTCCTTTTGTCGCATTCAAACCAACCAAATGGGTCCCTAGGGGTCCTAGGGCCCCTAGGGACATATGTTGTCATGAAATGCATCAAAAGGCTATGACCCCTTTCAATGCATTCAAACCAACCAAATGGGTCCCTAGGGGTCCTAGGACCCCTAGGGACATATGTTGTCATGAAATGCATCAAAAGGAACCAATCAAATAGGTCTTGCATTGAAAATGCATTCGAACCAACCAAATAGATCCCTAGGGGTCCTAATGCATTGAAAGGGGTCATAGGTTATCCTATGACCACTTTCGACCCATTCTATCGAATCATATATAATATCCTATTAAATATAATAATAATAATAATCATGTATATATATAATATTTATAGGTCATAATAATATTATTATTATTAATATATATTAGTATATTATATTTAATAATAATAGTAAAAATCATAATAATATAATATTATAATAATAATCATATATATTAATATATTATATTTATAGATCGTAATAATAATATCAATTATAATAATAAAAGTAAAAAATATAATATTAATAATATTAATAATCATATATATTACTATATTATATTTAATAATAATTATATACAAATATTATATTTAATAAAATAGTAATATATAATAATGTAAAAATTTGTTCACATTGCCCACACTTGCCAAAATTTGACTTCCCTCTAAAATTTGGGCATCCATTTCGAGTACCCGATATGGGATCAAGTACCTGAAAGACTGGCATACTTTTCCAAAATATTCTCTATCATTGTAGACTCAACAATCACATTTTTTGGGGGTCCATTTTCGTGGGTTTGGAGAAAAGTGATTTCTTGAGGCCCATATGATCGAAAAAGGTTCTATAATGTATGATTAGGTGTCCAATATTGTTTTCTGAATGGGAAGCAATAGTCGTTGAAATGCTAAATGTAAAAGGAAGGTATTGAATGATGAATGAAGACATTACAACATATAGGAAAATGGACAAGGTATGTTAAATGTGAGTCAAGTTAATGATGTATTGATCGAAGGTGAAATCATAGAGTCAGATAATGAATATGTACAGTTGGAGAATGAAAATGTACCAATTGATAATGATAATGTCAGGATTGAAAATTTAGAGAATGAAAATTTGGAAAATGAAATTTTACCAGTTCATAATGTAAATTGCATGATTGACCATGTCAAAAATAATAGGGCATAGGAACTTTACATATCTCCTAATTATAATCGACATAAAGGTCCTAGAACACCAAAATGGATAATTGAAATTGATGAAATGATTATTACCAATTTGGAAGGGAAAAAATCACAAATAACCATTTAGTTATGGGCTTAAAAGCTATATAAGATTATTTTTGACAACAAGATAGTGGTGGAGCAATGTCAACTTTTTATGCACTTATTAGAGATGCAAAAGATGAGACCTGTGCTTTCCAAATTAAAGATTTGTGTCGATAAAAAATTGGAAAGAAATTTCATTATTGTGAAGAATGCCATTATTGTGAAGAATTTTTCAATGCTCTCAATAGCATTGGCAAAAATAGCAAGAAGAAGGATAAGAGAGCTACTTGAAGGGTTATTATAACCTCTTTGATAAGTCATCATTTGAGAAAGGGTAGATATATGAGACAAACTTGTATTGACCTGAACCTAAATTGTGCTACTTTGAGAAGAGCACAGTAGTAAACGAGAGAGAATTGATGATCCTCTTCAAAATGAAACATGAGCTTTTGGTGAGAGACATCCATGTTTTGATAAGAAGCTATCCAATGATGTGAAGGAAGAAATTACACAGTTTTGGGACTCTAGCTCAAGAGTATCACCCAATGCTAAAGAGATGTTAAAGTTAAGAATTGGCATCAAAGACCACATGCCACATCCTAAACATTATTTGGAGGTAAGTAAAACTATGTTGCTGAAATAATTTAGAGAGAGTCATCCAAGATTGCATATATCACAAAGGGCTTTTAAATCTTTGAAGTCATTTTATTGTGTGCCGCTTAAAATTCAAAATACATGTTGTTGCAAACATCATATCGAGTTTTCTATGCACCATAAACTATTATGCTTCATCTATTCTACTTTGCATAGTAAAGAAATGTTAGAGAATTATGGTACTAGTGGGCTTCCAAAATAATCAAGAGACTTGCTAGATCAATTTTTATGTCATAGAGTTGATGGTTGTTTCTTTTATAGAAACACTTGCTTAAATAAGAACTGTTTAGAATGTGGTGGCTTATCCAAGTTTGACACATGTTTCCATGAGGAGTGTGAACAAGATCTTGGGAAGACAATAGTAAAAAAAATGGTATATGAAATAGTGAAATACACATTGAAGAGTAGGAGTGAGGGCTCTAGATGTGAATTGGTTGCAAAAGAAATTAGTGTGGCTAGTTTTATTTCAGATTTCAAGACAATTCTTTTCTAGAAGTATGCAAGGCACAAACACAGGTCTCAGTGGTTGGATCAAAAATTTAGAATGTGTAAGGAGACTTTTCCCATTGACACTATTATATTAGTTGTTGACTTTCTTAAGAACTACACATTGCAACCTCAAAATGAGACACAATCTTGGTATAACAATTCCATTTAGATTGTTTTTTTTGTCCACATAACATATAGACATGCCCCTAATGGTGTGGAAGATAATAAAAATATTATTAGAGAGTACCATTTTTATATGAGCATGATGATAGATCTCACTCTCACGGGTTTGTACAATATTGTTTTGAGAATCATTTTGATTTCTTATAGAAGCATGGCATTTCTATGGATAGACATATCATTTGGTTAGATAATTGCACAAGTCAATTAAAGAATTATCATATTTTATTGGTTGTGTAGGATGCATGTAGAGAGGGGGATTTCTCATATTTGGAGTTTTTTTTAGTCTGGCCATGGGAAAGGGGAACATGATGGAGCACGAGCAAGTGTGAAGAGAGCTCTAGTTAAGGAGAAATTGAAGATTTCAAGAGTAGAGCTTCTTGATGCTCATAGCATTATTGATTGGTGTAGTTCAACATTATCATATGGGGGACTCATGATTTAGTAGTATGCAGTTTCTTTTGGTTGGTTGAGGAAGGGTCCATAGGTGATAGATCAGATTGTGCTATAGTGAGAGACTCATCAAAAATGCATTCATTTTGGAGCTCTAATTATAGTACATGGACCTTTTGGACATGACAGCTAGCTTTCTTTTGTTCTAGTTGTTTTTAGTGTGATTGGGATCACTGTGAGTCAAGTGAGTGGGTGGACAAAAAGGCTCCACATTATCTTACTCTATTGTCTATCATACCCTCTATCAAAAATGATGACAGGAAAAGTTTACTTGAGCATAACCATCTATTGGGTCTTCTTCATCTAGGACATGTCTTTGCATTGGTTGCACCACAAGAGAATGATGAGAAATTAGATTATTGGTTAGCACATTGTGTAAGAGGTAAACAAAAACTTGCACAACTGATCATAGATGATGATGGATTCACATAAACTATTGGTTCAATTGTTGTTGGTGGAACATGGCTACGAACATACATGCTTAAAAGGAATGGAATTCTTGCATTCAAAGACTATCAGAAGCATAGAACAATTCTCATATATTCACATCTTATTATAGCAACAAATGTGAAGTTGTTGAAGCATCAAGGAAGACCAAAAGTAAAATAATTTTTTTACTATTACTAATTTTGATCATGAAGCCCTATTGG